>VZTA01011755.1:966975-984825 GCA_013398855.1 Mohoua ochrocephala
GCAGACCCCCCCACTGCTTTTCAATTGATAGCTGGGCACTGGGGAAGCATTCGCAGCACCGTGGAAATTAAATCCACACCAGAGGAGCAGAGGATTCAGAGCCGACGCAGCCAAGGGACCTCGGCTCGAGGCAGTCTGTCCCGCTCCTCCCCACTGAGCAAGTCCAAGCAACCAGGCGCTCCAAGCCCAAGTATTACGGGAAATTAACAGTAATAAAGTGGGATTTTAATGCCACTCCGTGGGTTCCCCTCTGACAGTTCTCACAAGGTAGCAGGGAGGAAAGACTGACATCTCTGTAAGTGCATCTGCCAAAACAGGCTTTGGAGTGTCCCAGAGGACAACTCCACCAGGGAGTTCCCATCTCCCCAAAGAGGGTAACATCCAGGAGGACAGCAGTTCTCTGCTTTTCATACAGCAGATCCACTTGTGCAGGATCACAGCTGATCCTTCACTGAAGGGAGCAGAGCATCAAGCACCTTGTGGACGCTACAAGCGGCAGGATGAGAGTGGGTGGATCAAACTCCAGCCGCCTGCTGCTGAAAAAATGTCATTTCTTGGTTTGTAGAAGATCCATGAGCCACCAACTCTGGGGGCAGCAGAGCAAGGCCAGGCATGAGCATATCCTGGAATCCCACCCTTCAGATATACATTCCCCAACCTCTCAGACAGGAAGCAGAGAAAATACTTGACCTGCCTTTGGGGCAAACATCCCAGTGGGGTGCACAACGCTGCCTCCCCAAACCCACCTAAGCCAGGCTCTGGCACCATGAAGTATTCAGGTGCTGTTCAGCACTGTCATTTACTAGAACCAGATAGTATCACATTTCCTTCCTCCCACCCCACGAAGGATGAAAAAA
This sequence comes from Mohoua ochrocephala, assembly GCA_013398855.1. Classification (NCBI taxonomy): domain Eukaryota; kingdom Metazoa; phylum Chordata; class Aves; order Passeriformes; family Acanthizidae; genus Mohoua; species Mohoua ochrocephala. The sequence continues at coordinate 967,833 of VZTA01011755.1, forward strand.
CACCATCAAGACAACCTGAGAAAAATTTTTCAAACCTTAGCGCTTAGGGTTTGGCTTTTAACTCCACACACAGCCACTCGAGCAAGTCACCTGCTTAGTCAAAAGAGCTGATCCCATGTAATTCCCTTGCATTTCAACAAAGAGCTGCTGTGCAAGTGCTGCACTTCTTAACAGCTCATTCCCTGCACACACAAGTGTGAAAACTTGGTGCTGGCTTTACCCCAGGCTCCAGAACCGGATTACCACGGGTACCTTCTTCCAGGAGGCCAAAGGACGTGACCTTTGTGCCACGCACGGAGGAAGAGCCGGTGTTACCAGCCCCCCATAGCACGATGGGTCGCTGCCAGAGGAGCCCAGCAGCCAGAACCCACCCCAGGCGCTGGAGCATGAGGACACAGGGCAGGTGGCAGAGCACAGAAAGGCAGCTGCAGGCTGAGAGCCTTCAGGGAAACTCAAGAAGCGTGGTGTAAATACTGTATGCGCCTGGAGCCAGAAAGCTCAGCGAGGGCTGTGTGTGGCATTTCCTGAAGGTTACCTCTAATAAGTGCTGTCAGCTTGCCAGCCTTCGACTGTCTGCTGAGTCCTTCTGTGGGAAGCACGGCGCGGCCCAGACCTCTGTGGCAGTCACAATCTGTGACAGCAAGAGCTCAAAAAATAAAATTCCTCCCACGCAGCACAGACAAAGCAGGTGTAGGACACCAGGGCAAGCAAACCCACTGTAAACCTGGCAGGACGGAAAGGCTCCTCTCTTCTTCCTGACGCCTGGTCACAGAGGTGCTCGCTGAGCACTGCGTATCTCCCCCTGCAGAGGGGAGAGGTAGCAGAGGCTGATGGAAGGAGCCAGCCCCGTGCACAGGGGCAGGTGAGGAGGTGGCCCAGCCTGTCCCCAACTCCACAGCCCTGCCATGCACGTGGCTGCTCAGCCCATCCCACGCAGGCGCGTCCAGCGGGACGGGCAGCGGGCGAGATCAGAGCCGTGATGCTCAGGCAGCGGTCAGGGTGCTGCATCACCTCCCTCACCCTTGCAGAGGCCTGGGCACTGCATCCACCCTGTGCCAGAGCCACCAGCCAGCAGAGCCAGAGCACGGCAGCACGCATCTGTCTGCATTCATTTTCTAGCTGCCACCAAAGAAATTATCCCGGCCCTCCCCGCTCATTTATTTTTTCCAATGGGAACAGACAGGGCATCTTCATCTGTTCCCAGGCATTTTCTGCTCCTCAGGTTTACTCACAACTTTTGAGCCTTTCCAGCCCCGTGCTCACAGCCCACTGGTGAAGTGGATCTGCTCTCTGCTGTTCTTCAAATCATCTGCTGAGCTGAGTGTAACACAGGAGCTTGCAACCAAGCCGTGAGGGGCACCAGTCTCTCCAGCAAGGACACCAAGCTTTCCAGCAAAAGCAGAAAATCTCTCTGCAGAAAAACCTCTGCTGCTCCCCGCCTCTACCCCTTTTCTTTTCTTTTTTTTTTCCAGAGGACAGCTCCAAACACAGCACTGGAAATAAATGCCAGCGGTAAGCAGACAGTACACACCAGATAACAAACACTGCAGTTGTGAGCAGAGAACAACTGGGGAGATCTGTCATTCCAGTTTCCAGAGGAGGAAAAAAAAAAGCCACAGTTCAAGGCCTCTTTGGTTACGTAAACTTCATTTCCATGTCTTTTATCACTGATAAGATAAGCCATTGCTCAAGTTCAAGTTCTGTATCAAGTAAACCATGATAATCCTCTTAGGAATTCCCCATGCCCCAGCTTGAACAGACCTGCAGAAAAGAGCTTAAGGGGTTGCCTTCAGCTTAAAAAAAGAAACACACAAGCACACAGCCACAGACTTATTTATAACGTAGGCAAATTTGGGGCCTAGTATAGAGCACTGGAGGCTTATACAGCTCTGTCTGAATAAGGGATCTACTTCTGCCCCAGTTCATAAATGCTACAAGCTACTACTTGGTCATGCATCGCTCAGCTGAGCACCAGCCTGGAGATGATTGCCTTCCAAGGAGGATTTCTTGCAGCGGATAGGAATCCAGAGGGTCAGACCCCCAGAAGAAATTAAACTGATTCGCAACCAGTCCCACACACTTTGTCCTGGATTAGAGCAACAAGACTTTTGCAGGCAGCTGTGGTTTTTTTGGTTTATTACAGCACAGGATAATTTTATATCCTTTAATGCTGGTAGCAGAATTACAGTGATTTTAAGCAATTACTGCCCTGCTTCAGGTATAAGATGTTAAACTCACTAAGACCACCTCCTCCTGTACTTTACTGTCAGAACATCCAGAGGCGAAACATCACTGTCTATTTGTCGAGAGGGATGATTTGATCCAATCTAGCAACTGACTATATTTACTAACCACTTAAATATGCACTCACACACCCCGCACTGTAACGCAAAAGGCCATTTCATAAATATCTGATTGCAAGACAGATGACAGCAATAAGCAGGCACACAAACTCTTGCCCTCCTCTCTGCTGCTCATCATCGGGACACAAATTACCTGGGCCAGCAATTTTATCACAGCATCTTCCATCCAGGGAACCGACTTAGCCTGAAGGCAACGAAGGCCAACATTTGAAGCTTAATACTTTACTTCACAGGGCTGCATCTGGCCACCCCCAGCGCGGTTCAGCGACGTGCAACCGCACGCGGGAAGGGCACAGCGTTAAGCCCTTCTAAGCCGGTGGCTGCCAGAAGATCAAGGCACAAGGCAGTGGGTAACATCTGAAATTGGTGCTTAAAATGCAAATTTTCTTCAGGCCTATCCACTTCCTCAGCCAGCCCAACGGGCTCCGGCACCCACAACTGTTTCTTACTCATTTCCAGCTACCGTGACTTTCATCCCTCTGATAGCTTCTCCCCACTAGGGTCTTTCACACGTCTCCGCGTATTTTGTGACACTCGAACTAAAAGATGCAGCATATCAAACAAAACACATCTCTCTCCTTCCCACCAGCAACTTCAAGATCCTTTAGCATTGACTGACAACCCACAATATTGTGGGAAAGGCTGTTTTCAGATCAGCTGCTGGAAAAGCTCTTCCAAGGTAGCAGCTGAATTCAAATCACACACCAATTAGCTCAGGGGGATTTGTATGTTTTTCTTTCAGGAAACCTATTTGAAAACAAAACAAAGAGAGAAAAAAAAATTGTTTAAATCTCATTAAAATATCTCAAACTGTGTCACAAGCATGCCACATTTCCTGCTGAAGAAAACAGGAGCAGCTTTAACTAGTTTCACCCCATCAGACAGAGCTTTGTCCTTTAAACCCTCTCGCTGTGTTCCTCCACCTCCAACGAGATAATGCAGAGGGGTCCAGAGCAGCTCCAGACCTGCTCAGCGTCACGCAGCAAGGAAACCTCTGTGCCAAACTGCCTGGGTCTGTCCCGGACCTTTCCCACAAGATGAGGTTTTCCACGCTGCTCTCCTTCGGCTTTCGCCTCTCGCCTCAAGGCCACATGCAGATGACCGTGCTTTTTCTGAAGCCAGTGCCAATGAGGCCACTGCATTCGTTATCCAGCAGGATAATGACAGAGTGCAATTCAGTCAACAGCAAATCCTCCCCAGGGAGATGCCCTCTGACCTTCCCTGAGCTGGGGGATGAACGCAGACAGCCAGATCTCAGACAGGCGGCAGAGCTGAGTGAATAATTCCTAATGAATCCTTTCATCTCTTCTTTTGTTTTGGGGAAGGGAGGGGGTGGGTGAAAGGAAATAGTTTGGTACTATCCACCAGCAGAAAATTATTTTCTAGAGCTACCCCAAATCACTGTCATCTGAACAACATTTTTCATGGCTCTGCACAGTACGTGAGCACAGAACACAGGCTGCTCTCTGCTGAGAAGCCCCTCTTGCAGACGGCCAGTCTGGGAGAGGGGAGCAGCAGCCAAAGACACGGCAAGAGCAGGGATGCTCCTGGAAGCCTCGCTTAAAATCGCCCTCAGGCAGGCAATTGAGAGTTAATCTAAGATATCCACTCAAACCACATTTTTTGCCGACGAAATTCAGTTCCACTGACCCATTGGCAAACGCACGAAGGGCAAGAAAGTTCATGAAGTAAGGCCCCCAGAAAGGCAGGATCTTACCTCTCTCCACATGTCACTCAGCCCTCACTATCAATTCTCTCTCATTTTCCAAGCCACAAGCTGTAAGGATAACAAGGATGTGATAAAGGCAGATTTATTTTTTCCCCAACAAAAAGAAGCAATTCTCATTTCTCCAGCGTGAATTCAGCTGTAGAATTCAGTTTAGCAGCATCTCCTGAACGCTCCGTGTCACCCAGAGGTATTACAGTAAATAAGGGTGGAAAAACAACTCACAACTCTGAGGTCTCAGAGCTGCTTCACAAGCTTTCAGTCGTTCACGCAGCACCCTGGCCCACGGGCACCAGCCCCCATCAGCTTTAGCCACGCAGTTTTTATCCCCATCTCTCAGCTGATCCTGAAATCGGCCGTGTCTGAAGCAGCCACTTCCAGCTGCACCAGCGTTCACAGAGATTTACCCTCAGCAAGCCCCACCTCGTCAGACTGTGGGTTACACCGGGAATAGGAATCACACGGAAGGACCACGGTCGTGAGATGCTCCCGGCCCCATTCCCAGACAAATGAACCGACGTGAACCTACACACTTAAACAGAGCTTGGCTCGTGTATTTATATAGATGCCAAATCCCAGGGATATCGATGACAATCTCTTCCCCAGTAAAACCTGATTACGGTGCTGGACTCTCTAAAGCCCCCCTGCCACCTCCCTCATCACCCCGGACATCGCGGGGAGCAGCCAGCAAACCCCTCCAGGTGCCCAGCACAGCAGGGGTTGCAATGCCAATGATTAAGCAGATCTTCAAAGGAAGAAAAACAAGAGTCCTGGTCAATGACTGACCAGTGTAATAGCTCAGGCTACTATCATGTGCTCTTCTCACAGCACATTTGTTTGCTGGGCTGCCCAAGAGGTTTCCAAGGGTCAAACACGAGGTCATCAGCTTTGCTGAAAAACATAAAAAGCTGGAACTGCAAGTAAGGAAGGTCCCAGTACTTACAATTAAGGCTAAAAAGACATGAAAATGCAAATCCTCTAAGTTTAAACATACCAGAGGCAGCGTCAAAAAGGAGAAGGGGGAAAAAAAAAAAAAAGATCTTATGGTTTTTGAAGATCAGACCTTCGCAATATTTAGTAATCCACGTAAAATTCTGACCAGCCTCAAGGACCAAGAGTGGCTGTGGAAAGCAAAACCTTGCTTTCAGGCTATTTTGAGAAGCACTCACAAGGTTTATCCCAGAAACTGCTTTCTGCCTACTCAGATTTCTCAACTGAGCCGATCACATGGTGTTTCGATGGACTGCTGGAGACACTTGAGAATAGCAGAGCTGCCTGCCGCTATCTGCCTGGCACAGGGTGGTTTTTAATTGAGGCTGAACTCTTAAGTCCCTGCTGCAGTCTGCAGCTCCAATCACTGAAATAATAATTAAACCCAGGAGAAACAGTGCAAAGCAGCAATGCCTTTAACTAGTACATTAAGATGAGGGAATCTGAAGATGTGCACGGACATCTCCGGGATGTGCTGCTTTGTTTCAAGCCTGAGGATTTCAGAGATTTTTAAACAGGAAGTCAGGGTGGCAGAGATCCTGCAGCACAGAAACGGCAGAGATGCAGGAAAGCATCCACTTTCACCTCACCCGGTCCAAGGAAGAAATCAGAGCAAGTTTTTTCCATCTAACTTTGGGACCTTCCTTCCACGGGAATCTGAGAGATTACCAAGAGAGGGGAATGCAGGGCAAGAGAAGCACCCAAGACACCAGACCGATTTCAGCCATCCTCCCCGACTCAAACTGACCTGGTGAAAGGAACCCGTCAAAGAAACCACTCCGAAAAAAGTCTGCGCTGGCTGTGGAGGTTGCTGGCAAGATCAGACGACACAAGTTCTGCTCAGAAATCCGAGGGGAGAGACTCAGCCTGGAAACGACTCTCCATTAGGTTAATTAGTCAAGTTTGATGTATCCAAGTCGGTTACCATGGCCACAGGAACTGAAGAGTAATGCTTTCCACAGATTTCCCTGTGTGGGACTGGGGACAGGGGAGCTCTTCCAGCCCCTCCAGGCCCCTGGGTCGGGCAGGGAGGGAGGACCCTGCCACCCCGGGCTCTGGGCCAACACCCCCGTCCCGGGCTGGGCTGCTCACAAACGCTTACTGGAATTGCTCCTTGTCCATACACCATAAGGCTGCTAAAAATAGCACTGGAGCTCAACCAGGTTAATGACACATCAAGAAGATGCATTTGCACGTAGAAATAAACAGAGCACACGCGAGATCTGCCCTCCACCTGGGCTTTCGGCTGGTTGGGTTTGAGTGGGGAGAAAAACCAAAAAGCTCCTCTGTTTTCTCTTACAAAAATTCAAAGCCTATCTGTCAAAGAAGTGACAGAAAGCTGTCCATCTCTCCAAACACCGTGCCAAACACAGCTGAAGCTTGTCTGTCATTTTCGGTGCCTGGGAAGAGACCACAGTATATTACAAACAAGCAAATATTTTAAGTGTCATTAGCTACATTATGATCAACATCATGTCAGTCGCTTACAACTCTACTCTGCGGCACACACTCACTCATGCAGTAGCACACATGAGTAAAACCTACTGCCACTTCAGGAACAGCAGCAGATTTAGAAAAGAGTGGGAGAGAAAAAGCAATTTGCAATTCAGCAAAGCTCCTGTGGCAGAGCGGTTTTAAATTCCCTTGGGAAAAGGACCCTCCTCTCACTCTCTGTTCATCAGGTGCCTCGCTGAGCCAGGACTGATGCCTGCAGAAGCTGCCACAGAGCACAGAGGATGGCATCTGCCCAACTTTGCTCTTCATCAGCTCTCTGTGGATATGCAGGGCCACGGCACAAAAGCGCAGACCACTCGAGTCTCCCGGGGTGCACAAGCAACGTTCAAGGAACAAAGGTGCTGCAGCAGGCAGCTGGCACGGAGCAGCAACAATGTGAAAAACCCAAGCCCTGCCGCGGAGGAACATTCCCAGTCAGCATTCTGAACCGAGCACTTCATTTCCAGCTCACAGAAAAGGAGCAAATGCCACAGACCTTCCCCGGGTGCCCGGACCAGGGCAGAAATGACTGAGCTGCTACAACACTGCCTGAGCTTCACTCCAAGCTGAAACCGCTGCTGCAGGAACACCAACAGAACCCCACCTGAGGGTCTGTATCACCTGTTCCAAAATTGGCTGGCTTGTCCCCTGCCTGAGAGAGACACGTGACACGGGTGCACGCGGGTCTGTGCAGAAGTTTGAGGAGAATATCTCCCCCTTAGAAGGGAACTTCAGTCCTGTGACATTTACTCCTGCAAAAGAAAGGCTTGAAACACAACCAGGTTGTGCAAACTACAGCCACTCTTGCCTGATTTCAGGCCCTGCGTCCCCTGGCTCCACATCCATCCTTGCAGCACTCATACTTCCAGCAAAGCAGTGCTGACTTAAACAAAAACACGACTGCTTGGTGAAGACATTCATTCAACAACACAGGTCAAAAATAACAGGAGAGAGACGCGCTGTGATAGGAACACGCTTGAGAGGCAGTGAGGTGGCAAACTCCTCCAACGAGCACTACAACCAAAGTCCCCCGATCTCACAAACACTGCTTAAAAGGAGCTAGATCCTGTGAAAAAGGCAGCAGGAATCGCCGTTGTTCGACAGCCCCAACCCCATCGAGAGATACAATTCAGCTCCACCTTTCTTAGTAGGTTAATGTTCAGCTATTAGCTTTTTCCCCCGCCTTCTTCGCACATGCCTTAAATAGTTGCTCGATTCACAGTTACACTCACCAAGGAACTGGGAGATGGCCATGTGTCAGGAGCACACAACACCAAGAAGACCCATTTGCTTCTGTAACTAATTGTTCTGCCTCCTCAACACGCACCAAATTGACTGGGCAAGGCTGCAAGGCGAAGCTGTTCTATTTATTTCCACATTTTTTTCTGCTGGTTGAGAGGCTTCGTAAAGCAGATTGCAAATGGCCAAGACAGCACAGACACCTTTCTAAGTTTTGCATAAACTGGAAGGAGTGAAGAACAGCAGGGATAGCAACATTCCTGGCTGTGTCCTTTACAATAGATATTTTAGCCTCAGTTACCTTAGAATTAATTGCCAAAATACTCAAGAAGTTCATACAGGCAAGTGTGAACACTCACTCATTTCTGACTACAGCCTCCTTACCCTAGGGATCAGCCTCTAAAACAAAAATAAGGACGTGTAGAGCGCTGATCAGAAGGCAGGGGAGTGCCTGCGTTAGCCAAACACATTGAGTGCCTGGAGCAGCAGCGGGGTAAGTCAAGGCTGAGGAGTCATGCACAGACACGTTCTTCCTGGAACAGCCCCAGCCTGGGCCTGACTCTGCACCCATCTTCCAGCTCAGCCAAAGGTTCAAGGTGTTTCCGCATAAAACAAGGAACTAGAGCGAGGCAAACACAATAATACATTGTGTGAGGACTGAAACCTCCTGCTGAGAAGAAATCCAGAGACATTTAAAAAGCACAACTCAACAAAATGCGAAAAAAAAAAAAAAAAAAAGACACAGATGGAGCTTAAAGCTCTTGTCTCATTGAACCAGACCGAAACTCACACCGCCTTTGGCAGGGGGAACAGGAGCAACCAGGGTGCTCGTGTCTGCCTCTGCAGCACGACTCCTCCACCTCCGGGCAAAGCAAATCCCCTATTTCTCAGCCTTCTCTGCTGCTGGCAGAGTTTAAGGACATTCACAGAAGTGCGTGAGATTTCACGAGCACCGGTCTCAGTGGAGAAGATGCAAACCTCAGCTCTCCACAGTGAGAGAGTTAAAATAAAAACACAACCCTTAAGGTACATGCTGACTTCTCTCTTTACTTCTGTTTCATAATGCTGGAGAAAACCCAAAACCCTGCAGTGTTTCTCACTCCAACACCACACAGCCCTCAGGAACGCTGCTGGCAGCTGGCTGGGTTCTGGACCAAAACCACAGCAGCTCTTTATGTGCATCTCTAATCATGGCATCTCAAGACACGTAGACATCAAAAAAAAAAAAAAACAAACCAAAAAAAGCCAAAAACCCGAAACAAAACAAAAAAAACAACCCAAACCTCCAAAAAAACCCCAACAATTTTTTAGCAGCAACCCTGTCAAGATATCAAAAGTAAAGCCAAGACTAAAATCTACAAATGAAACAAAAAAATAGAGAGGAAGAAGAAAAAAAGGGCTGGCTGACACCTCCTATACACGCTGTCAGCAGGATCACTTGCTCCAAAAATAAGGATGCTCAACACATCCTAACTGATGACATGACAACTGCTTCATGGTCCCAACACCGGAGTTGCATAAAAATCTCCAAACACCCATTGCCTTGCAGCTCAGTAAAAACCAAGCGCTCGTACTCACTCAGAGCAAGCAACAGACACCGTGTGCCGCTCCTCGGAAAGATTTTTCAGCTCTTCCTTTCCACTCAAGCATCCACTCGGGCTGCAGAGGAGCCTTTTACCCCTCCACCCTTTGCCAGTCACGCTCAGCAGCTCCAGCCACGAGGCTGCGGCCGAGCTGGCTGCCCAGGTGCTGTGCCCACAGCATGCAAAAATATCTCAACTGTAGCTCTGGATCCCAAGCAACTCGGCAGAGCAAGCGCACAAAGGGAGCGCCACTGACTCCAGGTCCCCCCTAGACAGCAGCGACCAACCTCCTGCAGAGCCTGGATATGCTCAGGCTGCCTCATCAGCACCTCCCGAATAGCGACATTTAAGACTAGAAAGCCTTAAATAGGAATTCTGAAGGCTTTTTCCACTGCCAGTTCAGAGAGTTTTCCCAAAACACTGAACACACAGATTCCTGTAATGCAGACTTTGCTGCGTTTTATTTCTTTGACAGTTTTTAATCACCTCTGGTCGAGCATTTGGAAATTATTATTCACACGCACAACAGGAACAAGGCTGCAGGGAAACATGAATTTCACTGGCCTGCCTGGTTTTGTCTGTGGACACCACCTCACATATTACCAAATCAAAACAAGCCGGCCAACTTGAGCGTGAGGGGGAAATGAAAGGGCAGACCGGTGACCTAGAAATGAAGCTGACACTCTGGCATGAGCTTGAAACTCTGCAGCAAAGGGGAAAAAAAAAAAAAGCTGTAACTGCTTTCAAGATGGAGCTTGAAAAGTTTATTAATGGAATTATATGATGTGGTACCCACAGAAAAACAAGGACTCGATCAGGGAACTCTTTCTAATAGGAAAGAGTCATCATCCCCTTCGCTAAACACAAGAAACTCTTATGCCAAAGAGGGGACATGGTTATTTAAGGTTCAGATGCAGGAAAAACACCCCTACCAAACGACTGGAGGAACTTCCTGAGCACACAGTTCTGGTACCAAACACCACCGCTCTGTTACACGCCCGAGATTTACACACCACACGATATCACAAATCGCACGATGGCAACGGCGTGAGCTCGAGGAGGCAGCAGACAAAGCTTCGGGGCTTCAAGCAGCGCATTGGGAATGCCACGGTCACACGTCTCAGCACTGATCCAATGCAAACTCACCCTGCCAGGTGTAATCGGTTCAAGGAGGGTGTTAACAAGCTACCTTTGTTCCAGCAAGTTTCAGGCTTGAGCGAGTAATGTCCATATCACCAGCATGAACTGACACAGGATCCGCATCGCCCTCCGGCGAGGCTGGCACGAGAGGCGTTCCTGAGCCAATACCCAGCCCGGGCTCTGCGTGCACCATCAGGTAAATCCACTGTAAATCACCGGGGACTCACAGCCTTCCAAAACCAGCTCCTTGCAACATCAGAGCAGAGAGATCACGCGGCCTCGGCAGTAAACACTCGCGCAGAACGCTTCTGCTGCAAGAGCCAGGTGCTGCCACTGATAAACCACGTGCTCACCGGGGTTTCTGCAGCACTGCAGGTAGGGGTTTGGGAAGTTTGCAGAGGCCAGAGACTGAGCTATTTATGAAGCGATCGAGTACCATGCAGCTGAGATCTGGTTCTATAAAAACTTAGCCGCTGGAGTAATTTTATAAGGTTTTTAAAATATTTTCAGAAGAAAGCCAACTTTCCATTGTTCGCCACAGCTTGTTGGAAGCCCACACATCCCGCAGTGTAGAGGAAAAGACACCCTCCACCCTCTCCAGCCAGCACTGCACGGCTGGAGGCACAGGCAGATTTTCAGAAAAGCTTGACTTTGCCCGTCATCCTACTCACCAATTCAATTCTCCCACCACATCCCACTGACGCCCCAGCGCAGGGTTCTGTCCTTCACCATACTGTGTTGCAATAATCAGGCCCCGGCTCTTTACACAACCACCTAAGCCTCCAGACCTTGCAATTAAACACTCCCTGAGGAGGATGAAACCTGCCCACCTGGGAGACAGCAAGTCCTCAGGGACTGATCACAGACGATGGGATGATCTGCACCAGGAACCTTCCCAAATCCTGTCATCCTCCACCCACGGGCTGACACATTTCTTTCCTTCTGCCTTCTTCAACACAGAGACAAGGAAGAGCACACTGCAAACTACTCTCCTGCACTAACATGCACAGGGACAAACCCAAACGGTGTTGCTTAGGAAGCTGGTAGGCAACATTCAGGTCCCAGCACAAGCACCAGCCAGAGCCTGCAGAAAACAGGGTTTAGAAGACAAAGAAGTCCCAAAAACTACATGATAGATGGTCACGCCACTGGAGTATTTGTTCAGTTCACAGCCAGTTCCCTGAGCAGGCAGACAGAAGCACACCCAACTGGAAGAGTTAACTTCCCACACATTTGGGCCGAAACTGCATTTCTGGGCACCGCCACTCTGGCCAGTGTTACGCCAGGGAAACAATGCTAAATAAAGATTACATGGAGTGGTATTATGTAAATAATTCTCTTCCACAATGAAAGGATAAACCTAGACTGCTTGGTTAGTTATTAACCCAGGAGCCAGCGCCGCAGAGAGGAAATCCTGCCGGCTCTGCCTCCCTCCCTCGACACACGCACCACCCACCCAGAGAGCCACGGCCAGGCCTGCAGCCTCCAGAGACAATACCCACGCCATCCCCGGCCTCCCCGCATGCTGGCACTCTCCCTCGGATCACTTTTCCACAGGAGGAAATTATTTGGACCCCACCACATTGTCTCCTCCCAGGGCAACCCCGCTCCTGGCCTCATTACTGCTGCCAAGGCTCAGCTTGGCCCCCTTCCTCCTCCTCGTCATCCTCCTCCCACCGCCGGCCCAGGACACGAAGGGCTCCCTGCGCTTTGATGGGAACGCGCTCCTCGACACATCCCTCCTCTTGAAGGCCTTCCCTTCCCCACTTGAGCCTGCCTTTGCTCGCACACCTCCTCCCTGCCCAGAATAACTTATTCGACCTTTCTGCCTCCATTTCTCCCCGCAACCTTCCTCCTGCCTTGGCCTCACGTCTGAAATGCTTTATGTTTGTCGTACGATTTTAAATCTGTCAGCAATTCATGCGTCTGCCACCTCCTGGGTTTTTAATGCCGCAAAACGTTCTGGGATACAGCCTTGCATAAACCTCTCGGTGGAAAATTAAGCTGTACCTCGCTCAGAAACCAAACTGGCTTTGAGATCGTTTCTTTCCAAGGTGCTGGGCTATTTCAAAGGCTGGCTTCTTCCCTACAGCGAGCAGAAAAGCCATGATGCTATCCGGTCTAAAATAAACATTATGGGAGCGGCGATAAGGGGAAATATTTCAGCTGACTAAGAGCAATGTGGGTTCAAATCCAAGCGTAAGCTGATATTGCTCGTAATTTGTTCCCGAGCCAAAAACACAGACTGGGAGCGAAAAAATGGAAGGCATTAAACAACAAGCAGCGTACTCAGCGACTCTGAAAAACTTCAGCATTTCCATTTATGTTATTATTTTTTTAAATAACCTTCAGTTTCACGGATCATAAAGTTAATTTGGAGTAACTTCCCTTCCCTGTAACTAGACAGAGCTGCTATCCTTTACGTTCATTAATGTTTGCTCAGTGCTCCGCGGCTATAAAGAGAGCACTAACCATTATCAGCATCCTCCACGCACCCAGCAGGCACATAACCACGCCGACCGCGTGCTCTCCCTGTCCCCTCCCCGTGCCCCAGATCCCCTCCAGCCCTGGCACTGTGGTAACAATCACGGTCATGGCCACCTACCTCCATCTTTACTGCTTTTCTTCCAGTGCCAGTCACCTCTCCCCTGCAGGCAGGGCTCCTCTCTGGGCCTCTCCAAGCCAGAGCTGGATCAGCAGCCGAGCACGCACTGTTGGCAGCAAGGTCTGCAGCAATCAGTGCCTCTTCTCGCCTGCCCAACCTCAGTCAGGTCACATTTCCCAGCTTCCCACCGTGAAGGCAGCAGGGGAGCTGCTAACATGTGGGCACTGCCTGTGCGCCAGAAACATCCCCTCCCGGGGCACCCTGCTCGTCTTTAATAAGGAACAGTCCACACCCCAGAGAGACTCCAGCTGCCAAGGGCAGGTTGGCAGGAACGGAGAACTGGTGGCCTCGAGAAGGGAAGTGACAAGTAGGGTGGGCAGCAGGACTGGGGATGCAACCCAGATTTCTCAACTCCCAGTAGAGTCCCGCTGCTGCCTCGTGCTCAGGTCAGGGATCACTTCCCAAAACTGACAAATCACTCATTTCCTTCTGCTCTGCTGTCCTCCTTCCCTTCCTACCAGATCCATCCCTCGCTCTGACCAAGCTTTTACGGGCATTTTCATGCCCTCTGTTCTGGAGCTCCAGTTCCCTCTTCAATCCTCTTTTTAAGAAACATCTCTGCTCTAGTCACGCTCGTTAAATGATACACATTTCCATTTTCTACTGCAATGCAAAGATCTATCCCTTGACGTTACAGGGCAAATCGGAGACCTCAACACCTGTGTGCCAGCACAAGCCCAGCCATTAATAGCAATTCTCCGCTGCTTTCCTGTGTCGATACACAGCAAGGGCCCTTCAAAGCCGAGCAGGAGCCTGTGCCACAGCAGCCTAGATGAGAATCCACGACCTCACGATGCCCAAATCCTTAAGCAGCTGCAAAAGCCTCACTCGCTAATCAGAGAGGCGACCGGGTGCTGCTATACCTCATTTCCAGCTCCATTAGAGCTGACCCTGCTCTCCGTTGAAAACTCTCAGCCAAGACTAAAGCGAGCCACGGTTCCTACAAATGCAACTGCACAAAAATAACAGTCCTCTTAAGAACACACTGCCCTGGATTTCCGTCCCCGTGCACCCCTGCAGCCAGCCCCGTGGTCTGCATTTGGGGACCACTGCTCACAGGCACAAAACGCAGGGAGGAACCAGCACTTTGCCACTGGGAGTAACGAGTCCTCACGCTGAACAGGCAGAGCACTCATGGAGAAAGAGACTCTTCACCAGCTCTCCAGCAGACTTGCTCTGACACATTGAACTTCACGTAACCCCACCAGCCTCAGTTTTCTGACTTGTGAAGCGATCTGGTCAGACCAAGCCATTGGGTTAGGGACGGGGAGTACTGCACCCCAAAGGCCCTCTCCAACCCAGTCCCCTTCACAACCGCTCAAATCAGCCACCCAAAACCCACCTCTGAAAATTTACGGATTTAATCCTCCTTTTATACCCACTCATCCAGAAACTGGCAAGATCGTAACTTTCCTCCTCCCCACGGCCGTGAAGATGACGGTATCTCAGGCACGTATATTACAGTTGGCTTCAAACTGGTTTCTCCCAGGACAACCAGATTGCAAAAAGGACTGTATTTCAGCAGAGGCCACTAAAAACCAGAACCGGCAGTGGGAGGAACACTGGGAGCCATCGAGGGGACAAATAATTCACAGCCGTGTCACAAAAGATGAAGATATCTCCTATGACCCAATTCCAGCTAGTGCAGCCCAGAGCTGCCGTGGAGATGAGACGGGGAGCTCTCAACACGTGCAGCGATCAGCACAGCTGCATGCACACCATCGCTGCCAATCATAACAAAACTGCCTTCACCAGACTGGATCTCCTAATTACAAGACGTGAACACGGCCCGAACCAAACCCTCTTTGGATTTAGCGCAGGATGGCTCCAGGGATCGGTACAACCTCCACTGGAGGCAACTTGGTTCCAATCCAACCACAGCCATTAGCAAGTGAAAGGTATTGCCAAGCAGCAGCTGGTTGGTGGCTTGCACGAAACGAGTTTATGGTTTCAGTGCAGATCCAGTCGCAAAAAAATGCCAGTCACCTCCCTGGAGCTCAAAGGTGTGAAGGCAGAGGCACCCACCCACTTCTCCAGTGCTGGAGATGCTGACGTGGGAGGCGTTCCCACGCGGGCCCGGTACCAGCTCCGCAGAGCCAGCCCTGACCTCCGCAGGGGTTTCAGAACCAGGTATGTTTTGCAACTTGGCAGAAACACACAGCTAAGTAACAGAAACCACCACCCACATGAAGCCAGAAGAACAAAGTACCAGTGTTTTCCTGCCCCAGACATGTGCGTGCCCCATCTCCTCCCTCACACCAAAAATAGCTTCTACTTTTTCCCTTTTGGCAACAACAAACCGAGGTTTGAGCGCATTTGCTTTCAATAAACTAAACACATTTTGCAAGAGTCTCTCTCACAGTAAAATTCACTCAACTAAAGTTATAAAATATTTGTCATACGCAAAACTTCCCTCCCGCGGCATCGTGGGACTCAAGCCCAACACACTCTGCGAGCCTCGCTCCCTGAATTCCTCACCCAAGGCACAGGTCCTGCACAGAGCTGGCAGACCCAGGCACACAGGAGAGGCTTGAGCTAAATCCCTAAGTCACCCAACGAGTCAGCACTGAAACTCAGAGAATTAAGTACGATTTCATTAAAACCATCCAGGAATGTACAGTTTCACTAGAGCCCTTGAAGAGTTTTGTCACCGCTTCCAGAAGAGAGGGAAATGCTCACCCAGTTGTCCCAACTCACACTGGTTCCCTTTACGAATCAGTAGTAGTACCAAATCTTTATCAGCAAAGCACATGGCAAACTTAAACTTAACCTTGTTGATAAAAACCCTATGCTAAAAGGAAAATGGAAATGGAAAAACTCTCACCCCACACAGCCAAGGAAGACCAGCGGAACAGTACCACATCCACCAAAAATCTGATTAAAAATACCAGATTCAGCAAAACCCTGACGTTTTCAGGCATCCAGAGCACCAACCTTTGCTTCGTGTGAATGCTGAGGGAGAGGTCGCCGAAAGAGTTCAAACCATAAATGCCTGTGAACCAGCGGGTTAGGAAACACCCACTGCACAGATCACCTCCAGCAGCACTGTCCTCTCCCGCACATTCTTGAGCTGACCCAAAACACAAAGTTCAGGGAGCAGACGCAGCCTCCAGCGCAGGCAGCACTGCCTGCAGGCATGCGGGGCTTCCACAGGGTTCAAAGCGCTGCAAGGAGGGATGGGTTTGTTGGGTCAACACGGCCCCGCGCCCCAGGCAGCCCCAGCCCGAGTCCTGCAGGTTTTGCTGCTTCAGTGGTGTTGGCAGCAGCCCACATGGCAGGCAGCTGCCTGCACCCACTGCAGCCTGCTCTTTGTGCATTGTCAGGGCAAGGGAGCAGGAGGAAGGGCCGAGGGAGAAGAGAGAACAGGAAATTATAAGAATCAACAGAAAAAAAAGCGATCACTCCAGAGACCGCAGCTGGGGTTCAGAGAAACGTGCACTTGTTGCCTGCAGACACCGGCTCAGTTACCCCCCGTAAATATTTACACAGCGAACGCCACACCGCCCGAGAAGCCAGCCCTGCAGCTCTCGCCATGCCCGGGAGCCGGCCGTGC
This sequence comes from Mohoua ochrocephala, assembly GCA_013398855.1. NCBI lineage: Eukaryota > Metazoa > Chordata > Aves > Passeriformes > Acanthizidae > Mohoua > Mohoua ochrocephala. The sequence continues at coordinate 984,586 of VZTA01011755.1, forward strand.
CCCCGGCACCGCTGGCACGGCTCGGGGGCGCTGGGCTGCTCTCCCACCCGCGCCCGGTGACCCCTCGGACGCTCATCCATCGCTCCGGCTGTCGGTCAGCGCGAACCCACCGGCTTCCAACGTGCGGGGGGCGAGAGCCGGAAAACACGGCAGAATTGAAAGAAAGGGAGGAAAAAAAGAGGAAGGGGGGGTAAAAAAAAAGGCCCTTGGGTGCCCCCACCCCGCAGAGGGGTGTCCCCG
>VZTA01011755.1:985468-1073389 GCA_013398855.1 Mohoua ochrocephala
CCCGCACCGCCGAGCGCCGGGCGGGACCCGGCGGAGCCGCCGCGGGGCCGGGGATCGGTTCAGCGGCCGCGTCCCCGTCACCCGCTCCATCCCTGTCACCGACAGTGCCGGTGCCATCGGCTGCACCCCTGTCGCCGGTTGCGCCCGTGCCAACGGTTCATCAGTGGCACCGGTTACCTCGGTGCTACTGGCTGCACCGGTGCCGCCTGCACCGCCGGCTTTACCGGTGCTGTGGGCTGCGTTAGTGCCCCTGGGTGTCACTGGTAATGTTGTTGGTGCAAATCAGGGATTCTCACTCGTGATGTGAGCTGGCCGGCAATCTTTTCGTGCCGGTGGTATTTCGGACACTTCGTTGGAGGGGGTCGGGCACCGCTTGGCTTTCTGAACCCTGCCGAAGGTTCAGCCCCGGGAAATTGGTGTCCAGAGCATCCCACGGCAACACAGTTAGGAAAGTTCAGTTTTCCTGCAGAAGGAAGCTGGGGGTCTTCAGGAGAAGACCCCATGATGCACATTCCCAGCCCTGGGCAAGTGTCTGTGCTGTGATCCTGACTGCATCAAAAACCTTCTCAGGGTGGGATCTTTGCAGGAAAATCTGAACAATTTAACAAGCAAATGCCCACAGGAATCAGCAGCACTTGAGGCAACCCAGGTCACTGCCAGATTTTAACTAATATCTTGCTTTTTCATACTTTTTCTTCCCCTCCATCCTCCCAGGGCAGATGAGGAAGGTCAGATCTCCTCAGCCACCACTGTTCCCACTCCACTGCTGGGTGCCCCCTCCGCAGGCGCACCCACCCCCTCTCCCTGCCACGAGTGATGCATGACCTCGACAGCTGGAAAAGCATCTCACAAACCTCCACTTCCCTCTCCCTGCTCCAGCAGCTGTAAAAACCTCCGCATCTCCCACCCCACTCCAGCAGGCAGATGCGGGCACGCACGGGTTCCCTGCTGCTCTGCCTCACGCAGTTCACTTCTCTTTTCCCTCATCTCGAGTGGCATTTCCCTGGGAGCGGGACAGCAGGATAAGCGGGCAGCTCACGGCATTCCTTGCCCCAATACGGCCGCGCCGCTGCAGGGCAGAGGGACTTTCCCAGGCCTGGACTCCGTCTCCTTAAGTCACCCCACTCGATATGTAAGCACGGGCGCACGCCACGGTGCGAGCATAAACACCGGGAGCACAAGGCAAATTGCCTGAAATGAGCCTGACGCGTCAGAAAAAGCAGGAAAAGTTGCCCTCCTGCGCCTGTGGCAGTTGAGTGTCTGCTGGCTCGGGGCAGCACCTCCGGTGCGGTTCGAGTCCTCGGTTTATCCGCACGCTGAGCGTCTCGTGCAGCAAAGGAGCAGATCAGATCCTTCTCTCGAAAACATGTTTATCTTGGGAGATAAAGGACTGGATTTATCCCTGTTGCATTGCGGGGTTTCTCTGCTCCAGCCATTTAGGTTTTTCTGAGCTTTTTTTTTTTTTATATCGGTGATGTTTCACTTAATGAATGGAAGGCAAGTCCTGTACCACAGCAAAAAGACTCAGGACATTAATTTTACAGGAGCCGGGCTTTTATATCCCAGTGACCTTAGAACAGCGTTAGAATCAAATGTATTTAAATAAACCCCTTAGGGTTGAACACACTTTCCAGCAACACTGAATATCCTGCCAGAGCACAGATGGATTTTTTTGCCTGATCTTGTGGTCCAGAAGGCCACGGTGCCAAAGGGAATCACCAGGCCGGCGTTGCAGTGGGAATATGGGCTTTTCGCAGTGGCATTGCTCTTAGAGCAGTGGGGATGATTTCCTTGCGCATTTCTCTGTCCTCTGGCAGCCTGGCTGTCAGTAACTAGCAGCTACCAGATGCCAGCGGTGTTTATAAAACCATTATGCAAACCCACTATACCCAGTAATTTCAAAATAATACTCAAATTACCCAATAATACCTGAAAATAACGGGTGCCCCAATGTTGCAGGGCTAAGTGACTATAAGTGTGGGTCAAGACCAAGCAGTGAACCCGTCTGGTCAAATCATGTCTTCATCATCCTCATCCTAACAGCCCTCTAATGAGGAGCGTGTGACTCTCGGTAACACAAGAGGCTGGATGTGTTTGTATGGAGTTGCTGATCCCAGGAAAGCAACTCCCTTCCCTGTCTCAAAGCAAGAACAGCGAGCTTGGCTTTAAAAGAGCAAACATCAGGCAGAAATGCTGTGCTCTTTGCAGCAGCGTTCTGGCTTTTGGAGCCTCGAGGCTTTGCGTTTCCAAGCTTTTTCCCCGCGATCGTGGAAGCTGGAAGCTTCTCGCGCCGGAGAAATCACAGATAAGATTGTGGCAGCATCTCAAGGCTCTGGGAGCTGCGGCTGCATGTGAGCAAAGCCCACGGTGAGCCTGCCCTGAGCACCCTGGAGCAGAGGGAGCGCTGCCGTGGGCGCCGTGCCGCCGCCGGACACGTACGCGCACATTAAACCCAGGAGACAGAGCCTGGCTGTCGCTGCAATCACGGTGTATCTGTGCTGCGAGCCTGCAGATAGCTTACACAGATTTTCCTTAGCGTTTCACTTGGAAGCTGCCGTTGATAGCTATTCCATCAGATAAAATGGTAATGTGAGCCGTCCAGCAGCAAAGATGGGGATTTCAGCTCTCAGCGGAAAACTGGAGTCCTGCCTCAGATATTTGAGATGTTCCGCATTAAACTTGCCCCATACCCGGCACAAATGTAAGAAAATTGGGGTGTTTTCTTGCTTAGGTTGACCTGAACTCCTCCAGGAAAAGAAGTGAGATGCAAAACAGGAGCCACCCTCCCTTTGAAACCACCCTCCCATAGAAAGCTTCGGGGGAAAGTGATTACACCTAAAGCAAGCTGTGCCTTTAGCCTCAGCCGGCCTGTAACTGAGCATCAGCCCTCCGGGACCAATGGGAGTGAAAACTGTGGCAGGGGTTTACCCTCCACAACCACTCCTGACCCACGGTCCCGGCACAGGGACGAGGAGTCTTGGACCTCCTGGTCTAAGGGGGTAGGAATGGCAAAGGGTGGAGGCAGCGGGAGGTTTGCAGCCCTGCCCTGCATGATGCAACACAGCTCCCTCCAAAGCGCCTTCCCACAGCCCTGCTGACCTGCCTTTACTTGCTCCAGGCATGAGAGGAATTCGGTGGGACTCAGGCAGTGTGAAGGGATGGAGTTCACCTTAGGGAAGAGGATCTGTCTCAGGGAAAAAAAAACCTAACAAACCAAACTAAAGATCTCTGCGTGTTTCCCTGGAGAAGGGGGAAAGGCAAAACCCGAGGATGCAGCTGGTGTCATGGGGTCTCGCACCCACTCCCCACGCCATGCTCCTGCCTTTTTCTGTGTTTGCCTTCAAGCTGGCAGCGATATACAGAAACAAATTATGTGATGTGAAATATCCCAAAGTCAGTGGGACTCAGCTACGTGCAGAGAGGGGAAAAATGAAGTGATCCTGGATGGTGGCTGTAAATTGGGAAACGATTCAAGCATCACCAGGTTGCCTTCATCCCCAAAGTTCAAGGGTGATCCCAGCCCATGCATCAGCCCCACCATGGGAGCGGGACCCCATCAGCACCCTGGGACACTGCAATTGCAATGGGGTTCTGCTTTCCCGGCCAGTCCTGACCCTGGCCGCAAGGCTTGGCCTCTCCTCTTTCTCTGGCCATTTCCTTGGCTCCCTCTCCCAAATGGCTGGGCTGAGTGGTCCTGAGCAGCTGTCCCATTCCCTCCCGTGGTGGGTTTGGGTTGTGTTTGGACACCCCGTGCCAGGGCCCGGCAGTGGGTCATGCTCCATCTGCCCCGCCAGTCCCACGTCACAGACCAGCATCGGCTCCTCGCGAGCTCTGCCTGAGATTTTAATGTGTCAGGGGACAGACAGGACCCCAAAAGGGTCATGTCCCTCCTGAAGGGATCAGCTTTTAAATGCAGACAGGTTTTAAATCCAGCTAAAACCAGCGAATGCATTCTCCCCTTCCACAGGTGCGTGGTGACCCCGGGGCTGAGCTGCCGTGCTGCAGAGAGGCACCGGGCGTGAATTTGGAGCCAGGGGACAAAGCTGTCCCTGTCAAAGCCAGGGATGGGGACACTGGCAGGCAGGACACAGGCACAGTGGCCAGTCCCACGTGCATTTTGGCCTCCCAAATACACACCTCCAGCAGATGGTTGCTGCCTCCCACGGTGCTGGGGCAGCTCACAGAATAACTAACTAGTCTTTACCGCAGAAATAAATGGCCACAGCTTTATTAAATCAATATTAATTCATAATCTTTAACAGACAATTATAGTTATCTCACACACAAAACTACCCACCTCTTCAAATCTCTGATCTGACAGAGTTATAATTAGCTTATTACTGGCCATACATCTGCTAATAACTTTTCCCTCAGCCCTGTGAAGTGAATTAAGGAGCGCTAATAAACCATGGCTGTTAATCCATTTATATGTCTTATGCTTTTGTCTAGGCACCGAATTTAAAGATACATAAAAAGGGGCTTTCTCCTTTCTTTCCTCCAAGGTCTGACTACCCTGCAGCCCTTGGCTGCCGGCTGTGGGCAAGGTGGTCTTTTTGATGTCCTGGCAGATGCCATCCCCACCGGGAGCAGGGTGCAACAGGAAACTTGGGAAAGCACTTTACAAGCTGAAAACCCTCAAAATATTTGAGAGCAGGAATATTTTCCCCAACGCTTTGTTATTCTCAGCCTCAGTGCCCGTGCCTGGCGTGAGGCAGAAGGTATTTGGGGAAGGCCCACTGGCTGTGAACCCCAAAAATACCCCATGGGAGGGAATAAGGGGCAGGCAGACAGGGAAGAGGGGCTGGCTTTGGGCAGCACTCCCAGCGCTGCCCGCTCGGCTCTCGCTCCCCACCGCAGAGCGTTGCCAGCACAGGTCATTAGCAATAATGAAAGTGAGATCAGACGCGGTCGGGGGTGGAGGGAAACGTTGATCTCAAATGATGGCCGCTAATAAGGGACAGCGGAGAGGCCCCGTGTGATGTGGCGAGATAAAAGCAGATGGCTGGCTGCTGCTTCTAATTATAGGACCCTGCTAACGAAGAGGGCGCTGATTAGACTGACATTGTCCCAGGACGTGCATTTCTAGAAGGATCTGGCACTAGGGCTCAGGGTTTGGGGGTGGTGTGATGGGGATCCCCACTGCCTGCCCAGACCTGTCCCAAAACCTTCTTCTGCCCCGTCTCTGCCCCAACCACTCATACCCCCCAGTGAAGTTTGCTCCCACCATGGAAACAGTCAGGTCAGGGGCTGGGGGGATGTCAGTGGGGAGCCAGCAGTGATGTCTCCATGTGTTCAGGCAGCAGCGGGTGGGAAAGCCCTGAAATCCACCACCAGCCCAAGAGGCTCTGAGTTCCAAGCCCCTGAAGACGAAAGGAAGCTCCTTTTGAGTAAGAAATGTGGTTGGATTCACTCTTATTCACTCAATAATTTATGATGCTTACTGTAATGAGACATAAAAAAACATTCAGTTCTGGTTTCATCATATTTTTGGCTATGAGTAAAACAGTAGAAAATGATGAGGGCTTCCCACAGCAAAGCCGAACCCCTGAGACTGAAACTGGTAGCCAGGCCACTTCTAACCAGTGAGTTGATCTTACGCATATTTTTGGTCATGTTGGCACTTTTCCTCCTCCATGGAAGAGATCTGAAGCCTATTTGCAATGACAGCTCTGTCTCTTTCTCAGCTGAGCTCAGCTGGGGACGCAGGAGCCTCCCCAGTGGCAGAGAGGAGGACACTCACCAGCCTGCCTGGCTTGGTGGCAATGCCCTGACACCCATCCTCATGGGGCAGCCCCTTCCTGAGGGGCTCGGGTACCCCTGGCACCAGTGTTCCAACCCCACAGCATCACTCTGCACCTTTTCCCCCATTCCCATGGTGGTTTTTGGGGAACTGAGGTGGCTCTGGAGCAGTAACTCCCATGGGAGGGGATAACTCACTGGCACAGGATCCCGAAGGAAGATTCCCTGTGCTTCCAGCCTCTGGCCCTGCAGGGATAGCAGGGTTTTCCTTGCCAAAAAAGCTGAGCTGAAGTCAGATCTCCTCCTCACCCCTCCAATGCCACCCTTGCAAAGCTGCTTCCCTACTTCTGATGTGCTGCAATATGTAGGAATTGGGAAATTCTGTTTCTGGAGGTTTTTCATTTTAAGACATCTGGTATTTTCTGGAAGTGGGAAAACCATATTTCCCTCTTTTGTAGTCACTAAAACTCCAGCGAGAGCCCTGCGCTGAGATGAAGAAGCATCTTTTAACAAAAGGCATAGGATGTGCAGCCCAAGGAGGAGCCAGAAAAAATGAGGTAGAAATTTTGCCAGACAGGATGTGGATGGAGGGGCTGGAGAGCAGCTGGCTGATATTTGGCAAAATCTTGGAAAAAAACCTCCAAACTCAGCAAAACCAAACTGATGCATTCAAGTCAGTCTCTAAAAGAAATCCAGATACCTTTCACGCAATGACTTTGTCTGGGTGAAGCCCACAGGAATGACCCTCCCTCATGGCCCTGAATTGTTATTTTCAGTGGGGATGGAAAGGGGTGGAAGAGGCACACGGAGAAGTGGATGAGGTGACACAGGACGGACAAGGGATGGCTGCTCCCAACTAGGAAACCTATACTTGTTTAAATTGGAGCAACTTTTCGGGAGGATCCTGTAGCTGAGCTGTGGGCATCCTCCCAAGGACAAGGAGCCCAGCAAGCGCCTGCGAATTCCCTGCAGGAATTTCAAGCCCTGCTTAGAGAGATGAAGCAGTTGCCAGGGCACCCAACCTTTTGACATCTTAATGAGCCAAGAGTTCAAAAGGAATTTTTTTTTCTTTTTTCTTTCTCCCCCTCCCTTCTCAGAGAATTCAACTTTTCATCTCCCTCCTCCCAAGTACGAGACAGCCAAACAGGGGATGACAAATGAGCGTCTCTCGCTCCACCTGAGGAGTTCAAGCTGCAATCATCCAGCTCCTTGTAGCTCCGAAGAGGCGGGAAGTGCCAGCGCGCGGGAGAGGAGATGTAATTAGGTGCGATTCAAGAACAGCTCATCAGCTATATTTAACAGACGGGACGAATCCTCGGAAGCACAGCCCTGCAGAGGAGCCAGGCTGTGGCAGAGCTGTTCTCCCCCAGCCCTGGCTCTCTGCTGCAAGGGCTGTTTGTGTTTCTGCCTGAAACATTAATTTTTTTAAAAATTATTTTGCAATTTTAACGTGCAATGGTTGTTTACCCTGTAAACATCCAAGCAGGACCTCTTACCCAGAATTTTTTAGCCTGCAGATTTTCCCCTTCACCAGGATTAAAGTGAGTCGGAGGGAGAAGAGCACAATAGCCCCTTTTATCCTAATCTTTCCACCCGAAACAGATGGAGAGTCCTGCCTGAGTCCCAGCGATGTGCCACAAGGACACGGCAACAGAGGAGACTCTGTGCCTTCTGCTGAGAGAGGGGAAAGGAGCGCGTGAGTGCGCCGGCGCGGGAACACCGAGTGGGATGGGAGCGTCAGCGCCTGGCTGCCACCAGCTCTGCTCCTGCACAGAAGCACTGAATGGTTTGGGTTGCAAGGGACCTCAAAGGGATCCAGTTCCAGCCCCACCACCATGGGCAGGGATGCCACTCTCTAGATGGAGTTGCTCAAAGCCCCATCCAACCTGGCCTGGAGTCGTCCTGCTGGCTGGGGTTAACACGGAGCACCAGGAGGTTTGGGAAGCACCCAGGGGAGCTGGAACACTGGGCTGGGAGGGTGGCGAGGCTGCTGAGAGTTACGGTGACTCTGACTCTGCTCTCCATCTCAGCCAATGCCACGCTGGGGGCTGCTGCCCGCAGGAAAGGAACTCTCCCTCAGTGTCTCTGCCAGACCCTGTCCCAAAATAACACCCAGAGGTGAGGAACAGAGAAGTTCAGGACCCAAACCATGGCCAGTCAAGGAACCACGGGAGGTTCTGAACCCACGCTTGCCTATGAGGGCCTCTTAAATACACAAACTGCATTAAAATATCAGCTGAACTATGGAAATCACTGAAGTAACTGTTGCAGCTTCATGGAAGACTATTCATATTCTTCTCCTTAATGAAAGTCATCAAGCAGACGGCAATTTTATGTGTCAAACTTTGGTGGTGCTTCCCAGCCATCACAGGCCAGAAGATGGGACCAGTGATGCTCAACAGCTGCGAGCAGCAAACCACGTTGGTGCACAGCAAAACACCCCCGTTTTCCAAAGCAACCCCCAAGTTCAAGGATGTGCTGGCGAAAAGAATTGTCAGAACACGCAGGGCAAAGTCCTCTGGCCTGTGGGGATGGCTGCTCCCCTCCAACAAGGCTGGAGCTGAAACAGGCTGGTCCATGGAGAGCAGGGCATGCTTCCCTCCTCAGGAAGGATAAAAGAGCTATTATGGAGATGCAGACTCTGTTCAGGCTCATGCTCGGCTCCTCGCGAGCAGAGGGTAAAGAGCTACTTATGCTGGAACATAAAAGCTGGGAGACAGCAGAGTGCTATAAATAGGGCATATAAACTTTCAACTGACAAGGCTCTGATTTTGTTATTGTAAAAAAAAAAAAATAAAAAAGAGAGGGAGAAAAAGTGCCTAGGTGGAGCTGACAAAGAGGGAAATACATGCAGAGTACAGGTTTGTTCCCGGGAACGCGCTTATTATAAGTCAGATGTAGTTAGAGCTATTACTTTAGCTTCAAATGAATGGAAGGAGAATAAATCTGCCTTTGTGCAAGGCTGCCTGCAAATAGCATCTCCCTCTAGCAAACCTGCAATTGTGTTTGCATGAGACATTTGTTAGAATAAATGCAATTTAAAAAGAAAAACAGTTCACACCTACGGCAAGGGAAGGCTGGTGGTATGAATGGCAACCAGCAGAGGAGGAGGAAGAAGCACAACAGACTTCAGCAGCGGGGGACAGAGCCTGTGGCACTGCAAGGGGCTCGTCTGGGGTGGCTGGAAGGATGGAGATGCTGTGAACAGCTCGCCCTCGCTCCCTGTCCCTATCATTACATCTTTACACCGGGCACCCCAAACCGCTGAGCTGGTTTCACCCATTTTCTCACTTTCTGTCCCCAAGGGATGGCGTGATTAAATACAGGTTTTCTGGGGAAAGGATGAGCCGTGCTGAAGGTGGGGAGGAAGCCTCTTGCCCTGCTGTGACCAGCCACACCATCACAGCTGTGGGAGCAAAGCCTGAGGTTTGTCCTGCATCTGTGGAGCTGGGACACCCCAGGGTTGGCATCCCGGGACAGTTTGTCTTTGTGGGACAACTGAAAAATACAAGCACTGCCTTGGAAGTTTTTGGCTTTGCATCTCCTATTCCTAAATAACTTCCCCAAGGTACTGAAAGTTGTTTTTCTTCTATTTTCAACTAACAAAGTGTTTTTCCTCTCAGAGCACATCACCGCCCTGTTCTGACCTCCATCCTTCGTGGCTGCAGCAGCTTCAGGGAGGGGACCTGCAGGGTTGGCACCTCTGGGGGCTGCTTGTCACCTTGTGATACCCACAGGCACATCCATGCCCACTGGAAGCTTCCCCCAAATTGCAACAGCAAGGATGGACTGTGGCTTTCAACAGGCAAATGCAGCACCTTGCTAGGGTGATGGCCTAAAGTGGGGAGGAAACCCTCTGCAAAGTCCCCTCCTGCCTACTATTATTATTATTATTATTATTATTTTTAATATTATTCCCATTGAATTTATAGGAGTAACTGTCTGGGAAAATGACTTTACCTCTGGCTCCTTCATAAATTTTTAATAGGGCAGAAATAGAACCAAAAGGGATTTTAAAAAAAAATAAATAATAAAAAAAAAAGCGTTAGCGTCAAACTCTGGCTCTATTCATAATTAATTATACTTTCAGGGGGAGGGGAAAAAAAGAGGAAACATAATTACAAGCTTCTAGTGAGAACATTCATTATCATGCTAATGCAGAAATCAGTACTGCTGTGCCTCTGTGTGTGTGTGTGTGTGTGTGTGCTCACTCTAATTACTCGGCAGTGATGTGTGTCACTCACACGGTTCCCTCGCTGCTGCACGGGACTGTAAAGTCAGAGCTAAAATCGAGGGGATGGAGCCACAGCCTGGATTGATGGGGAGCAGGACCCCGCCGGTGCTGGGGGGATGCTGGTCAGCACCGGCTCCTCCAACATCCCCACCGAGGTGGTCACCAGTGAGCAACATCCCAGCTGCTGATATTCCGGGCTGAAAAGCCATTGCAGCAGTGTTAGGAGGCGTTTAAGGTGTGAAGAGCAGTGCACACCAGGGGAGGGAAGAACAAGCCAGGCCGAGGGGAGGAAAGAGGTGGAAGTGGAGAAAAACAAGGCAATAGTTCAACTGTTTAGGACCTGACAACTGCCCGGATTTGCCATGCCAAGGAGATTCTCACTTCACAAAGGGATCCTGAACATCCTTCCCAGGAGAAGCATTTGGGCTCAGCTGGGCTACAGAACCACCCTGGGCAGGGTGGCCTGGCTGTTCCCAAATGCCAGGGAGGAAAGGGAGACTTCCCATAAAAGAAGGGGCTCAGTTTAACCCCAGATATTACCAGCAGTAGGTGCTTTTTTTCTTTTCCTTTTCTGTCCTGTTCCATTAGGCACAACCAGTGCCAGTGCTGAAGCTGGCATCGTGCCCCAGCACAGGACCCGAGTGCCTGGCTGCCCACAGCATCCTTGTGAAAAACTCTTGCAAACCAGAGAAAAACATCCTCCTCAGCATTCCAGAGCTGAACCAAGGGGCCTGGTGGTACCCAGTGGGGTCAGGCACGGGGATGAGCCTGCTCTTGTAGGATACTTGAAGCCCCAGTTGAAATCAAAGAGGAAAACCACAGGCTCGGATCCACGGCTCGAACATCACATCCAGTCCCAGACATGTTTATAGACATGAGTTATCTAAATTACATTAAACCTAAGTTCGGCATCTGCACAATCTGAGCATTTCTGGGGAATAATTAAATGGATTTCCCATTATTTCTCAAGCTGCCAAGAGAATGTCCTACTTTCATAAGTCAGAGCACTGCATTTCCCCAGCAATAAATCCTCCAGCAGACTGCAGGAACCAGAGCCTGGCAGGCAGAGCGGAGCCAAGGGGGAATGAGGCCGTGGTGGGACACCCAGCCCTCCTGGATGCCTTAAAAGCCTTGGAGCAAAGGAGCCCCAGGGGCAGTGCCATGGAACGTTCTACCTGCAACAGCTGGATGGGGAGAGGGCAGCAATGGGCAGCTGGAAGGAGCTGGGGCAGGAGCAGCCAGTGCTCCAAACAGGGATTAAAGAGAGGAAGAGGTGTGGCCAAGTGTTGGTGAGGTGCCACCTCTGATTCAGTGATGCTCTGTTCGGAGGCGATGCTCCGTGATAATTAAAGCAAGATCGCTGCTTCCCTTCCTCGAGTGGGAAAATCGGCTCTTGTAGGAAATTGGAGCCAGGGATGAACGCTGTGGGATTCGATGTGTCCCTGCCTGCCCTCAGCCCCCTGCCAACACCTTGAGCCTGAAATTTCCTCCTGTGCAGGATGAAAAACCCTCCCGGGCACTGCCAGGATCAGGGCTGTTTGCTGGGCATCGCAGGTCCAATTTGCAGCAATGCTTCTGGAGAGCTGCCAAAAAGGGAGAACAGAACTTGTGACAGCTCTCTTGTGCCTCCATCCAGAGGACAGGAAGGGGGAATTACTGTCCTAACAAAAGCCTTAGAGCTCCGTCACCCACAAGCACCTCAGAGTGTCCCCAGCAAAGGAGCATCCAACACCTTCAAAATGTACCAATTTTTCTTGGCATAAAAGCAGCTCCTGGCACACTGGGATGAGCACATTAAATTTAAGTGTGAAAGCATTAAAAAAACCCGAGAATTGTTTGCACAAAAAGCCACCATTACCCAGGCACGACAGAAGTTCCCCATCCAAGGATGCTCCACGAGCAGCACCGAGACCCGGCTGTCGGCGTGGAGGTTGGGAAGAAGGGAAAGTTAATGCCTGGAGTCCCAAGGATAAGATCAGAGGTGGGCTTTGTGCAACATCTGCGAGCCATTCCCCTTCCCACGTGCTTGGGCAGCCGGGTGAGGGGCCGCTCTGGCCTCGCTCGAGCTCCAGCTGTGCCCAATTCCAGCATTCGGGGGTGCCTGCAAAGCTCCCCGACCCACACCAGCCCCGGGCAAATGGACCAGGGCGTGTTTTCAGCCAGTGACCGAGCTCAGGGCTATTTGGGAACCTGGAGCATAATTGCTCTGCAGAGTCTGCCAGCTGCTCTAAAAATATCCACCCCACCTCAGCACGCCGACACTCCCATTTTTATCCAGAAATGCATTTTGGAGGCGGAGGCTAAGAGTAGCACCGGGTGCTGTGGCCTCAAAAAGAGCGATCACAAGGAAAATAAAGGGGGAAAAGCACAATTTGGCCATCTCCGTGGCACTGGGCAAGCGGTGGGGTGCTCAGAGTGGAGCGTGGCCGGTGCTCGCACAGTCGCCGGGTCCTGGGGATTGGGGTCAGAGCGGCTCCAGTGTGTCCCCAACCCCTGCTGTGCCCCGCTGGAGCACTTTCCCAAGCCATAAAACAGAGCCCAGGTTTTCTGTGAGGGTCTAAAATGAGTTATCACACGAGGGAGAGACCAGCCTGCCGTGCCCCCTCCCCGAAAGCCCTTCCCGATAAAAGGGCCTCACTGTTCTTCCAAATGATGAAATGATGAAACCGGAGCCAAATCCCTTGAAAGGAAACAGATGACCTCTTGTGCTGGGAACTGCTCCTGTCCCTCCATTAACTTGATCATCGCCAGAGTGCTGCCCAGAGGAGAAGCAATGAGCATCCGTGGCCCTGTGGTGGGTGGGAGGGAGGCACTGCCCCCCTGGCTCCTGGTGAAGCACCTCATTGGGGCTAACGGGGTCGGGGCTCCTGCTGCACACGGGACTCCCTGTTTTCCCCAGGAATTTTGCAGGTGATGTTTGGTCTCTGCCAGAGCAGGGTGATATCTAAGCCCTCAGCAGCCCTGGGTGCTGCTAGGAGCCATTTTTATTCAGAAAGGTCACGTCGAGCACTGCTCCCCTCAACCAAAATGCTGGATGCGGAATTTGGCATCTAAAGACCCAAATTTTAAGCAAATGCAGCCCAGGCCACAGTTCAAAAACCAGTTTTTTCTGTTTATAACCAACCAATGGGAACGTAAAACAGGATTGTGCACGCTTTCCATAAAGATGTTTTACGATGCAAAAAAAATAGCCCTAAAGCTTTTCCCAAAAGTCTCCCTGATGGAGTTTGGGAACAGCCAGCCAGGGACAGCCCAGCTGTGCCAGGGGACCTGTGTTTGCTGAGCATCCCCATCCTCTGCCCTCCAGGCAAAGCCAGTGGGAGCTGTTAACTTTCCACTGAGGAAACTGCTCCTGAGAAATGCCGTTGGGGGCTCCCACACCGAAATGGTGTCGTTGGAAACTGATGGTGTTTAAGGTCCTTTCTAAGCCCAACCATTGCATGATAACTCCCAAAATTCTGGCTGATGGTGTTTTTTCACAGGAGCAGCGCCTGTGGGTGCAAGGATGCCCTGGGCACACTGTGGGCACAGCCAACCCCTGTCCCAGCACAACCTCCCCGTGCCCAGGGCAGGGCTTTGGGAAACACCGTAACCACCGGGGCACGGACAGCCCAGTTTCTGCAAACTCCTTTCCCTCGTGCCACTTTCTCCATCTGTAGGGAATAGCAGAGCCATGAATATTCAAAGAGACAAATGTGTTAAAAACCGGTGACATTTTCAGGGTTGGCTCGCACTAGCCAGGGAACGTCATTCACAGTAATTACAAATAAAATCCACAGCCCTTCACAGATGACAACAAATCCAAATGGCCTTTTTGCACAGTGAAAATATTAGCCTTAACACTTTTTCTTTTTTTTTTTTTTTTCAAATATCTTCCAACCAGTTGCTGCTTTCACAGGCACCTCCGAGAGAGCTGATTTTGGGAAAACTTCTCCTGTCGCAGTGGCGTTTGCTGCCTCGTACAGAAAGCAAGAAGCACTTTTTTTTCCCCCCCTCCCTCTCGTTTGAGAGTTTTCTTGGTAGGGATGAAACCACAAAACAGAAGGCTGCCTAAATGAAATTATTAACCCAGAGAAACCACTAAAGGAACTTGATTAATTTGCCAAGTAACAGAGCCCGGTTTGTTCTTTTAGGCAACACATCTTAAAGTAATTGAATCACCCCTTGGAAAAAAAAAACAGTAGATGATTGAGCCCTGAGGTACACTCATTCACTATCCTTAATAAATCTCTCTTTATGAAGGAGGTAGTATGCTTTTCTCATCAGAAACCTGTTAATTTTTTTCTCCTTTAAGTAATTGAATACAAAGTTCAAAATCTATCTGCAGCATCCTTCAAGACAAAAAAAAAAAATCAAAGGTTTATCTCCTGCTTCATCTCAGCAAGTTAATTATGCTCTCATAATTGAGTTAAACCAGCAGGTTATTAAAAATACCACAGGATAATCTTTAATTTTTTTAAACGAAGTATCACGAACCCCAAATCTTTGGCAGAACCAAGTACCCCAAGGCCTGCACTGTGCCCTGCATGCTGCAGGAGGTGCCCAAGACGGACCATGCCAACCTCATTCCATTTCAGAAGAGTGACCGAGGTTGTTTTGTGAATCAGGAGGATGGGCCCATCACCAGCTGCAGCATTGCAGCCTCAGCCAGAGCTGCTGAATGCATCCACAGGCACATCCACAGCCCAGCAGTGGCTGATGAAGACAATGAAGCATCTCCCCTCCATCTCAAGATGAGCAAACCTGGCTGCACAGGCTCCCACCATGGAATGGAATCCCTCACCCACAGAATGGGTTGGGTTGGAAGGGACCTTAAAGCTCATCTTGTCCCACCCCCTGCCTTGGGCAGGGACACCTTCCACTGTCCCAGGCTGCTCCAAGCCCTGTCCAGCCTGGCCTTGGACACTGCCAGGGATCCAGGGGCAGCCACAGCTTCTCTGGGCACCCTGTGCCAGGGCCTCCCCACCCTCTGAATAAAGAATTTCTACCTAATATCTAATCCTACCCTGCCCTCTTCCAGTTTGAAGGCATTCCCTGTGTCCTGTCACTCCATGTCCTTGCCCAAAGTCCCTCTCCAGCTCCCTTGGAGCCTCTTTAGGCACTGGAAGGGGCTCTGTGTTCTCCACGAAGTCTTCTCCAGGCTGAACAACGCCTACTCTCCCGGCCTGTCCTCACAGGAGAGGAGTTTCAGCATCTTTGTGCCCATGACTGAGACATCTTTGACTACTCCCCAAGAAACCTGCGTTGAGCTTTGTTACACCCTGGGATGGAGGAGGAGCCCCTGAAGCTCCACCACGATGCTCATGGTGCTTCCACGTCAAGTGTATTTCTAATCAGCATTTCGCTTCAAATATTACCCATTCAACTAATTCTACTAATTCTAGGGAATTACAGAAATAATTGCTATTTTCCAATAGACACAGGACTGCCTCTCGAGACAGAAAAAAAAAATAAGGAAAAAAATTCAATGAAGTACTGTTTAAGGAAAGTCAAAATAAGCTATTTCCATCTCCTCATTTGCAATTAACTTCAGAGCATAACACAGTGGGAGGTGGTTCACGGGGAAAGTACGACTTCGTTGTAATCCTCCTCCTTCCAAGTGGAGAGATCAGCAGAGAGGGATGCGCCCTGCCAGGTCGCAGTCGCCCCGTCCCCTCCGGGCTGCCACCAGGGAGAGGCAAGGGCAGGAGAGCTGCCAGCCCCACGCTGTGTCCCTGCACTGCTGCCCCACAGGGCACTGTCACCGTGCCTGGGCTTTCCCCAGTTGCGTGTGGTCACCAAACACCATCGTGGTCCTGTGCGAGGTGCTCCATTTCCATCCTCATCTCCGTCCCCACCTGAACGCAGATCCCACACCACAGCTCCCAGGAGACAAAGCAGAGGGAGGAAAGGGATGTGAGAGGCCGATAACAGCCTGGAAGAGCAACCTTCTTCTCTGGGAGAAACAGGAGCTGGTGTTTGTTGGTTTGGAGTTGGCAGAGTGAGCGCACAGTGAGGTGGCAGAATAGAGCTACTCTCCTCTCATTGGGCTGCCTGAAACAAGGGTTGGTTGTCACCATAATCTACCTTTTTTTTTTTTTTTTAAGTGCAAAAACCATTAAATCAGGATTTTTCTGTAGCAATGTCCTTCTCTTCTTCCCCACCAGTGACACTGTGAGAGCTCTGGGTACTCTTTGCAGAAGGGTCCCAAGCAGGACTTCTGCTCAGTGGGGCACTTTGTCCCCACTCTGCCTTGCATCAGCCCTGCTTCACCTCAAAACACCTCTCTGCTTGTGGGTGTTTCTGCCACATTTCCAAACAACCCAGGCCAAGCAGCGGTTTGGGAGCTCTTTTGAAAGATCCGGTTCTCCTGCACTGTCTGGCAGGGCTGGGAGCCCTTCCCTGCTCTCCATGCAAATGTTCCCAGGAGGAGGAGGAGGCTCAGACCCAGCCATGTGCTGCCTGGGAACCTCCTGCCAGTGTCTGCCCAGGGACAGAGAATCCAGACTGCGAGGAGGTGTCCATCATGTGCCTCATCTGACTTTTGCCTCGTGGGTTGATTGCAAACCAGCCAGCGAGCACGACGAGCAGCACAGAGGCTGGGGCTGTGAGCAGAGCCGTGCCCTGAATCCCAGTCCTGCTGCAATCAAGAGCAGAATCCTGCTGCCGCGGCAGGATCCATCCTCAGACTCCCCCCTCCAGTGCCTGGTGACCTTTGCTGGCGAGGAGGGTGCTCTGTCCTCCAGCACGTACTTCCCATCCTTTGCCCTACAACATTAAAAGCACCACTGACGTGGCGGCCTGCTGATTGTGCATTAAATATTCACCTACATGATACTTCCTTTGAAGAATTCTCCTTTTAACTGTTCTATTTTCATCGCTGTCCTCATCTCTCCGTAACGCTCCATCTTCTGCTTAAGTGTCATCTTCAGATTTTGTTCCCAATTAATATTTCTATGGCAACTGCATTTAATTTTGAAGTGGTAGCACTCGCTCTGCATAGGGACCAGAGCCGCCTCCTCGCCTCGCAGCTCTGTGCCTGTGGTGGACGTTTCTGCTCTTGTGTTTGGTTTCAAAAGCCACGGTCCTCTGGAGCATCTACACCCAGCCTCAGTGCCCCTGCCTTGCTCTCTTAATGCCAGTCTGGGCACAGCCAGCAGGTTGGTCCAGGTAAAACCGAGCTCAAATTCATCCATCATCTTGTGCTCCCCTATCGCCAAGGGCCTGTATTTGCTACAGCACAGGGTAAAGCACAGATATTTGGGGAACACACTCAGTGGGATCAAGACACACGTGGTGCACCCAGGGGAGAAGCCGGGTCCCCAGGCAGGACAGGAACACGCTGTGAAACAAGAAGTGGTTGGGAATGCAGGAGGTGGCAGAAAAGATTGCTGTGTTTGGAAACTCAGCCTTCACCCCACGTCCAGCTCCAGATGATGACCAATGCTGGGTGGAGAGTTTTGCCCCAACACCCTGAGCTGTGAACCCAGTGATGGGGCACAGACAAGCCTCTGGTTCTCGCTGCCACCAGGCACTCCCCAAAGCCATGAGGAAGGCACTCACTTGTGTCCACGTGTGGGTTTCCTCCTCATTCCAAAGGAAGAGCCAATCCTTGAAAGTGGAAACCATCCATTAAGATGACCAGCAGCAGCAGGATGCGGACATCCCCCAGCTCAGTGCCACTGAATGCACCCCAGGACCCTCCCGTGGACTCTCCACTGGTGAGAAGATAAAAATGGGCACGGAGTGGTTAAAATAAGCCTGGGTTACGGCCTGGAATGAGAAGTATTTGTGTGCTGGTTTCCCTGGCACGGCTGCCTTTGGTCTGGCTGAAACCTTGCAGGCATCTCTGGAATGACAGAAATGCTGAACGTCCTGTTAACGGGGTTCTGCCTCCGTCAGCACAGCCCGCCCGGTTGGTGCACAGGAACCTGCCCCGGATGGCCCCGCAGGGGCTGGCAGCCTGACAGATGTAAAGCTGAGCTGCTGCATGTACAGCGCAGGAGTTTGGGGATTCAGCTGTATAAATCCACCTTCAAAATAATTTTGTTCTGAGCCAACATCCCCGCTGCCGCCGATGCCCTCCCGGGCACTGTGAAAGCATCTCCTCTTCACGCACGGTGACAATACGTGCACAGAGGTTCCCCTGTCACATCACGCCCTGGTTCCCCTTGCTGTGTGCGAAGGCTGCTTTCCACTGCAGCTTGGGGCACCTCTGCAGTTGCGCTATCCCTGGCATTGCACATTTCCACGCTTCTTTTGTCACCAAAACATCTCAGACACCCCCCAGGGGACATTCTGGGGGGGTGTTGCTCTGGTTTTGGCCCTGTGTTTAAAGCTGGCATCCAGCTTTCTAATCCCAGGCTCCATTCCCTGCAAAGTGCCCAGCTGAACTCCTGCCTCCACCCAGAGCCTGGCACGCAGCTGGGATGCCCTCCCGCCTGCTGTGCCCACCGTGCCACTGCCACCCAACAAAGTGCCACCAGCAGAACAAGTGCACCCGCCATAGGTTTGGTTTTCCGAGAGCTCCCAGACAAGCTCTGCTCACAATATCTACATTATTCCTCACTCGAATGAGGGAACCACAGAAAAATGTAATTTTGGAAGCCGAGTAACTTAACTCCCCACAGCTGTGCCTTGGGCTGGGCTCCAGCTGCCTGGCTGCCCACAGGGCTCCTCCATGCTCACACAAGCACCAGATTCCTCCTGAAACTCGCTTCCCAGGATGGGCAGTTGCTGTGAATGAAATTTGGGGCTTGGATTTCTTTCCTCGGCCAGTTGGGCCGCCCCGTGGTGGTGGCACGAACACGTTTTTTCGTGGAGCTCACCACTGGAAGGCAACGCTCCTGACCACTGCCTTTCCCTGTTACCCAAATGAGCTGGGGCAGGGACACGTTCCCCACTCCGTGCTGGTTAAGCTGGGTGTTTTCCCCCACCCAACCCTGCACCACCAGGCAGAGAGACATCTTTCAAATCCAGTGCCAAGATGTTGGCTATGGGTCCGACCTCACCCCTCCTGTGAAATAATTCCTGTGGTAATGACACACCGACATCCTATCCCAAACCAATCCCCACCACTGCAAGGCCCTATGTGCCCCAGGGACAAGCAGGAGCAAGGTGGGGCAAGGTGACAGGCCAGGGACAGCGGCTAGGGAGGGCAGGACAGGGTCACCCTCCCACAAGAGTCTCCTCCCTCCCATGCTGCAGTGAAACTGGGAGCGCTGTGGTGCCATCGCCACTGTCCCCGCAACACCGAGCGCCCTTCTCTTCGCATTACTCGGCTGGGCGGTGAAGGGCTGGCTGCTGCCCTGCCCTCGGCTTGGGGAAGGCTCTAAAAGCCTTTCCGCTGCTGCCGGGCAGGCTGCCGGCAGCACACGTCCCCAGAACACGGTGTCACTGCGGAGCACATCTCGCGTCCGGAGCCGCGTGGCAGGGAGTGTGCCACGGCGCCCTTGGCCCGTCGCCTCTCATTAACTGGAAGCGGCTGTTCATACAGCTCGCTCGGCCCCGATGTCACCCTTAAACACCCAATGTCACCCTTAAACATCCAATGTCACCCTTAAACACCCAATGTCACCCTTAAACGCAGGCGCCGTCCTTCCCCCAGCGCTCTGCCTCAGGACATCTCTGGATGCACCAGGAAGGCAAACGCGAACAGAGGGAGCTCATTGCTGCCCAGAAGTGTTTGTGCCTGGGCTATTTTCAAGTGTGATCCATCCCTTCCGAGCTTCCCCCTGCATCCGTGCCCTGGCGACTCTGCTGCAGCTCATGTGTGGATGGCCACAGCTTCCCCACCCAGCAGCCCAGCACCAGCCCGATGTGCCAGGGCTGGGTTTGCACCTGCTGCCCTGGGTTTTTCAGGGCTCGGGATCGCTGTGATGCCCGGCTCTGTGCTGAAGGCTGCGCCACAGGAAACCCACTTAACAACCAAGGCACCTCCACAAATCAGTCTGACCCTGCGTGTTTGTCTCGCCAGCTGAAGGACTCTGTACTGTCCTGGTGAGCAGCCGGGGACAGTAAATCACAAGTGAGCTCAGAAAATGCAGCTCATGCACCGACACCTTCCTCCCCTGCCTGCCCCGGCCACGGAACACAGCACCAATAATAACAGGCACCGGCTTTCTCTTTAACCTGAGGTCTTTACGAGTGATCAGCAAATTCGAGAGGCCAATTAAGGAAAATCAGCACTTCATTAGCTTCCTGAAATGCAGTCACCGCTGGAACGAGAGACGGCAGAGCTCAGCACAGTGCGAACCCTCGGCGAAATGCAGAGGAGAAAAACACTCCAGTCACTGTGGGCTACAGCGAGGGAGAACTCGTGGTGCCTTTTGGAGTCACCGTGCATGGGACTGCGAGGGCCAGCAGTTGGGAATCTCTCCCTTGCCAGCGCCCTGCCAGCTCCCAGGCTGCAGACCAGCTGGAGGGAAAAAAATGTAAAAGGCACGGCTTGTTGGATGGTGTAAAAATGCTTCCCCACCACTTGTGCAGGCTGGCTGCTTACCACGGGTGAGCTCATTCTCCATCCCACTTCCAAACCACTGTGCTGGTGCCCCAGCGCTGGGTCCTGGCAGGGCTGTGATGACAGCAGCACCAGTTAACCCCAGCCCAGCTCCAGGCATTGGGAAGCCCATCTTCCCTGGCAGATGAAAGGGAAAACCCTGAGGTTAAGACTTGGCAGTGAAGCGAGACACCTCTCCCTTCCCTGCATCCCTTCCCTGGGTTATGGAATGCTTTGTTTTTTTAAAGACAGCCTTGCGAAAACGGCATGAAAATTTAATCACCCCCGGCACAAAATCCAATAGCTGCTCTTCACACGCACCTCACTGCGATTTATTCTCCTGCTAAAGCCTTCACGCTCACCATCCACTTGCGGTAGCTCATCTGTCCCAGGGAAGAGCAGGGCTCCCACCACCCCATCCCAGGGACCACGGCACTGGCTCCTCTGGGACGCCCTGCTCCTCCACAGCAGCTGCAGTGCCACACAGAGTGGAGGGGCTTTAGGTGCAAAGCGCTTTTTACACCTCTGTGAATATTACTGTGAGCACAGTGGGGGTCCAGGAGCATCTCCATTGGCCTAGAGTGCCCCAGGGCAGTGACATTTCCTAGGCAGGAGTCCCCATGCACTGCTCCCAGCCTGCCTTGGGCTCCAAGGAAAAATTTATCTGTGGAAACTGAACGTGAGTGATGAGACACCCAGCGCTGCAAGCGATGGGCTTTGGCTCTTTACCCTTCCCTGGACTTGTGCTCAAGGAAAGCCATGACATTTATCAGGAGAATGTCCTCCAGTTAAAACCAGGGACCCTGATTCTGTTAACAATTTGGCAATGAATTAATGACATTTTCCAGTGGAAAAGAAATTGCAAAACTCTCCCGGGAGCTTCTGATTCGACCCAAACAATCTGTCAAGTCAAGCCGACTGGAGCCTGCCCGCTCAGCAGCTCGTGTGGCTCTGAGCTCATCCCCAGCCCAAGGAGCAATAAATAAAAAGCAGGAGGACGACAGCGGATGCCAGGGATGAGTTGGAGTCTCTGGCTCCATCGATACCCCTCAGAAAGAAGACCTGAGGGGTGGACGTACAGGAGCTCAGTGCCCTGGATGATGGGTTTATTTAAAGTATCAAGAATATCAATATTCTTTAAAATATCAATGAACCCCGTGGTAAGGCTGGAGGTGCCCCAGTCCCCCCAAACCTGGACTCCATCACCTCCAATTCCAGCCCCACGTGCCGAATCACTCCGCTTTAGCACGAACATCCCTGGCCGTGGTATAACAAGAAAGAAAAGATGCTTAAAGCGACTAATAGCTGGAGCTAAAGGAGAGATTATCATTATCCAAATTGCCTGCTCCTCAGAGAGAGCTGGGCAGACTTCCAGGGATGCAATGGAAGCCGTTTCCCTGGGCAGCTGGGGGATGCTCCGTGCCCCTCTAAGAAGGATTGTGCAGCAGTACCGAGGTGAAGAGCTGAGGACCCCCCTAGTGTAACCCCCCACGGGATCCCCACAAAGCAGGAGGCACCCAGGGAGAGGCTCAGAACAGGGCTGGGGCTCATTGCAATTCCTCAGCAGCATCGTGGTTGCATTAGGATGGAGTGTGAGCTCTCGGGTGCTGAGCAGCCGAATGCTCGGCTTGTAAACAGGGAGATAAACGCTCCTTTCTTGGGAAGATCCGCTGCCCTGTCAGTCCCCGCATCCCGAGTCCCCTGATTTACAGTTAGAAACTTTGCCTTGACTGTGCTCAGAATCATTAAGCTACAAACCATAGACTAATTATGGGGCCCTGGGCAAAAACGTTAATCCAAAGAGCATAAAATTATAATGACTTTCTTGGCATAATTAGCCCAAACAAGATAAACAGTCCAAATAGCAACCGCAGCTTCGGCACATTCACAGCCCCAGCTCAATCCACTGCAGGGTGGTGGCGAGGGGCAGTGGGAGAAGGGATGTCCTGAGGGCAGGGAGGGTGGGGAGCTGTGACCAGCCCCATCTGAGCTCCCGCTGAGCTCGGTGTGGAGGCATCACAGGGCAGCTGGGATGTTCCCATCTCTCCCATCAAACAGAGCTGCCCCATGGTCTGCAATTTCCCCAGCCACTGTGGGGACCAAACTCAATCCACCTTTAGAGTTGCAGCCAGCGCCACCGCCACGCTGTACATCCCTCCTGCCAAACCATGCCCACAGGGACAGCACAGCCCAGCATCATCTGGACCAAAACTTCATCACATCGAGGCAGGCAGGGCTCTCTTAGGTCTGCCAAATCCAGAAGGAGTCACTCAAATCCCTGTGCCTCTTATCAATCTCGTGCCAAGGGGCCAATGACTGAGTCCAGGGGCCCGGGGAAGTGGCCTCAGGCAGGGTCAGAGGAGCCGTTTCCAAAAGCACATCTTAAGTGTAATGCTCACTTTATCTGCATCTCTATTTATTTATTGCTGACTGGGAAGTGCAACACAAAAGCTAATTATTTGATAAAAGCTTTGGGCAGGGTATTAATGAGCCAGACTTCTAAGCAGATTTCCAAACCTCTTTTCTGTCCCCGCCTGCAGATCGGAGCTGGCTGTGTCGGAGTGGGCTGGGAAACACAGAGCCCCTTTCACGTGTGACTGTGGCTCACCCTGCACGACATGGGGACAGGCATGCCAAGCCTCCACTGGGCTGTTATCCCTCTTCTCTCCCTCCTGGAGCAAGGCTGGTTGTTCCCAGTTCCAGGGACAGAAGGAAGAGAGTTGGAAGATGATGGGCAGCAGTTCAGAAACTGAGCATCAATCAGCATCTCCTCCCCAGACCCTGTGAGGAGGTTTAAAGCTGTTCACACCCTCCCACCAAGACAAGCCTTTGGACTCATTATGTCCCTATTTCCTCTTTCACCAGACTACTCCAAAAGCAAAAAGAGCCATCTCGGTGCTGGCAGCCCCTCTGATGCGCCCAAACTGCCACTACAAACAGAAGTGCCCCTGCAGCTCAGAGCCTGCAGCGAGGGCAGGGAACACACGGAGTGCTGGGGACATTTTCCAGTCCAGAAAACCCCAATGACAGATCTGCCCTGGTCAGCGTGGCATTCCTCTCCCTGCCTCCCCTCTGCCCCCAGCACCAACTGGCTTTATGGGCACCCATCGGAGCCATTCCCCAACAATCTGCTGTTAAATCCAGCTTCCAGCTCATTTTTGCCATTCCAGGTGACGCCCTCAAGATGAAATATTGCTCATATTTGCGGCCCCACTCACAAAAAGGGTCAAACCAAAAGCACGTGTCTGCAAGCCCCACGGAGGGGGTCCCAGCCCTCCTCCCCGCTCTCTCTGGGTGCTCCTCAGCCCACCGCTGGTGTCAAAGCCCACCAGTGAGCCTCAGGTCTGGCTTTTGATGGGAAAATTAAATAAATCCATCTCTGTTTTCCCTGCCAGTTCATCTCCGTGTGGGGCTGCTGCCCTTGTGGCAAACCCACATCCCACGCACTCAAGGCAATGAAACCACTCAAATGTTTTAAAAACAGCATGTTAGCTGGGAAATTTTGCAACCACAGGATAATGGAGACTATCTCCGGGCAGGCAAGAGATTAGGAAGATAAATGACATCGATAAAGGGCATTTTAGCCCAAAGCAATTTTAAATCAATGCAAATGGGAGAGTTTTTGTGGGCAGATGTGCAGGTGCTGGGGCTGCCCACAGGCAGGGCTTGGCCATCCAGGCTTCAGGGGCTTCGGGTTCCCTCCTGGCAGCACAGCCAGTGAGCCAAAAATGAGAATTTTTGGAATATTTGTTGGCAGAATAATTTTAATTTCCTGTTAATTGGGAAAATTCTGTTGAAATTTAATGTGTCCTGAACCAGAGACTGTTTCAAATAAGGGAGGACAACTGCACCTACACCGAACCAAGGCACTGCTCGGGAACAAAGTGCAAGATTTCTAGGTGTGGAAATGCGTATTTGTCCCAGCAATAAAACCCAACCATCAACACAAAAATCAATGTGTGTGCACATGCTGTCCCTCCCATCTGTGCCTGTAAAGCTCCCCACAGGGACACCCACCCAACAGCTTCCACGCGCCACCACTCCTCTTTTTTCAGTCAAGCTTCAGGGTTTTTTTAGGACGCGACACGTGAAAGAGTAGTGCCAGTGAAGGGGGTGAGCGACATGAAAAGCCAATTCCAGATCCTGTGAGCACAATGAATTGCTCTTTAAAAAAAATAAAAAAAAAATCTAATCAAGAACTTTTCCTTTCTTCCCTTTTTTGGGGTTTTTTTTTCCACCAAGGACGGTGTGTGATGTGTATAGTCTCAAAAGGAGATTTACTAGAGACCGCTGTGACTAAGGCAAGATGTAATTAGAAGAGGGGAGGAACATTTATCATTTGCCAGAGTGAATTAGGTATTTCGACTTCTCAAAAGAATTGAACACAGAGGGTGAATTTTTTTCCAGTTTCTCTCACATCTCCAATATTATTAAGTTCAGCTAGAAAACACTTGAGACAAATTGACTCATCTGAGCCCATCTCTTCATAATTGCTACACATTTTAAATTGGCTTAGTTAAATGAACACTTCGCACGGTGGTTGACAGGCTCTGTTGTCTGGATGCAATATTAAAAATATCAAAATCAACACGAGAGCTAGAGCAGAGCTTGGGGATATTGCTTTTCTGAGCACTGGAAATTGCTTCAGCTGGACTGTAGCAAATACCTACAACTTTAAAGGTGTTTTTAAGACATAGATTAAGAGATAGTATTCCTTTCCCATTAATGGTGAAGCATTTTTTTCCCCCGTTTCTTTCTGCTTAGCAATAAATTTATAAGCCCATGCTCTAAAACTGGGCCATCAGCCATGGGCTGTGTACAGAAACCATCCCTATAATGGTTATTTGCTTTGCAAGCCTCCACGCAGTGCAACGCCCTAAAATATTGTGCATTTCCAGTTGTTTGCATGGAACATACTCCACTCCCAGCAGCCAGGAATCTCAAAGGTGCCTGATCCTACCCAGGTTTTTATGACTCCAGCCAGCGTTAGGAGCTCTGGGGCAGAGCTGGAGATGCTCAGCATCTCCCCAGATCCCAGCAAATTCTCTGTCCCGGCTCATTTCCTCAGTGTTTCTGTGCAAGTGAGACGTTTCACGGGTCTCATCTAAAGGCTACTGAGAGAGTCAGACAGAAGGGAAGAATTTGGGTCTGTGCTTTGCCAACGTGATCTCAGACCGCATTTGCAAGACTCAAGAGCTTTGTGAAAACCCAAAGCCAGGCAAAATAATTGCTGATACAGAAACATTTGAGCAGCTCAGGCATGCATTAGATAAGGGATCTTGTTTCTGCTCCCCCTCCCCTTGGCCTGCGTGCTTCCTTTCCACATTGTTTTATCATGAACAGAAAATAACAGCAGAGACAGAAAGGCAGAGCCTGCCAACAGTGTGATTTATGTTGGCTTTGGAGCTGAAACACTTGATAAAGCATCCAAAGCCTTGGATGACTGAACAGGGGCTGCAGCAGAGCTGGCCAGTCTGGCCTCTCGCTACCCACAGAGCCGGCAGGGGAGGAAGGATTGAGGGCAGAAACCCCAGGGATGCTCCAGCCCCTGAGCCAACACAGCTGTCCCTGCCCTTGGGAACCACGTGGGGAACTGCCTGCTCCAAAAAAAATGGAAGAGCAGGTGAAGCACCACCCAACCCAGGTCAGGAGGCTGCAGCCTGACGTTGATAATAAATATCACTCAATGTCTTGCTAAAAAAATGCCCCAAAGAAGGAGATGGAGACCATGGAGGGATGTGTCCACAGCGGGATGGAGGCTTTGCAGCTCCTCAGCCCAGTTTGCTGCAGAGACACACCAATAACCACGTTGGCAAAATTTTTCCCAGGGCCGTGATGGAAATAAACGGGTTACCAGAGCCCAGTGTGTATTTGTTCATTCCTATCCCGGCAGTGAGATTTCTCCCTTATTTAAATAGCGTCTCCAAGGCTTTACCCTTACTCATCTAATAAAGCAGCGTGTCAACACCAGCTCTGCAGCACAAAATGAAGGGCACTCAGCGATTCCCCCACGGGACAATTAAATAAAGAGAGAAGAAAACAAAGGATCTTCTCTGCCTGAGCAAAGACCTCTCATTGCACGCAGCACCACGGGGCTGGCGGGGAGAGGGATTCACCCTGTCTGATGGGGCACGTGGGAGTGCTGCCCTGCCCAGCTTCGAGGAGAGCAGGGCTGGACAGAGGAATTACGGGCTCTCAACCCACCCAATAAAAGCTCAGGGCTAATCCTCCAGGTGGGATGGACAGGGGGCTCTGGCAGCAGCACTGGGCTGCCCTGCACTGGTGCCCTCACAGGGAGGTGAATCAGCAGCTCTTCGAGGCTGAAATGGGAATTTGCTGATTTGGAGCAAGAAGTCACGGAGCCAAGCAAAACACCTCAATTTAGTGATGGGCTTAGCAACCCTTGTCCTCACACAGCCCCACCACCTTTCCCCTTCCCTCCCCCAGACATCTGCAGACAGCAGCAGTGATGGCATCCCTGGGTTTAATGTCAAACTTTTTAAATTCTGTTTTCTAAATGAAAATACTTGAGTGCTTTTTTAGCACATCTCCATTGAGTTGTTTGCCCAAAAAAAAAGGACACTTAGAGAACAGAGCTGTCCTGAAACAACATTGCTGGCAGGAAATATGGTGCGCTTATCCCTTTTGTGGAAGAGAAGCAGGGAATGTCTCCTTTAAAGTGCCTCAAAATGAATTTAATTTAGAATGGATTTCACATTCGCATTTGATGAATTAAAACCAGTGTGGTTTAACAACTATGTAATGGGGTATATATATGATCTGTTAAACAGGTGTTTGAGGTTTAGCAATTATCTAATAAGAGACTTATACATATTACAGTAGATAAACTTCAATAAATATGTTCTTAATCAACCGGAGAGCACTCAACATACAATTACCGTCCCTGCCACATCTTGTTGAAACAAGCAGCTGATTCAGTGCACGGCGGGATTTTACGTGCTGCTTAAAAAAAACCCCTGCCATGTCCCCTGTTTGTGCTGCTGGGGTGGGGTCTCGGTGCTTTCCACCCGGGAGCTGGGGCAGCTCCGAGAGCTGGGTAGGAGTCTCAGCAGTTGATTTTTCCCGTGGAATATCCGTGATGGGGATCCCTGTGACAAGCACCAGCTCCTGCCCTCCCCTCCCCACCTTGCTACCCACGTGTGCTCGTTCACCAAAGAGAAATGGAAAGGGATTCGGGATGGAGAGCTTCATCCCGACGGAGGGATTTGCATTAGGAAGCGTCAAAAGTGGAGCAATAGGCTTAATGTGCACCACAACACCTTGGGATTTTCCCGGTGGCAAGCTGTGCCATGATCCATGCCGCATTCCTGCCTCCTGGGTCACTCCTGGGGAAGGATGCAGAAACCCAGTCCCATTGTGGGGTTAACGCTGTGATGTTTTGGCTAATTTGCCACGTTTCTAGCTCGGGTGTTAAATCTAATTAGCACATTAGTGCTGGCTTTCCCAGCTGTAAAACAGCAGGGAAATCCCTACTAACACCAGAGACAAACGCGTGAGTTGCCTCAGCAGCTTCCCCCCATCCCTGTGTCCCGGAAAGCCGGGTTTCACCCCAAACCAGAGCACAATGACGACGCACCGTCCCTCCCACTGCCGGGAAAACAAACACGAGCTGTTGTGTCGAACAGGAAAGTACCCAGAAAGTACCACTGGGTTCAGAGTCTCTTCTATTTCACACACAGGCTTCGAATAGAAGTTCACAGTGGGTTTGAATCAGGGCTGGGACACAGCAAAATGGAACCCACAGCAATATTAAGCCGACCTCTGAAATCGCATCCGTGTTCCCCCGGGACCTCCTCCAGCCCCTCACCATCCCATTATAGCCGGGTGAGCATCCCCTGTGCTGGATTAACTCCCTCCCCACCGTGGAGAGGGGGGGTTTGTCTGCAGCCCCTGCTGCTGAAATGGGGGGGGCTTGGGCTCTGCACAGCCTGCGGGACCCCCTCTCCCTCCACATGTGAGGTGCAGGACCCCGGGCACACGATGCTGCCAGCAACAGGCACAGCAAGGCGGGGGAGACAGCGATCCCCCCCTTTCCCAGGGAATTTTCCTCTCTTTTCCCTTGACTGCACAAGACGAGCACATTTTTAAATACAGCATTAGTGCTGTCTAATAGCCGGCTTGCTCCGGCTGGGAAATCTGAGTCGCTCTCATTGATTTCACAGCAGCCGAACGCACGGACACCAGGCGTGCCCGGGGAACGAGCGGCTCCTCGGGCACAGCCTGCCCCGGCTTTAATGATTTCTGCCAACACACAGCGGCTGTGGAGCCCTCCCCTCGCTGAGCACAGCCCAGCGCAGCTTTGTCTTCTCCTGGTGGTACTTTTTTTCCCATCATTACCAGTGCAATTTTATCGATGACTGTATTGCTGGCTATTTAATTATTCCCTTTTAATCCCTTCAAGCAGATGAGACATAAAAGCAAAGGCCATTAGTGACTCCGGAGCGATGTGCAGGGGCATTAGCCTGGCGGGCAGAGCGAATCCCAGCCTGGATTGTGCCGCCCACCTACCATCTCCGTGCTGGACAACCGTGTGGGAAGAGGCATGCCAGAGGGAACAGTGCTTTAAATAGAGGCAACAAAGTGGGAAAAACAAGGAGGAAGGTGTCAAGGATGCCTCAGGGCCTGTTTCCACCCTTCCCAGAGCACCCCAGCCCGCACTCGCAGGCAACCCGTTGCAAGAAGCAGCCAAGGGCAGAGCATCCTCAGTGGGTTTTTGTGCTCAGCCCATATTCGCAGCACCCAAACCCTGCTGTCACGAGGCTGTCACCCCCAGCACCCCTCAGGGGTGCCTGCTGTGTTCCTGCTGAGTTTCAGCTGACAAGCTCAGGTGGAGGGAAAGCAAAAGACATTTGCTTCTTTTTTTAGACCTGAACGGAGAAGTTGTACAATTTCAGCGTATAAATAATTGAAGGGCTAATGTGATCTCAAACTGAGCACTTATTAAATGGAAACGTCCCTGTTGACAGATGAATTCCTGTAAATTTTCTTTAGTTGAGCTCAGATGCCCATTTTGTGCTTCGAAGCAGATGAGGTCACCCTGGCTGGACAGCACACGCTGTGCCTGGCAGGGACCCGGGCCTTTGGAAAGGAAAAAAGGATAATAACAATAATAGTTGCAATAAAGGACCGAGAATTTAAAGGCTGCAGGATGGCGCACACAGCTCAGTGCACACATTTGCTCTCCCTCTTCTGCAAAGACCCAAAGAGGGTTCCCTGGGATGTCCCCAGGCACCTGGAGATGTCCCTGGCCAAGTCCCCGTGTATCACCCCAGGGACCACGGTCCCGGCAGTGTGGGAGGGATGGAGGGGAAGGTCAGGACCCCTCCCAGACGGGCAGCACAGAGCTGCCCCCAGCGTGCCATCACCTCCCCCCACGCTGCCGCTGTGTTTATGTTCTGCCTTCCTTCAATTATAATTAATAGCGGCTCATTATCAGGAGGGGACCGTTTATAAGATTCAATTAGAAGCCATTTATTTTAATGCTTTTGAACACAAAATGAGTTTGATCTCAGGAAACATTTCATTAGCATAATCTTCCCATAACAAGATCATCTCCTGAGCTTGACATATTTACACGGCGGTACCGGGTGGAGGGACCGTGTCCGAGCGGCCGCGGCCCTTGGATGCCAACACCAGCAGTGGTGAGCGGGGCACTGCCTGCAGCATCTCCCACTGTTCAGGGAATGGCACCCTCAGGGAAGGGCTCAGCAGTTGTGTGGGAGTTCAGCTCTCCCCTGGCACCCGTTCCCCAGCACCAAACCCGTGGCTCTCGGAACTGGCTCACCCCGGCAGGCACCAGTGTGGTCAGACGTGCCAGAGCCACAAAGCCACCCGGCAACGCTTTGCCCTTGACCAAACACAACCCGGGGGCTGATGGCAGTGCTCCCACTGACCCCTCCAGCTGGAACCTGGCCTGCTCCAGCTCCAGCAAACAGCTCTCAGCAAAGCTGTGCCATGGCACAGAGAGGGAATGAGATCATTTTATTTGACTGTTCAGCTTAGGAAATTTAGTCATGAAGCAGGAATGAAAACTTGTGTCTACTCCAAGTCAAAATGCTCAATACAGCATGGCCATTTTTTTCCCCAGGGATAATCATCTCTGATTTGTTGCCCATATGGAAGATGTATTGGTTTTCCATACACCGGATGAGTTATACATTTCATAAGCTAAGCTGTCCATATATTCAAAGTAATATGATATCATTCACTTACACTTAAGCTGCATAGTGCACCACCACGTATTTTGGGTATAAAACTATGCCATGAACATATTTTTAAATGCTTAGTCTTTATCAGAGCCCTGTCTGGAGCTATTGCCTTCCAGAGAATGATGCTCACGGTGTTCTGCCACATCAGTCACAAAACGGACGGATAAAACACCCCGACCCTGCCTCAGGCACCAAGCCCTGGCAGCGCCTGTCCCTGGGGGGAACAGTTTGGTTTCAGGGCACAGGAATATGGGGCTGCAGAGCACAGAAAAGCTGTGCCTTGTTTGTTGGATGGAGAAGGAGCCCCCTCAGCCGAGGATCCGTCTGACCCCTCTCCAGGCCGGGCTGATCCTGGGCTCAGACACCCTTTCCCAGGCCTGGTGCTACCTCCCTGTTTAATCCAGGGGCAGGCAGGTTGCAAATAGGCAGGGATTGAGGTCCCCAGATCATTGCAGATGAACAAAGGATTAAAAAAAACATATAATTATTAATAGACCATTGGCATTGGAGAGCAGGCTGTAGGCAGTGCCCGCACTGCTGGCCCCTCTGCTGCCCGGCTTGGGCACTGGGCACGAAGCCAAACGCTCCCTTCCCAGGAAGGTGTTTTAAAGCTGCCTAAAACACCGGGAAATAAATTCTCCTCCAAAGAAATCTCTGGTGTCACAGCTCCAGATTATCTGCTAGTGCAGGAGGCAGTGCTCAAATATTTTAAATGTATGGGCCATACGTTCTGGGAAATATAACATACACAGCGAAAAAAACATTGCCTCCCATATGGGCTTGGAGAAGCTGCGGATTGCAGCGCGCGGAGCCAGATGGCCGGTAACTCAATGCAGCTGAACACAAATCTCTGGGCCAAATTCATCCCCACCACAACCACCCCGAGCCCAAAAGGCTTACGACATCGCTCAGCTCCTCGCGTTTGACTCCTGCGAGGTGGGAGTTATCTGCCCGTGGAAGCCGGTTTGTGATGGAGGGCTGGAATCGGGGATCTGCAGTTGTTGTTCCCGCTCTGGTGCGGGCCTGTCCCCCCTCCCAGAGGTGCTGGAGCAGCCCTGGTTCTCTCACTCCTGGCCTGGGAATGGGGTGGGTTGTGGGAATTAGACAATAGGTTCAGAAGCACCTCGTGGCTCTCCCTTACAGGGGTGTCAGGCGCCCATGATTTGGGGCTGACCACATAATGTCATGTCCCCACATCCTTGGTGCTGTGCCTCCAGCTCTGCGCTGCTGGACACCCCCACCTGCACTCTGTCGCTTTTCTCTGATGTTTTGGTCAGGATAAATGAACAGAAAAATCTATTTTTGTGCTTAATTTGCTGCAGAGCTCAGGCGGTGAACAATCCCTGAGCAGCCCCTGCAAACCCTCGCAACGCCCACACCAGAATCACACAGCCCCTGCCTGCTGGTGGCACAGGGCTGTGGAGGGACCTGGGCAGTGCTGGCATGTCCAGCTCACCAAAATTGCTCCCTGAAAGTCCCGGCTGTGCCCAAACCCTGGAAGGGCAAAGGGGTTCTGCAGCCATGGGAGCAACAGGCACCTCACACTGACAGCACCCACAGTGGAATTAAGCCGCAAAGAGACGCGTTCCAGCTGTTACACCGCTGAATAACTCGGGAAGGAGCAAAGGCTGGAGCTGGGGCTCCCCAGCTCCCTGGGTTTGCCAAGGCTGCCAGGACAGGCTAAGCCTCCCTCCTCCACCTTCGCAGCACTGTGTTCCCCGGGAAGCCGGAGCGTGCCGCATCCTGCCTCGCGCTTGCCGTGACTCACCCGTGAGCCTCCCCATGGAAGCACCAATCCTGCTCCTCTCCCTCTGCTCCTCTCCCCGTGTTCCTGTCCTTATGAATCATTAGCCTGCAATGGGGACACCAGATGCAAGCGAAGATGAGTCATTTGAAGGAGGTGAAAGGAAAACCAGACCAGCCACATATTGAAACTCCCTGTAACAATTAAAGGACTGCGTACATAAATCACTCTATTTTGACTACGGTGATCGTGCTTTGTTGAGAACACGTCCACTTGTGAAAAAACGCCAGGCCAGAACACTTCCAGGGATGGGGCAACCACAGCTTCTCTGGGAGAACTCTTCCTTCATCAATGCCTTTGCCTTAATGAAGCTGAATTTAAACAGAGCTCAGGGATGGAATGGGTCCCTTGATGCAGCACTGGGATGCGTGGGTCCCATCCCTGAGGTGAACAGGAGCCCAGGTGCTGCTGCAGAACCAAGTCTCTGGGCTTGGGGACACCCACCGCAACCCAAAGAGAAACAGCCCATCAGCCCTGCCGGGAGCTGCTGCTGCGGCCACGCCTGCCCACCGAAGGGAAGGCAGGAGCTGTGATCGCGGGAATAAAGACAATTCCGTTTGGGACACAGATTTAGATTATTGCCTGGGTACGGTGTGATTAGAGGGCCTTGATGTCACCCCAGAGGGGAGGCAGAGAAGGGAGAGGGAGATGCTGCAAGAGAGTCTGGCCACACATTTAATGAAGCACAAGCACAGCTTCCCTCGTTAACCCAGCTCCATGATGGGGCCAAGGGATTTTATGGGATTTTTTGGAGTCTCACGAAGATCCACACCCTGGAACACCCCTGCAATCCTGGAGAAGGGAAGAGGGGATGAACCCCTTAGTGTCCCCTGCCCTGCTCAGAGCCGTGCCAGCACAGGGCCTTGAGGATCTCAGCTGGCAGAGGGAGCCCTGGCAGTGCCAGCCACCACCCTGGTTCTGCCGGCTCATCCTAAACTGCCCACATTCCTCCCCTACTCTCCACCAGGCTGTCCACGCTGCTCCTCTCAGCATCTCTGAGGAACCAGGGGCTGTTTCTTCCCTGCCCTCCCCAGAGCTGCTCAAGGAGCTTTTGCAGCAGCCACAGGGAAAGCAGAGGATGGGACAGGGATGGATTAGGGGCTCCAAAGTGATGTAGACAAACACATTCTTGCTAAAAAGTAATATCCTCCCTCCAGCTAACAAAACCACTAAGTGGGAGAGAGAGCCTGTCCCGGACCCCACAGCTGAGCAGACGTGTGGGCACACCCTCAGCAAGGCAGTAAATACCAAAGCACAGCCCTGCAGCCCTTGCCTGCCTCCTGCAAGGAAAACGCCGGGAGCAGAGCCACCGCCAGCCAGCAGGATGCCAGGATTTGTGTGTACCAAGTCTCCTACATGGGTAAGACAGAAAGGAAGGGGATTTTGAGCAGCAGAGAGAGGTACAGAGAGCTCTGAAATCCCTCTGGCTTCACTTCACCAAGGTCTATGTTTAACCAAGCCAGCTCCCTCCCTGCCAAATGCAAACATGATCCTCGGGGGAATAACAGAGCGAAGAATTTGGATGAAGAAGCTTTAAAAAAAAAAAAAAAAAAGAAGAAAAAAGAAAAAGGAAGACATCCAATAAATACTTAAGGGAACAACTGAAGAAGAGATTTCCAAAAATTCAGAAGCATAAGGGGTTGCTCTTAGGGAAAAGGCAGTTTGAGCATTTCCAGGAGCTGCTGTTCCAGCACTGTGCTGGTGCTCCCTGGGGTGCCCCTGCCTGCCCCAGCAGCCTCCCATGCCCAGGAAGGTTGGCTTTACTTCTGAGCATCCCCAGAGGTTACCCACCGACAGAAAACACAGCAGCCACCTTAGGACACGTGCAGCGGTTAAAAAAAGACCCAATTCATCTTGAAGGGCTCTGGAGGTCCTTCACCATGTGATCCTGCCCTCCAGGCTGAGCAAACCTCCAGGAACCCCCCGATGCCGCCTGCGGGGCAGCCCACGGCGCAGCCTCGGCGAGTGCAAGCCCCTGGGGACAGCGGATAAGCCAGACTTAATTACCTCTCTATCTTCCTTCCTTAATTTTCTCTCCCTCTGGTCCTCTGTTTCTAGACCACAGCCACTGCTCTTCCCTGTGGCAGTGGGATGGGGCCGTGTCCTCCCCTACAGCCCCACACGTAGGATGCTCTGTCTGCTGAGCACACGAGGGGCTTTGGAACATCAACACCCACCCCCCCAAGGCTCATCCTCCATCCTCCCAGCACTGACAGAGACAGATGGGCATCAGCCTAGGGGTCTGAGCAAACAGGAGAGGGCGAGGAAAAGGGAGTCTGCCCTCGCTTTTATTTGCCTGGCAGCAGGGTCACACCGGGGGTTTGGTGCATTAACTCTGCACCAGTCCTGACTCTGCCACCCCGGGTCCCTCCCCAACACCACAGCACCCTCCTGCCTCACGTGCACCCGCTGAACAGGCAGCAAAGACCGTGGAACACATGCATTAAATAAATCATGCTGCTGCAAGATTGATTCAGCTGCGTGGTGCTCCGAGTGATGCATTAACATCCTATTAGAGGAAGCAGAAAAGCCTCTCCTTCCCCCCGGGCAGGATGGAGGGGCTGTGAGCAGCCCAGCAGCAGCTCCGGGCCCGCTCCCTTTGGCAGGGCCAGCCACAGCGCTCGGGAGGGATGGGATGGGAAGGGAAGTTTGGAACCAAGACAGCTCTGTCCAGGTTCCTGGGTTTTCCAGATGGTTTGGCTGTCTGGGGATGCCTCTTGATGCCTTTCACAGAGCGAGCCCTCCCTGAAATACAGGAAATGGGAACTCATGCTGAAGTCAAAAAACAGATTGCAGGAGACCAGGAATGCAGATGTGTCAGGAGATCGAAGGGTGGCTTTCCCACTTCACCACTATGGTCGTGGGACTCTTTTTATAGCCAGAATATTAATGTAAAACAAGCCTTTCCCAAAATGTCTGAAGTTTAGAGCCTCTCTCTGCAGCGGAAATTGCTAATTCAATGCAGGGCAGACCTATGTCCACAGGAAACGGGAGGCTGGAGGAAAACCAGGGAATTCCTGGGGAGGGCATCCCTGGATGAGCCACGGCCCCCAAAGGGATGTGCAACACTGCAGATGGTTGCTGTAGGTCCCTTCCAACCGAACTATCCTACCCTGTTCTGCCCTGTTTTAATCTGTCACCCCCGGAGCCGTGAGTCCTCACAGGGACCTTATTTTGCACCCCCAGCCCTTGGAAAATCTCCATTTCCTCGAGCTGTTTCCAGGGAGACTCTGCCACGCCAACACCAGCCCAGCAGGGAGGAGAAGGCACGCTCGCTGCCTGCTTTAAACAAGAAAATCCATACATGGTAGGGAAGTTTGTAAAAGGCAGAATCATTTCGATCTCAGATAGAGTCAGCACGTGATGGAAAGAATTTCCCCATTGGCAGGGCAGGAGAATCAATTTTAGGTGTTTACACAATGCAAAGCTCCCAGTGTATAATTATCATTTTATAGTCAATCAATTGTGATTCTGGTCCAGAGCACAGCACAGGAAAATTAGCATTCAGGAGCACCTTTGATAAATTAGCGAGGATTACGGAGTCTGTGTTTGCAGAGATTTTGGTCTGGCACTAGGGGAGGATTTAAAAATGGCAAAGTTTTTGCCTCTGCAGCTGAATACACATGGGACTGAGGAATTTAAAGCTGTTTAGTTCTAGAAGAGAAGTAGGATTAAAGCTATGGAGAGGGCAGGGATCTATTCTGTATTTGATTAGGAGTTTTATGATGCAAAGAAGCTTTAGGGAACGCTTCAACTCTCTATGCACGGGATTATACACATCACTGTATTAATTATTAGTATAACACCTAAAAACCCCAGCAGCGTGCAGAGGCCTCCTGTTTCATATATTTTGTGTTTGAGCCAAACCCAGCTGAAGTGACCCAGGATCTGAGCTGATCCCTGGGGTCTGGATTTGGCCTCTGGAAGGGATGGCTGCACCCAGTAAAGGTGCTCAGGGGCTTCCAGGGATCCCTCAGAGCTGCTGTGAACCAGGGCAGTCCCAAATCAGGCACAACGAGAAGCTGTTTTCTGAGGAACGGTCAAATAAGGATGAAATTACCTCGAATCACCCCAGAGCAGCCACAAATCTTTCCCAAAGGAAATCTCAGACAAGGGCTGATGAGTGTTTCCAAAAAAAGACCTTCCCTACAGACCTGACGTCATCCTTTGCCCAGATTCCTGCAACAGGTCCGTGAGAGGGGATGCAGCATTTCTCCCTGCCCAAGAACCACTTGGCAAAAAGGTCAAAGCATCCTCAACAAGGGGGAAAAGCCAAACCCTCCAAAGGTTTGGTGGGCCTGGAATCAGTCGGTCCTTGGTGACAGGGGAGGTGAGACAGACTTGGTGCAGATGCAGAGATGCTCCCAGGACCCCAGCACTGCCTGCCTGCCTTCACCAGATCTCAGGGATGAAATCGCTCCCAGAAAACAGCAGGAAATCAATCCAGTGAAAAGAGATGTTTTTCCTGCCAGGGGAATGACTTGCCCAGCTCACAGAGAGCACATGGAAAAACAGTTTCCAAAAGCTGCTGAGCCGAGAAGCTGAGGGTTGGGGTGGCTCCTGGCAGGAGACGTCCAGGAATTGGCAATACCCCTCACACCCACTCCTCATCCACCTGCCCCTCCAAGTCCTTTCTTTGGGAAAAGGAAGAATTTGGAAACCTCTGATCCCAGAGGAGCCAGGCAGTTTCCAGGCCTTCCTCCCCTGACCTGTCCCATCACACGCCTTTTCTAAAGTGCCTTTTTAGCAGCACAATTAATAGACAAAAATGGACGGGAAGGGGAAAAAAAGCAGCAGCAAAAGGGGCCCAAGCAGCAGCCGGGTGCAGGGACTGCACGACCAACACTCCCCTCGCCAGTTCCATCCTTGGGGAAGCCACTGGAGTCGGGATGCGGGGAAGGGAAGCTGCTCTGTATGCACAACCCACCCTTCATCTGCGCCGGCTTTATCATGGTAATACCGGGAGCCCAGTCTGGTGGCAATAATCTCCTCATTCTCTGCCATTTCCTCACGGGGGTAAAGATCATGGAGCATTAACACAACGGATGTGCACTTTGAACCAGAAGCTGTTCCCTGGGCTATAAATCAGTGCCTGCCACTGCAGCACAATGGCCCTGAAATTAATTACCCTGTCGCTTTGCCAAAGGGAAAGCGCCCGGTGCCGCCGCGGATG
Source organism: Mohoua ochrocephala (assembly GCA_013398855.1). NCBI lineage: Eukaryota > Metazoa > Chordata > Aves > Passeriformes > Acanthizidae > Mohoua > Mohoua ochrocephala. The sequence goes on from VZTA01011755.1 coordinate 1,023,125, forward strand.
CAGGCACCGGCAGGAACGCAGCCCTGGCGTGGCTGGAGCCACAATTTTGGATACACATCTCCCTTGAAACCTTTCTGGCCATTTGACTGTACGCCTTGGATGGTCTGTCCTGCTCCCTCCTCATCCCCATGATGCTGCTGGAGCTTCAGGAGAACAATAAAAAATTGGGCCGTGGAGCCCAGTCACTCATCTTGGGGTAAATACCCATGGTTTTTGTCCCTGTGCTGATCCAATGAGCTCTCCCAGACAAATCTGCTTTCCACAGGCTTGGAGATGGTCTGCAGTACACAGGCCAGATTTACAGGGAGTGCAGACATAAAGAACAAGCTGAGAGCCAAAAAGGGCAGAGAAGGAATGTGTTCTTTTCATCCAAACCTACAAAACACAAGACGTTTCTAACCACTCTCAGATTAAAGGGTCATCCATTCTTTTTATACCTTTCCCATTGTTTCTCAAAGAGAAAGGGAACAGGGAAGACACACCAGGTCTGAAATCTGGGTGATCTCTGGGTCTCTCTCAGTTCCCAGTAACAGCTGGACATTGTTGCCTCAATTTGCCCCTCCACGTTCACCAGAAAGTCTCCCACCACCGTGGAATGCTGCTGCACCCCCACAAATACACATTTTCCCTCTGACCCTTCTGGCTGAAGCTCTCTGCTGGCAGACAGCCCTCAAATGACACACAGACCCCCTGACCAGCCATCACTTGCCAAATTCCATGCCCAGGAACCCAAGGTGCTGCAGTGGCCGTGCCAGCAGTGCCAGGCAGGAGCAGTGCCCAGCAGGAATCCAGCTGTGTGGAGCGGGGTTACCCTTGGGCTGCTCTGGGGGATGCTCTCCCTCCACACCTCCTGCTGTCCTACGAGATGCTATTTATGAGAAACACAAAAAACACAAACCTGTTTTCCCTTCCCCACAGCCAAAAAGGTCACATCAAGCGAGTGGTGAAGATTTCCAGCTCGAACAGACTGTTCGGGGGTTGTTTGCAGTAAATTTTCTGGTTGGTTTTTTTTTTTTTGTTGTTTTTTTACATCTTGAGAACTGGCACAGCAGAGCCTGTACACAAGACCTTGTCTCACATGAGACACAAGACAGAAAAACGCAGTTGGTGCCCGGTCCATTCAGAGCATCTCCTGCCTGACTTCCAGATCCTCCTTCGACCCGCTGCAAGCTCTCGCCCCGGCTCTTCCCGTCTCGCCCTCGGTGCCAGGGCTGGCAGTGCCACCCGTCCATCTGCACGTCCCGGCAGGACGGCTGCTCCTCCGAGACAGCAGCCGGGATCGGGAGCCGAAAGCATCGCTGCTTTTGGGAGCCAACAACAGCAAAATTTATGTGGAAATGAGACCTAAAAAACATTGGTGCTAATGGAAGGGAGAGGTTGTATAGCGCAAATAAAAATGCGATCCAAGTGATGCGGAGTAAAATGGCAGCATCCATCAGCTCTGAGATGTTTGCTTGCAAAGCAGAGGGCTCTGGCTATTAGTTTCACCACCATTACAAAAGGGAAAGGGGAAATTACAGCACTTTTTCAGCCTGGCTTCCTTCCCCGCCTGTGCAACCCATCCCTCTCTGCGCTAAAAGGTGTAAAAGCACAAAGAAAGATGAACCGACCAACCAAAGCACAGGCCACAATAAAGCAAGTCCATTTATTTAAGAGGTATTTACATTTTAGGAAAGAAAACTAAAAGTATTCCAAAGGAGCAGCAGTTTTCAGGCTGCTGCTCCTCTCTCCATCCCCGATTCAGCCCAACACTGACAGCTCAATAAATAATACCCTGCATCCCTTTGCACCTGGATGAAACCTAGCTAGGCAATGCCTCTTGGGAACCTCCAGCTCAGCTCTGCTGCTCCGTGGCACAGTGCTTGCCATTTAAAAAAAAAAAAAGAAAGAGATTTCCTTGGAAAATTAGGATAGGAAAGATGGAAAAAGCCTGAGAATTCACCATGGCACAACCTACCAGGACATGTCAGCACCAGCTCCTCCATCAAAATACATTTTCAGGGCTATTCCCCCAGAAAAACCTCTCTCCCTGTCATTTGCTATCACAGCATTAATTACTTCTATTCTGACACTCCCTAACTGGGACAGAACCCAAAGCATTTTGGACTCTTGCGGGAGAATCTCTAATAGCTGTTTATAGCTGATATGTTCGAGTGAAAATAAAACCCCTGCGCTCAGCAAGGCGAGGAACATCTCGCCTCTCCGTTGCCATTTTTAGCTCCCCAAGGTACACGAGTACTCGGAGGCAGAGCCTGGGGAAGGGCCCACTTGTCATCCTCGGAGTAACTGATACTGATGGGAGAGAGAAAGCCAAAGTCCTACCTGTCTGTGGCTGTTAGCAGAGCATCTTCACAAAAGAGACCTCTCGCTTAAACCAAACCCTGCTTCCTTTTCACTCCCGGTCGCACGTCCTTCGGTGACCTGAGCTGATGTGACCACTTTATGAATCACTTTTTTTTACTCTGAGGGTAAATTAGACCCAAAAGGAAAAATGCTCGCTCACCACTGAGTTGGTCTCGATGATCCTTACGGGTCCCTTCCAGCTTGAGATATTCTACAATTCTAGAAGAGTTCTTGCTGCTGGAGGCATTTTCGGGGTCCGGAGGAGCTGTTGCTTCCCAAAGCCCTGTCTCCCTCCCAGGCAGCACATCCAGGCTTTGCTATCCCTGCAGACACCCTGTTCTGCACCTCGGGACTGATGCACCTCGGAGCAGCTCCCAGACAAGCAGAGCAGGGAAAGCACATTTTTAATTAAGTGATTTTGGCTGAAGTTTTTATAACCGAAAGGCCCCAGAACAAGAACAAAAGCTTCCTTTCAGGCAAAATAAATGTTTGATGAGGTATTTAATCAAAACCAGCACAACTTTGAGGGAAGGGAAAAGGAATTGTGCCAAGAGGGTGTATTGCTGCATTTTGGAGGACAGTAGGTCCCCCTGCTCAGGTCGCTCAGGGCAAGGCTCTCTCATCCATCGGGATAACACCCCCCCAACTGTCCTGCACCTCCCACCCCACCATTCTGGTTCACCAAGGGACAAATGACCAAAACCTGGGCTCTCCTCAGACATCCACAGGAGAGCAGGGCAGGTCCCTCACGGGGGACCCGGAGCTGGTCCCAGGGAGGCCCCCGGCTCTGCAGAGCCCCACCAGCCCCTCACCGTCCCAAACCAAGGCTGCTCCTTCCAAGTCCCAGCTCAGCAGATGAAAGCAGGGAGCTGACTGTGCTTAGGGGGACCTCACACCTCTTCATCCACTGGAGAGGATGCTCCAGGCCCCTTCTCCTCTTCAGCAAGTGACCCATGCAAGCATCCACCTCTCATCCTGCCCTCCCAAAGCCCTGTATCAAAGACCTGCCTTGAATATATATATATTACAATTTTTTTTTCTTCTAATAATAAAACATTTAGTTCTAGGTCACTAAGCAGAGGAGATGGAAGATGAGAGGGAGAGCTGCTCTGATCTCTTTTGCAGCTTTTTATAGAGAAATGTTCTGCTTAACTGCCTTGCTGAAAAAAAAAAACCCGTCCACAGTATAAATGGGGACTGGCCCTCAGCCAAGGCTGCCCGGCTTCAACCTGCTGGTGTTATCAGCTCTGGGGCTCACTGGGAGCCAAAGGTAAGTAGTAATTTAAAGGATTGCTGTAAAAGCCCATTTTCCCTGGCTGGAAGAGCTGGATATTCACAGGAGAGCTGAACCAGCCCCAAAAACACCCATCTGGGGCAGACCCTGAGTGAGGAGATGGGGAGGGAGGGGCACAGCCCAGACCCAGCTGCAGGGAGCAGACCCTGGACCGGGATCCTCCACAACCAAAAGCACCATGAGGACACAAGAGCCAGCTCAGCCCTTTTCCATCCCCAGTGCCCCAGATCCATCCCGAAAATCAGCACAGCTTTCCAGTGACACGTTTCCCTTCTCACGTGAGTTATTAAGATTGGAAACATTAGGATTGGAAAAGACCTCCAGGATCATCAAGTCCATCCCTAAACCATAACCCTAAGCACGCATCTGTACAGTTTTTGAACGTTTCCAGGGACAGCCACCTTGCTTTGCCCCAAGTCTCAGTGTTATTTTGGGAACAACACTGGAGACATAAAGGGAAAGGGAGTACAAAGCCAGTGTTGGTGTTTGGCTGGTTTAAAGAGAACATGAATTTAAACCAGTGGAAGTTCGTACGCTCCTATAGCAATGTGCTATAAAGCTTTACACACATTGATTTAGGAAAAAAAAAGCAGTTTGCTTATTTTTTATTCAGCTTTATGAACCAATAAGAGAGCAAAACCCAAGTCATTACTGCAAAGCCAGCGCTCACGTAAGCCTTACAGAAAATGTCTGTCTCGTGGCTTGATAGCCATAACAAAAATGATTAATAATCTGCTGCAGACACTTATAATTGCGATAGCTTCCTCTTGTGAATTTAAATAGCTTTCTTGAATTACTGCCTTTGACATAATCAATAAAGCTGAGTTATTGCTTTATCAGCCGGGCCTGTATGGCAGGGGAGGAAACAGAAACCTGGGGAGACAAAATCCCCCCAAAAATTCAAAGCCAGGGGGCTTTTCCCCAGCAGGGCTGGGCCACTGCAGCCCCAGAGCCCCCTCCAGACTTATTTATATCCCTTTAAACAAACCTGAGAGCGAGCTGGAGGCAGAATGGGAACCCATCGCAGCCCAGCAGCAAATATTTAATGACTCCTTGTAAACCCAACAACATGTTTAACTTTTCCCATTCCCTATAAAAGGGCTCTTATTTAGCCTAAGAAGACTCTGAAGTTAAATATAGGGTCTAATGACACGCCAGGGGTTCAGGGGGACACGGGGAGAGTTTCCAAGCCAGGATTTCCATCCTCTCAGTGTGGAGTATGGTGTGAGTCTGTCCCAGGGGAACCCACGCCAGCAGCACAGGGATGTGACGTTTCCCTGTCCCCCAAATGAAACTTTTCACCACAGCCAGCAATAAGGAGAAATATTGTGTTTTCAAAGTTTCAGACAAAACTCAGAAATTTATAGTTTGTTTTTTTTCTCTCCTCCTCTGAAGAAAATAATAATAATATTTCTTTCTAAGAGGCAGAAAAAAGCAAGAACTCATTTCGAGCTTTCAGGAAACTGCGCTGATTTGGCAAAACCCCGCTTTAATTCAACGCCCTTCCACACAAGCTTCAAAGACTAAAGAAGAGCATTCCAAAGCCACCAGCTAAATAAAATTCAGGGCCAGAGCAGACAGTCCCAAGGAGATGCTGTCTCATGCCCCAACCCAACATGACCAGCACAGCATCTGCTTCCCCTCTGCCTGTAACAATGGCTCAGGATGGGTTTGAGCAGCACCAAAGCTACTCAGAAGCTCAGCAGTGCTCTGGGGACAGATCCTGCTTTCTGGCCCCATCCTGCTCTGGTGGGAAGAAGCCTAAAAATGAGATCAGCTAAAAATAATCTCCCTGAGGTCAGCAGTGTCTTGGGGAACAAATGGTCTCGCAGAAGAGAGAGGTTTCCGTTTTGGAGGCCAAACTAAATGTTGACTTTTTATTAGACTGGGTGTTTTCTTAGAGCTCTTATCTCTTTCCCTGACTGGGGATGGAAACAACCATGCTGGTGAGAACCCAGTTTCAAATTTGGCTACCCATCACAGACAGATAATGCATTGACAAGATTTTCTGGTCAGATAAAGAGATTTTTCTTGTTTTCAAATTCATGCCTTTGATAGATTCTTTGAAGTGCAAAATATTTCCTTTTAATAAATGCTGCACCATATTAACATTAAGCTATTTTTTTTTCTATGAGAATCCTCTGCTAGATCTGCCCAGAAAGCAAAAACACCCCCAAAATTAGGAAAAGAAAAAAATTCCCCTGAGGTTAACAAGGACTTCCCATAACTCACTCTGAGTCTGTGCCCTAATGGAGATGGATGAGTCGCAGGTGGGGCCGCTCCGAGAAAATCACATTTTTCATTTTGATAGCACCTTTTAACAGGAGCTCTCAAAGTGCTTGAAAACCCTTTAGTGCTGCTTCCCAGGCGTGGGGCATGGATGGAAATTCCCCTCGAGAGAGCGGATCAAGGCAAGCCTTTGGGTTTTGTTTTCCCTCTGCTCGATGTGGCAGAACCCCGGCTGATGCCATGACAGCCTCATGGGTGCAGGACAGGGGCTCACACCATGCCCCTAACACCAGCATCCTGGACCAGTGCTGCCCTCACAATGCATAAAGAAATTCCCAAGCTTGCACGGGATCCAAAAGAAAAAAAAAATTCACAACAAAAAAATACCTCACGACTGTTTTGCTTCATCTGTGCTCTCAGCACCGTGGAGGAGCCAGCACAACAAATATTTCCCACAGGATCATTTCTTTTTGAAGAGATAAATGAGCAAAATCTTGTTAAATTGAAGACCAGAGACAAGTATAAAGTGGGATTTTCCCGTCTAGGAGAAAGAAAAAAAAAATGTTCCTTTTTCTTGACTAACCGAAGCATGCAGCATCTTTTCTTGTCACCTTAATTCCCCAGTCGCTTCCACCACACGTTGGGAAAAGCCTTGCACAGCAGGAGAGCACCCACCGCCCTCCCCGTCACATCTCTGGGGGGGGAAAAGGGGATTAACACACGTAATCAAATCCCAGTTTTAGTGGAAACCTTTCTTTCATGTAATCAGCATCACGGATATTACACTGGCGACGTGTTAAGCTAATATACAGGAACGCCTCTGCTGAAGAATTAAGATGATTGAAAACCAGGGGTGACGCAGTGGAATTGCTGGTGGAGAGGCTCAACAGCTGTCTGTGGGTTTGTGCAGCCCCAAGCCCGGGCAGGGAGTCCCACAGTGCCCACGGAGCAGCACATGGGTGGGACATGAGGCTAAATTTGGGAGCATCATTTTGGGGAGAAGCAGATTCATTCTCTTACATGGGGGTTAAGCAGCGACGCAAAGATGGGGCATCAAAGAGTCACCAAATGCCAACTCGTGTGGGTTTTGGGTTCCATCAGAGGTGGGCATCATGAAATCATAGCATGGTTTGGATTGGAAGGGACCTTAAAGCTCATCTCATTCCAACCCCCACTGCCATGGGCAGGGACACCTTCCACCATCCCAGCTTGCTCCGAGTCCATCCAGCCTGGCCTTGGACACTGCCAGGGATGGGGCAGGCACAGCTTCTCTGGGCACCCTGTGCCAGGGCCTCAGCACCCTCTGAATAAGGAATTTTTTCTTAACATCTGATATGAATCTTCCCTCTCAGTTTAAAATCACTCCCCATTACCCACCCACATAAAAAGTCGCTCTCTCTGTTTCTTATGCGCCCCTTTTAAGTACTGAGAGGAGATGACCAGACCTCAAAGCTGCCAAAGTAACCACCCCAAACACACGCTTGGTGTGGTGAACACGATTGCCTGTGCCCCAAAGCAGCTCCTGCATTCCCCAACGCAGCCTCGGAAAATCTCAAGAAATTAAGAAAAAGAAAGAGCCTCTTGCAGCAGCGGCTGCTGCCGCGGCAGCTCTGCGGGAACGGCGAGTGCTGGCAGCAGAAGGCAATGTTCCTGCACCAACACTGCAGCTCTGACACCTCCTTCAAGGGCAGAAATGAAGATAAAGTTCCCATCCCCAGCCCAAATGATTGACGATGGCAAGGGGAAGGCACAGGTTCTGGGGAAAGGGAGAAAAGCAACCTGAAAATGCCTGGAAATGGGAGATGCTCTCTCAGAGCTGCTGTGCAGAGTCGTGCTGGGCTGGATCCTGCCCCACCCAGGGTCACCCCAGCTGGGAGCCTGTGCTGCCCCTTCACCCCCTTCACCCTGGCTTGTGCTCTCCCAAGGGAGGGCTGCCCCTCACCGCGGCCTCTCGGCACCGGCGCCAGCAGCCTCCCCTCTCTTCCTCCCCCCACGCTGTACCTTGTGGGATTGTGAATTTTCATTTCCACAATAAAATGATCTAAAAAGCAGAGGGGCCAGCTCCTGCTCTCAACTGCACAAAGGAAATTCCTGTCTGTCTCTCAGGGGCTTTGCATTATCCGTGCATCCGCACTGGAGCTGCTCCCACCACCACCTTTTAATCGGTTTTTGACTCTCACTTCCTCCAGCTCCTCATTCAGCTCCTTCAATCACCAAATTTCATGATTTCCTGAGAGCAACAACAACAAACCATCAAAAAATCTATTAATTCTGAAAATAAACCTATTTAAGGGCTGCAGCTACGGGACTCAGTGATGCAGAGCAGCAGCAGAAGAGCCAGCAGAGCTCCTGTCCCAGGGAAAACCGAGTCCTGGGCACATCGGCCAAAAACTGTAACCACAGAATTCAGAGAGTGCCACAATTCCTGCGACATGGCTGTGGAAGGCAGCAGGCAGGACTGGAGCAGGAATGCTGCGTGCAGCAGCCCTCACAGCCTGGATCCAGCTGCTGCTGCTCCGGGATGGAGCCTGCAGCCGTGCCAAAGCCCGTGAAGGATGTTAAAATGATTGGTGCTGGTTTAAGTGATCCCAGCCTGGCTTTGAACAGTGTGGTGTAAATAGGGGTAATTGGCTCTTTGGAGGGAATTTTTGCTCTGAATTCCTAAAAAAAACCAACTTTGGCATCCTGCACTGGGCAAGGGTGGGATAAACCTCCAAAAATCCTCAATGGACATGAGAGCATCCCAGGGACCATGAGGCACAGCCCCGGGGTTAAAAGCTTGCTCTGAACAAGGGAAAAGCTTATGAAGGGGAAAAGAACTTGTGGGCTTTTAGGCACAGATCCAATAAAGGTGTGGTAAGGTGCAAACTGAAGCAGGAGCCCTCAGCCTCCCCCTCTGCCTTTTCCAAATGGAGGGAAAAAACAGTGGTGAGAAGAGCCAGTGAGCTGGATTTAAGAGGATACCTCTGACCTCGTGCATTCCCCTAATAAAGACATCAGCTGAGGATGAAGGAGGAAGGCAGAGGCTGAATCCAGGCCTTGGGGATGGTTAAGGAAACATTAGCAAGGGCTGGAAAAGCCCCAAGCATGGCTCCGAATGGAAAAGCTGGAGGTTGACACATTAGGTTTCCTGTCGCTGCTTCACGTGCCTCCTGCTGCACTGCCATCATCTCTGGAACATTCCCACCTCCCAGGCTGCCACACACGTGGGCCAAGCAGGAAGATTTTAAACAACCCTGGTGCCCAGGTGCAATCACACGTGGAATTATGGATGCAGGAAATGTGCAGAAATACACGGAGTGCTCGGCAGACCCCAGTGCCAAAACATTTCAGGGAGTCACGAGCTGTAGGAACGGGCTTTTTGCAGAGTAATAAGAATTATCCTCAAAAGGGTCATCAGGAATCTGGCAGGTCAGCATGCACGGACAGCCAGGCAGAGCTCCGTGGTCAGCCTGTTCCCGGGGCACGAGCTGTGCTTGGAAGAGCTGTCACGTAACAAGCACGTCTTCATTTACTAACACACATAAACATTTTTGCTCGAAGTTTTTACGATCCCTTTAGTAGCAAAAATGTTAACAAGACCTGAAGATTTGCAGGGTTTGACTGTCTGCCTGCCTCAGGAGGTCTCTGTAGGGTCCTGCTGGGGCTGTGGCCTTTGCTTCACATCCCCCATGCCCCCTCCGTACCCACACCAGGACCACCGAAGGCTGTCACAGCTCCCTTCCAACACAGGCACCCAGCGAGCTCTCTGCTCACAAAAACACCTGAAAAACCTCTAAATAGCCAAAGTCCAGGACTCTGGCTTCTTGGGATCCAACAGGTCAGTGCCCCTCTGACTCAACCCAGACTCAGATCCCAGAAGAGTTAAGGGGATACCTTAAAAAGCAATGTTTGGAAGGTGAGGTTTATTTTTTTAAACCTCCAACGATCAAAACACCTTTTCCAAAGCTCGGTGCTCTGACTAGATCCTGGGGATGAGGGAACAGCAAGATGGCACTTCCAGCCCGTGGAGGAGCCCTTGAAGAGCACACAGGGTGTCCCAGAGCTCCTGTCACCTGGCCAGGTGTGGGAGAAAGGAGAGGCAGCATCTGCCTGGCGACTGCCATCTCCCATGGACACAACTGCAATGGGAGCCACTCCTCCAGAAACACCCACAGAACTCAGGCCACATATTTAAAGGAACCCATTTAAAGGCAGCATCGAGTAAAATTAAGAGATTCTCAACAAGAACCGGTTTCTGTTTCTTGGCTCTTGCGCTAAGCTTGTGGGGAGACTGAAGATATCACCTGCTATATTAAGCATGATATGCAGCTTAATGGCCAAAACCCACATATCTGGCCTTCACTGCCTCACCCACCCGTGCTCCCAGCTCTTAAATAATTTGCTCCCTTTAATGTTTTTATGTGAACAGGTTTCCAGGCATGGCAGAAATCCACCGTGAGCGAAGGAAAGGAGAAGGGGACAGGATGAACAGACATGTTTTCTAAACCCAGGAAAACCTTGTTTGCAAGTCAAGATAAACAGGCACCACACAGATAGAGAGCCAAGTGATGAATCCCTGCCTTCCTGCAGCTTTGGGATCTGCCCTGCTGCAAGGACATGCTCGGGGCCAAGCCCCTGACACCCCAAATCCATGCCAACATTGGGGAGCACCTTAACCCTCAGACCTCTGCAGAAACACAGCTCTCACAACACACCAAATATCAGGCGCCCCAAGATAAAGGCAGGAAAAGCTTTTTGATTCCCATGGAAAAGGAAGATTCAGCGTTTGGACGAGCCTCCCATGGCAGCCTCCCGCAGGCCACCCCGTCCCAGGAGGGTGGGAAGCAGCCCCTGCCAGGGCTTACACCAATTAACGGGGAGTAGAAATACAAATTGTTTAACCAGCAGCCGAGGTGCCGAGGGACTGCCGGCAACACCGTCCATCTCCCCCCAAAACCCAGCGGCTTCAGGCTGACAAGAGCTTAATTGCAGCTGGGGGGAGAGAGGAGCCCTTCCCGCTCACAGCCGAGCTGCGCATCCCCTGAGGCATCTTCCCCGGCGAACGAGCCGCTTATTTAATAATCTGCCAGAGTCAGGCACGTACCCAGGCCTAGGAAACACCTCTTCATTAAGGGGAGGGAAAGCAAGAGCTTTCCCAGCTCCCCAGCCACAGCAGGACTCCCACCAAAGCCCCTTGCCTGTGCCACGCAGAATGTTTTTCTCACCCAGGGCACCAGAGTGTCTCCACTTTTCAGCACTTCGCCGTGGTGTTTTTGGCAGGCAATGAGCCAAGAGCATCAGTGCCGTGTCCCACCAGGTGTTTGGCTACTTTGGGTCATCCCCCAAGATCCCTGGAAATGTTCAGAGCTGGTTTGGACAGGGCTTTGAGCATCCTGGCCTAGTGGGTGCCATCCCTGCCCACAGCAGGTGGTTGGAACTCCATGATCTTTAAGGTCCATACCAACCCAAACCATTTGATGATCCCATGATCCCAGCCCAGCCCAGCCCTGCTCCCCTTAGCCACGGGCATCCCTCCCTCACAGCTGCCACTGCCTGCACAGAGACAAGGAGGGGAAGCCGAGGGAATTAAGCCGTGCAAGATGCATTAGTGATTTAACAGGGGGAAGGAAAGGACTGCAGATAAACCTTAATGATATAAATGTAACCTATAATTAACAGTTAACATGCAGGGAAGATAGCCCCTCAGATGGAGTCGTTGCTACCAAGGAGAAACGTGGTCATTTATATTCCATGTGGGTCCAGGAGCAGGCGAGGAAGCTCCCACACACACTGCCAGCACTTGCATGTGTAAATAACGACTCCTTCCAACGAGGGAAAGAATTTACAGCAAACAACATTCTGTGTGCCTGCTCAAGTATCTTATGTTTAAATAATAGGAGCTAAGTGATGCATTTCTGCCCAGGCACTAATCACTGCCAGGGGCCCGCAGCTCCGTTAGGGAAATTGCCTTCTTCAATCATTTAGGACCATCTATGGCTTCTTTGGACCCAGAGCTGTTCATTATTTGCCTCAGTGCTCTTCTTATTCACGCATGAGATTTTGGGGGGAAAAAAAAAAAAAAAATCAGAATTGGGGATTTAAGAGCCCTCGTGTGGGTTGTGGCCAGCCTGACAGCTCTGGGTAGCTCTCAGCATTCCCTGCCACAATGCTGGGAAGGAGGAGATCTGGAGGAGACACCATTCCCACCTCCTGTCACCCCCATCCCAGCCCCGAGCCTGGGCAGCGCTGCGGTGACCCAGCGTGGGCAGCGAGGGTTGCCCAGAGCAGAAACAAAGAGCAGAGCAGTTTCTAGCGAGTGCAGCGGTGTCTCTCCTCTGCAAGCACACTCAGGGCTTCCCCTGCCAACCCAAACATTATTCTAACTGCGAAACCGAGACCGTAATCCCTGTCACGGTTGGAGACCGGCGGGGTTTTATAGCCAAAGCTGGAAAACAAAAGTCCAACACGTAGTTTTAATGCATCACGGCTTTGCCCTGACCAGGTAAGAGGGGGAAATCCTTCCCCCAGGGCCCTGTGAATCACCTGGAGATGGCAGATCCTGGAGCTACCAGCCAGATCATGGAGAGGACATGTAACCCCCACGTGCTGTTAAGGCTGTTGTACTTTTCCAACTGCTAAAATTTCAAGTAGGCATTAAATATCTTATTGAGACTATCAGCACATACAATTTGTGGTCATTAAATGCATTTCCTTTATGTTTCCCCGAGGCTAGAACAAACCTTATTTTCAGCTCATTTGCAAGAAAACTCTCCGAAGACTATAATTTACCTGCTACCAACACCATAAATCTTTAAAATTAGTTACTTAACTGTTTGCTAATGACCATGGATGTGTTCACTAATACAGCTACTTTTTAATTAGCTCACAAGAAGAAATTCGAGCAGAGAGGAATGCTTGGATTCTTTTAATGGAAGCCTATGCTATCCCAAGATAACCGAGACAGCACTAAAGGGCCCATCCTCCTTGCCACTCCAAACCCAGCAGTTCGGGGGCAATAACCCCATCCAGGCTTGGATACCTGGATTCAGGCTCATTTCAGCATCCAGGGCTGGCAGCACGCACAGGCACACCAGAGCAGCACATAAACCAATGAATGAAGGAAAAAGTGGGATTATCCCCACTATGGGCAGGCAGATGGGAATGCAAACAGCAGCTTGGGCCAGCGCAGGGACCAGGCACCAGAGGGACATGGAGAGAGGCAATGGGATCAACAGAGCTCCCCCCTGCATCCCTGCAGCATCCCCTCCCCTTCCCCTATTCCCTCCAGAGCTGGCTACACGTTGTTACGCTCACCTCCCGCACAGGGCAACAGTTCTGCCTGAATTCCCACATTTATTCTTAATTACCTCGTGAAGAAGTCAGATATATTGACTGCCACCTGTTCGATACATAATTCATGTGCCAGGAGAAGCAATTTCCAAAAGTTCACCTTGCTGGATCCTTCCAGGGGAAGGGAAGGCAGGTTTTTTCCTGGGTGTCAGCAATCACATGCTGTTAGCAGAGATGGATCCCTGCACGCCTTACAGGGGCAGTGGATTTCCAATCACCGCTGCAAAACACGGGGGCTACAAATATTAGCACTCGGAGACATTTTGCAAGGCAGACATTTTAATTTAAATCGATGAGTTATTGATTCATTTTTCACGCGGGAAGGAGAGCTCAGTGTGTATTTCTGCCACTCGATCTGTACTTCTGATGACCTCAGGCATACAGTATAAACCTGATGTAAAATATTTCCTTTCCTAATAGGGAAGCTTTTATGGCCTTGGACCTGAGCGAGCAGAAAGTCATCTGGGAAAGGATGCCTGACTAGGAAACCATGGCAAGGAAGGTAATTAATGTTTAGCGCATACTCTCAAATTAGCCTATCCCCGAATAGGAAGGAAATGAATCACGAGCTGAACTTTTATATAGCCTCAGGGTCTTCTCAGACACTTACAAAATTTCCTGGTGTACAGGAGCTGATAAAGGGCTCAAATCCCCACGCCTACAGGCTTGGGAAGGAGCAGAATGAAGCCAGGGGGGAGAGACCTGTCGCCTTTCAGGAAGCCACCCTATGCACAGAGCTTGCTTTTGGAAATAGGGAAGCTGGGCGGGGATTTTTTGGGGAGTATCTTCATTAGGAAGCTCAGGGACCATAAGGAAAGATGGCTTTTGAGCTGTGACTCTTGAGAGCACAATCCCTCTGCAATTAAAACAAAAATTACCAAGATGTTGTTGATCCTGGACACTTCCTGATGGGAACCAACCCCACGCCTGCCAAGAGCTCTGCCCGTGTTTCAGGCAGGGTCCCTCCCCACGTTCAGCTGCACAGGGCAGGATGGGGAGCTGGCACCTTTCCCTGGCAATGCAGAGAGGGAGAGAGAACTGTGGATACAACACTGCCTGCCTGCAGCAGGAACACTGCCCGGCTTTTGCAGGTAAAACATCCCTTTTCCAGTCATTTTGCCCTTTCCTGAGATGATTCTGCAGCAATGGCTCTTTTGTCCCCCATAAGTCCATGCCCTCTAACCCTGAAGCCATCACCCAACATTGGCATCCAACTGTAGTGCCGTGGGGGGTGAGGATGCCCAGCCCAGGAACCATTAACCACAGTCACCAAAGACCTTGTCTGACTGCCCTCTCTCTCTGAAATCTGCAAATGCAATGAAAATAACAGAAGTGCAGCCTCGCTGGGGAACGAGCTCTGAAGGGAAGTGGTTTTCCACAGATTTCCATGAGATACCAGCAGGTCCTCGCCCGCTCTGCGTAATTGCATTCTTTGAAGTCTGGCTCATAAACCAGCAACAACAAAAATCACTTTCATGTCTCTAATAAAGCAGAACTATAAAACCATGAGCCAGCTTCCAAGGAAAGCTGACCTGTGCGAGTCAGGACAGCAGCCAGGGTTCGGACTGACTGCCTGAGGACGCCAGGAGGAGATGGAGAGAGCAGCAGCCAAAACAAGCCTGAGCAGAGGGGCTGTGCTGGGGCAACATGAACCCCTGCCCCAAGGGCTGTGGCATTACACACGTGCAGAGAAATTTCTGCAATGCCCCTTTTGAGAAATGCCGTGTTTCAGCCCCTAAAACAGCCCCCACATCCCACCTTTGGCTGTGAGTTGGCAAAAGCCGTGTGCAAGCCAGCTGCCTCCTCCGGCCTCGTACCACAGCCCACATGGTGCATCTGGGTCCTGCTGAACACCACCAGGAGCTGGGCACCCTCAGGATCAGCCCCTTCTGCTGCACCAGAGGGGTCTGAACCAGGACAGCAGCCCCGGTGCCTTCTGCCCCCTCTCCATGCCAGCCTTTGGGGACAGATTGGCTTTCCCCGAGTGCTGAGCAACACCTCAGCACTCCTCTGCAAGAGCAAGCTGCTGTCACTGTGATAAGCAATGCAGAAGATTCTCTATTCCTGGGGGCACAGCATCCCAGAACCAGCCCCCTCGCACCACCCAGGAGTGTCCAGGCACCATGGTGGCCTTTATTCACCCCCAAATCCTTTTTCCACAGAGAGGAATAAGGTCTGGGGAAACATTTCCCCCCGCTGCCCGATGAGAGATGCCAATGCTGCAGTCCTGAAAGAGTCCCTCACGCAAAATCTTCTGCAAGAGCGCAGGCACAGGGAGCTGCTGCACTCAGGCAGCCTCAGCCAGGTGTTAATCAAGGCTTTTTGGTGAAGGAGACGTCTCATCAAGGGCAGTTTTTCTCCCCAGCACTACAGCAGAGCAGCAAACAGACGCCAGGAGGCTTTTGCAGGTGAAAGGAAGAGCTACCAAACATCATCCGGATAATAATTTCAGGGATGTTTGCAGAAGAAACCCTTCTGGTAATATTAAATGATAAATTATATGCCAATAACTTCCTCGGCGCCGATCAGAAGGCATTTCAGAGACGAGCAGGAGATGGGGCCAGTCCTGACAGTGACAAATTGGAAGTGCCGGCAGACACACCGCCCTTCCCAACGAGGCGGTGAGGAAATGCCATGTGTCAGCATTTACAAATTAAACCTGCGAGGCTGCCGCAGCCCCGCCAGACACCGCCGGGGCACAGAACGAATTCCTCTGAGTCACTCGGGTTCAGAGGCGGCTCTCTCCGAAATTAGGCTGACTATGGGCTCATTTGCAGAGGGAAATGCAAAAGCCACATTTGTCATGCACCAGTGTCCCCAGCTGGCAGCAGGGCTCTGCTTTTTAACCCCCTGCTTTCCTCTCCACAGAGCTTCCCAAGGGACACGCTTTGGGCAATGCGTTTTGACCGAGACCCTGACTTTGAGGATTTGATGCTAAAGGACATTAAAAGATTTAGCACTAAAAAAAGACATTTCAAGCCCAAAGCCCAGAACGTTGCTCCCACTGAAAGACAGTCAGGGATCGGCCCCAGGTCCCATCCCTGACAAAGAACAGGGGCACTTCTCATTGCAGGCTCACTGTGGGAAACTTCAGGACTGTGATTAGACAAGGAAAAGCGAGAAAAGAAAATCCAAGCTGTGCCGCTGTCAGGGACAAAGGCTGCTCCAAAGGCACCTGCACTTGCCAGCAGAGCAGAAGGACCCTTGGCAAAGCCCGCAGAGTGCTCCAGAAGCAGAGCTACCTCGCCAGAACACGGATTCCGGAGCAAACAATGGCTCTTTGTACGGCTAAAACACACCAGATGGCTGGTGGTGCGAGGGTCCAAGTTTAAGGATGCACTAAGCCGCCGTAGAGGAGGAGCAGGGATGAGGAACAGAGCAGAGCAACCCCAGGCTCAGCCAGAACTCCGGGTGTGGAGCCACGAGGAGAAAGGGCTGCAGAGATAACGGGGTGTAACATCCCTGCCTGCCTTGCCCAGCAGCCTCGCAGGGAAGCCCCCACTCTGCCAAGACCTACAAACACATCCAAAGCCCTGAAAGGGGTCTCCAAAGAGACCCAGGGAAGAAGCAGAGCCTTGAGGAGAGATGATTTACCAGGCCCCACAGGGAAACACACCTCTCATGTCACACAAAAGCGGGGTGTGGATGTAAGAGAAGTAAATAGGGGAAAAACCTGCAAAGGCCGATCCCTGGTGTGGTGCAAAGAAAACAGAAAACCCTCTCCCAGAGAAGTGCCCTGTGTGTGCTACCCCCTGCAACGTGTACAGCAAGAGGGAATTATGCCAAAGTCAGCAGCCTGAAGGGAGGAAAGCACCAAGCAGTGAGTCAGAGGAAGAGATTTTGCCTATAGATGGTAGAAGCGCGGCAGAGAGATGTGAAGGGGGCAGATGGGGAGTGGAAAAGGCCACCACCACCAGACGAGGCGATGGAAGGAGGCACGAAACCCGAGCTGTAATGCAGGACGAGCCTGGGAGCTGGGCTGAAGATCTCTGCATTATGCAAGGCAGTAAAACTACAACAGCCCAGCCAAACCCTGCATTCTGCAGCGCTGCTGTCATCGTCCCAGCGGGCACTATAAACCACGGAGCAGCAGAGGGAAGGCACAGGCGGATAATGTGAGTAGTGGAAAACCAACAATAAGTTATAACCAACTGAATTCATGAATCAAATGAGCCCGAAGCCGAAGCAAGTGGTTCCTACAAGAGAAAAGCTAAAATTCGTGCCCACAGCTGTTAAAGCCCAGGGGGATCTGCCCTCGGGTTACCAGGGCATCGCTGGAAGGGATGGAGCATCTTCTGAGCACAAGTTTGTGCTGGAGAGTGTGAAACTGCAGCATCAGCTCTGAAGATGTGAGGGTTGAACCCTCTGGGGATACCTGGCACTGAAAGGGATGGAAGACACACAGGAGGAGAGAACCAGCCTCTCTGAGCACAGCAATGGAACAGAATCACACCGTTTTCAACCTAAAAACACCGGCAGAGCTGCACACGGGCAGATGTCCAGGCCAGGGGAAAGTGCTGGTCAGGGTGGTGGGCACTGGAGCTCTGTGCCCGCTGCACAGCCCAGGAGTGTCCCCAGCAGTGGGGTCTGGAGCATGGCCAGCCCGAGGCTGTGTTTCCACCCCCTGATACCTGGCACCCACCTGAGCTCACCCACAGCAGCCTCCAAGGAGTTTAACACTTCCCTCGGCTGCCAAAAACCGCACACAGGTTTGCACCCTCACAGCCCCAGCTGGTCCAGGCCTCCAAGGACAGTAGCACCTCTATTCCTTATGAATAAACCCCGAGTTGTTCCAAGCAACAAAACGTTGGTTTCCTGTGAATTTGCAGAGTTTATCCTGGCAGCCCATCCATGCTCCCTGCCCACGGAATAGCAGCACCAAGGGTCCCACACTGCCAGATGCTGCCGGGATTGTCACGGGGCAACACAATAAATCTCCCCCAATTTCCGCCTGTGCCTCACTTTCCCACCCCCCAAATCACACACGCTGTGGCTTTTGCCAAGCTGAACTCTTAGGACAGAGGGGGGGGAAAAAAAAAACTTCTGGTGATTTATTTCTTGACCCAAAGCTATCCCTTTTGGAGGAGGAGGCCTTCCATGCCAAGTCCTAACTTAAAAAAAAAAAGAAAATAATAAAATCACATTCATTAGTCAGCTCACTTGGCTGGATCTGTAATAAGAATGTAATAAACTTTCCATATGTCTCTGATAAACTAGACAGCTTAAGTTATGAGCAGAAAAAGGCATCCATTTTTAAAATGTCAAAATTTGCCATGAAACTTGGGCCAAGCACTTGTTCCTAACGAGATGGTGGAAAGAGTCAGATCCAAGTTTAGAGACAAAAGAGCTGGAGGAGGACACACCAGCTCGGCACTTGTGGCTCCTTTTAAAGCCCTTGTTTTCCCTGGTGCTCTCAGCTGGCTCTCCCTGCTCCCAAACCAGGACGTGTTCCCATCTCAGCACAGATGGGAGGCACTGCTGACCCCGCCAGGACATCCCTCAGCAGCTCTGGGAGGGAGGGTGCTCCAGGCAGGGACACCCCCCTTTGCTGTGAGCAGGAGGGTTGATAGAGAATGCCCAGTGTGGGACTGTACACTTTGCCCTCCAGCCCCGGGGATTTGATGCATTTACAGTCACACCATCCCACTGCAGGAAGCAGTGGGACAGTGACCTTTCAGGCTGGCACACGTCCAGGGTCATCACCCTGAGCTCAGCTTTGATGAAACCCAGTAGCATGTACCAAACCAGCTACATTCCTCTGGAAAAGGGTCTTGAGAAGTTCTGATACTCTTGGGTATGGCCCAAACTTACTCTGCTGGTCAGAGCCACGGTGGGAGACTGTCCCCTGCCACACTGCTGATGCTGAGCCCTGGGGATGAGCTGTTTGCAGGATGGGGGCAAACCCTCAGTTTGTCCCCTGAGGGTCAAACCTCAGTTTGACCTCACCACGGACAGTGCCCATGGATGGTAGCACAAGGGATGCAGATTTGGACTCTGGGGTCTGTCAGTCCAGGGTACAGAGGCTGCCCCCAGCCCCACTGAAGCTCTGGGATGGCAGGAGCAGGATGAGAGCAGGCCGGGACTGCTCTATAAATATTTTGCAACCTGTCCTCCTTGCAGGTAGGCACAGAGCCGGCCCTCACCCGGGGGTGAATCTGAGCACCATCAACCTCGGAGAGTGATGGTCTTTCAGCACTTTAATTACAAAGCAGCAGGCGAGAACAGCCCGCCTGATGTTCAGCAGGAAATTGAACTGCACCAGCACAGCAGACATATTCCTGCACGGCTCCCCTAGCAACTCTGGGAAAGTTTCCAAATTCCTGCACCATTAACATTTAAGGAATCGTCTCTGAACTCTGGTAGTTAAACAGCGAGGAGAAACAAGACACTGTAAATGGATTTGTTCGGTGTAGGTCAGTTACTGAAGGGGCTGTTTAAATCAGGGCTTGCTGCTTCACACTGACAGCAAAGGTCTGCCTCAAAGCACTTCATCATTTTAAGTTTTCCACCTCTTCTTTTCTCTCTGACCACTATCAGGCCATGGCAATATCTTATGGTCGTGCCCTCCCACTGCACAGAGCGAAGGTGAGGGGACACACAACCTCAGGTGAGAGCAGCTGCTGCTCGTGTCCACCCTGAGGCCACAGTGATGGGCAACCCACCAGGACGAGCTGGTGGTCCCATCCCAAATTCCTGGGTGGATCAGTACCACAGCAGTGGGTGCTGGTGGGAAGGGGCTGCCAGCAGCAGTGCCCGGCACGGGTGGCACGAGGAGCCCTCGCTCCCAGCACAGATCTGAAATCGCCGCCTGCCCCTCCCCTGGCTCCCCCTCACGCTGCACCAGAAGCCACCTTGATGCTGTGGGCAGGAAAACAACGCTGTGATTTATTTCCCCACACGCAGCAGCCTGACATCTTTATTGGTGTTTGCAGCAGGCACAGCCCTCGGCGCAGGAGCGGCACTGCACACACACACACACACCCCCTGACAGGCAGTTGTGTTCCTTCAATGCCCAGCACAAGGTGCTCGGGGGGGTCTCAGGCTGCCCTGAGCATCCCTCACTTGGCAGGAATCATTTCCTGGCTAAATCACCATCTGGCCATGCTGCAGGAGCTCGTTATGCCTCAGGCTGGGCAGCTACGGGGCAAGGCTTTCCTCTGGTTTTGCTCTCCAGTGCCCACCTCACATTTGAGCTTGGCCTGAGCGCCCCTTCTCTGAGGGTGAGTAGATGGTGATGGAAATTGTTCCTTTTCAAACAAGCTGGAGCTCCCTGGCCTCAGAGTTTAACACCAGCCCAGAAGATGCAGAGTTTCTTCCCTCCCCTCTTTTAGTTGACCTGCCCAACACTACCCAGCAGTGTAATTGTAGTTATAAGCTCCTGATTCAGTGTCCTCAGTCCCAGAAGGAGAACCAATTCTGTCTCCACTACCCTCTTACAAACTCATGAATCTGGGGTTCTCAGTTGAAGAATCTAATTTTTTAAGGTTTTTTTTCCTAAGCCTGGGTCCATCCTGATTCAAGCTGCTGGGCAGCACAACCCAGCCACGCTCCAAACCATTCCACCTCCTAAAAGAGAGAGTGTTTCCCATGGCCCCTGCCCCTCCCTACAGGCAGCAAACGAGAGAAAACAGTAAAACACTGACCAAAAGGTGCCCCTGTCCCGGCTGAGCTGCCCCCACCACGCACCCAGCAGGACGCACTGGTCCTGCCCAGCTCAGCTGAGGCGGTCAGACACATCTGGGAGTCATTGGAAGGGAGCAGCTCCCTCACTCCGCAGGGAGACCACGACCACCCAGAGCTTCAAAAGGCAGAGTTTGCACCCAAAAGTCCATGTGCACCCCAGTCCTTGTCCTGAGCCCGAGCTGCTGACGGCCTCTCGGTGCAAAATGCTGCACTGGAGGATTCACAGCACCAATCAAAGGAACAAATTGCTTGTCTGGACACCACCTGCTGCCACGGGGCTTGGATCCCTTCAGGCCCCTCAGAGTAGTGCGAGGGGTCCATGATTTAAGAGTATATAATTTTTAAGTTTACAGTAAGTTTAAGAGTATATAATGAGTCAAAATCACCTCCAATTAGTTCTTCTGGGACCACCTTGCTTATGAAGGAGTTTTGCTCCAGCCTAACGCCTCTGCCTCTCCTGCAAAAGGCACGGAATTGTGGAGAGCACACTGGGAGAGGAGGCTGTCCCCTCTCAGGTCTCACAGGCCTGGCCACGCTCCTGCCAACGGGCAGCTTCTGTGCAGGAGGTACCAGCGCTGCCCCAGAAAAACAGATTTAGCATTTGGAGACGGTACAAAGCACTGGTGTTCCTCTGCAGCCCAAATGTTTGCTGGATGTGTAATTCTCTCCACTAACAAATCCGGGGGGGGGGGGGGGGGGGGAGGGGGGAAGTTCTGAAAGCGTTTATGTACACCCTCCTGGGACTTTGCTTCAACTCTAATTGCCACTGACACACATTCAATTTCAAGTGTTGACCTCACAGCTTCTCCCAATGCAAAGTGAGGATGGGAGGCAGAGGCTGCTCCTCTCCCCAGCCCAGAGCAGCAGCAATTGCAGCGGGTGCTGTGTCAGACAGCAGTGGCTTTCCCAGCCCTTTGTGGGTGCCAGGGATGGGGCTGAGGCTGCCCCAGCCTCTGCTGAAGGACCTGGATCCACAGACATTCGCTGTGTCCGTGAGGAGCTTGTGAGTATTTATACTCAGCAGTATTTCAATAAACGCATAAAGCCAGTGAGGTGCTCAGCCCCGCTGTTCAGAAGGAGACCCCAAAACCCTCTAAAGCAGTGTGAAATCAGGCTGGGAGCAGGCTCTCAGGATAGCCTTGCATGGTAAATGAACAAACCACCCTCCCACAGCTGCAGCAGCAAGGCAAGCCCAGCCCCAAAACACACCCTGGGCCAGGCAGAGCCAGCCCGCACACGGCACCGCTCACCTTCGGGAGGAGAAATCCCACTTTCTGATGCACACTCACACGATCCAGCACTCCTGGATTTACTGTTATCTATTCCAACAAGTCGAAACCCCCCTGGTCAATACAGCTGGAAGGAGAGCCCATCACTCAGCCACCCTGGCTCTCAGGCACGGTGATGCGTTGGCATCAATCACCAGGCACAGGAGAAATAAAAGCACTGGAATATTGTTGTTCCAGGATTAATGCCTCTTGCTGTGAAAACAAACGTCCCAGACTTGCCTCAACATTCATTTTTGATAGATGATTTGACTTCACCTTGACACTCCTGTAGCAGCAGGAGACCATTATCCCGAGACGATGTTTTATTCTATTGACATTATCTCTTAATTATAATGTGAGGGATATCAAAGAGAGCAAGAGCCCACCAATTCCTCAGGCAGAGTTTCTGTAGTTTCTCCTGACAGGATATCTGGGAGAAGGTTATTACAGCAGTTCAATGATCTGCTCACGTCCAGCCTGCAAAGGGGACCCTGACCCACCTCTGCTGCAGCCAGGGAACCTGTGCCCCTTCACACTACCTCAGGACATACTGGATATGTTTTTATCCAGTAGCAAGAGGCTCTCTGGTCTGGTTTCTTTTTTTTTTCTTTAAATTTCCAGAAGCAGGGAGCTTTTCAGAAAGACAGAAAGGTCGCTTGCATATTTTAAACTGAGATTTTTAGCAAGATTCAAAAGGGATTTGGCATTTACTGTACGTCAGTTAACATTCAGATGCAATTTTTGGAAGGGATCACAAACCTTATGCTTCAGGCATTTTGCCAGTTGCTAACTACTGGCAGGAGACTGACGAGGTGAGTTATGTGCTCACCTGTGCTATTTTGGGGTTGTTTCCCCCCCTGCCCAGCAGCCCCCAGGAGCAGGCAGAGCCCGGACACTGCCGCGCAGAGCTCAGCCCATGCTCCGGGGGCTCGGCTGTCAGCAAGTCTGATTGGCATTAATTGTTTGAAAGACTTTGTTTTGCAAAACCCTCTTGCAACGCACTGAATAAACAAGAAAACGAGGAACCAAAGCACTCCCTTGAATCCCCGAACCAGAGCGAGCATCCCTCCTTCCCATCCGAGAGCCCTGCAGAGCACCATTGCTGCTCTGGAAGGAACAAAAAAAAAACCACCCCAACAACCCAGCAAACAGCGTTTTTAATATTTAAACGGAGCCAAATTAATTAACTCGCAAGGAAAAATGGCACGGCGTTCTGCAGCGGGACGAGGTTTCCCTCCATCAGGAGGCACCGGGGCAGGTCCGGGTGCCAGCCCGGGCTGCCAGCAGCACCTGCAGCCCCGCGGGGCTGGCACAGGGCGGAGGTGCCCGCGCAGCGTGGCAGGAGGGCCGGGCCGGCGAAATCAGCTGTGACATGTTCAGCCGAGCACGATCGGAGGGGGAGGACGGGGATCATCGTAACATCTTCATTGCTAGCCCGCAGCCATAAGCCAAGGCGGCTGTGCCGGTGACAGACAGAACTGCAAGTCCCCCGTGCGCTCGGGGGCACAGCAATTAGCGGCGCCCTAAACACGCGGGCGGGGTCTGCTGTGCCACAGCCACACACCCTGGAGGGTAAGGACATCCTCAAATAACCGGGAGTTCCATCGGGGACAGAGGGATGGGGACAGAGCCCTGTCTCGGCCCCACAGCAGCTCTCACAACGCAGTCATGCCCAGTTCTCCATCAGCAGTTGGAAACCAGAGCGTGAAGCTCTCCACAGGGAGCATGTGTTGATTTGTTTCACGATTTCCATTAATTACCAGGTAAATGAGATCCCTGCACACTCCTTGGGCACCTTGCCTCATCTGTTTGGGCTTTGACAGCTGCTGGAGCAGTAAGTATGTTTTCATCACATGATGCCTGGCAGTGCATCCTCTCCTCGCTCTGACCTCCAGAATCATCCCATCTGCTTTATTTCAGCATCCTCCCCTGGAATTTGTTCTCAGCAGCTAAAAATCCATCCCAGTGCAGACAGGGGGGAGCTCTGAGCCCCCGAGGCTTCAATTAGCAGGGGAAAAGTACCTTAGAGCCTCGAAGCTGGCTGCAGTTCTTGGGCAAATGACACCCGGAGTGCTGAAATTGGGACCTGGCACAGGGCTCACATCAGGCTGAGCTGCTGCACACGAGGAACCAAGCAGAGCAATCGCTGGTGCCTTCAGCTTTCCCCGTGAAACCTTTCCTGGAAAGCCAATTAACGGCACCTACTGCCCTCTCAGCTGCTCTTAATTTGTAATTAAAGTCAGGCCACAGCTGAGCAATAGCAACCTTTGAGGGGAGGCAACGGGGAAGAGGGGAATAATCTTTGATTTATTATAAGGGAGAGAGCCACAGCCTGGCTGGAAGAGGGACTTGTGGAATCACACAGGTTCCATGGCTTAAAACCCTACTGACCAGCAGGGGCTGGGGGGGAAGGCAGAGCTCCTTCTCTGTCCCAGGAAGTCCCAGGGATGGAAAGCAAACGGAGTAGGGCAGGAGGTGCAGAAGGTGCCACAGGGCAGCCCCAGTTATAAAGGGTGGCTCAGGAAGGTTCTGGGGGACAAGCAGGAGTGAGCAGGGAGCACCCAGACCGAGGCACACACAGGCACCCAGAGGACACCAAACCCATCCCCAAACTGCCTCCCTAGGGAGCTGCCCCTCGAGGTGAGCACCCTGCTGCAGTCCCACATGGAAACACACCTGGGGGGCCAGGCACACTCCCACCCTACTGCCCACGGTGACCCCAAGCCAGCAAGTCACAGTTCTGATTTAACAAGGACGATTTTTCTGGGGGCAGGGGGACGTTTTGGATCAGATGAAGGGGTGGGACGTGCTCTCACCCCGCTCATTTACAGCCTGTGACATGCCCCAGTGATTTACAGGCACGAAGAGGGCCTGCAGCCCACTGGGCTTTCAAGGATTACTTAACACAGGATGAAGTAGATCAAATGCAAATGGGTGGATGGTATGTGAACCACTCCAGCCAGCCAGGGCTGCTAAACCCTCTGGTTTCTTTCACAAGGCTTTGAAATGGGGAAATGTAGCTTCAGATAATTTATTTGCTAGGGGCACCGAGGAGGGCAGGGGAGTATTTATGAGCTGAAGAAAATCCACAAGGTATGTCTCCAGGGCTGCACCCGCCAGGACACCGAGCACTGCTCAGGTGGGGAGGGGGAATGCGATCCCTGCCTTCAGCCCTGGCTGCTGGGGAGAGGGGTCACCTCCTCCAGAGCCCCCAAACTATTCCTTATTCCCATCAGGGCATGAAAACTAACACTGTACACAGAGCATCTTCTGGAGAGGGGGGAAGCACAACCATGGGCTGTCTGGCAGCTCTCTGCAGGCAGGCAGGGACTGCCCCTTGGTCTCTGGGGTCAGACAAGCTGTTTGGTTACCCACAGGGGATCTCCCCTGCACCCCTGCAGGATGCTCAGCACATCGGGACCTGGAGCAGCCCTGCCGAGAGGGAGGGGACTGAGTGACCAACACCAGCAATCGCCGTTTGCTAAAGCAGTACTCAAAAAAAACCCAACCCCAATCACCATTTATTTTTTGTTGTCACTGAAGGTGGTTTCAGTGCTCCTTGTAGCACCCAGAGCTCTGCAAACACAGTGCTCACAAGGGAGACAGCTGAGAGAGAACTGGGGACACTTCATGTCAGGGCTCGGGTACACCAGGGGTCATAAGAGCCATGTGCTGTGAACCTGGAAAACACCAACTTCCAGCCCCGGATGTTCCCATGGATCTGCTCTGCTCCAGTTACTATAAAAATGGCCCCAAGCCAGAGACTTACTTGGAAAAGCAGAGGAAGTCTGCAGCAAGGGGGAGAGGGTAATTCCTTGAAATGCTGTCTTTGGGGATGGATCTGCAGTTGCTGGAAATTCCTTCCCTGGAAGCTCAGCTGCAAAGCTCAGCTCTCTCCCCCCAGTGGCTTCCAGGCCTGTGCAGTGCCTCGTGCTCAGCACTGAGTGGTGGGACACGAGCCCCACATTTTGTGGGCACAAGGGGAAGCCTCCTGCCTGTGGCACTGGTTGCCATTTCCTACAGGAACTGGTCCAGGAACCAGTCCAGATGGAAAAGACAGAAAGCAGCTGGGGCACCTAGGGAGGTGGGGGTTTTACAGTGCTACAAACGATGTTATTAAGCCCAGAAATGCAGCTGGATACCCCAGAACACTCAGATCCACAGTCACGGGGCAGACAGTGAAGATGGGAAGGATCACCAGGCTGGGAACCAGGCAGGCAGCCCCTGCAGTGTTGCCTGATGAGGATTGTCTCCACCTGAGGGCAATAACCCTGTGGGGCTGGCAAAGCCCCTGACCCACTATCAGCTGCTGGGGATGGTCCCTGGCCCTGCAGCATCCATGAAGCAGCTGGAGAAGGGCTGGGCACATCTCTCAGACCCTCCTCATCCTGCACACACCACACATATCCCAAAGCAGCATTTGTGCCATCAGCATCAAATCTGAAGCCAGCTCATGTCTGGGAAAAGCATGAACTTACCAAAAGGAGGAAAATAATAAACTTTTTTAAAAAGAAACCCCTCTAAAATAGCATTGTGTGCCTTTGTCCTAACCCCCAGGAACCACAGGTTGAGGGATCAAACCTTGCTCCTCAAGGGACTGATAGCACCATTTGGTATCAATTTTCCATCTGACTGCTCCTTTTTAGGAGTTGTTTCTCTTGCTCCAGAAAACCCGTGCTCCCAGGGAGCCACCAAGCACGGGGAGCACGGATCTGAGCCGGCTGCACGTCACCACTGCCAGCCCCACAGGCCTGGATTGCAGAGGGAGCTCCCTGCTGGGCATCGCCCCACACGGATGCACACAGCACGGGGAAGGGAATCAGGGACTCCATGTGGGGCCACGGTCTGGTTTACCCCAACAGAGCTGAGGTTTGGCACGTGAACAGCCAGGAGAAGGTGGCAGTAGGGTGACTTGGGATGCCCTGTGCCCACAGCAGCAAGGATGGAGCATCCCAAAGAGCTGCTCTGTGCCATGGGCTGAGGCTGTGGCTCTCGCTGCCAGGACACAGGGACACCTCAGTAAAAGCAACAGCTCAAAGCAAGAAGTACAGGGGGTTTTGTTCCCTTTTTGAAGGGCAGGAGAATTTCTGGCAGCCCTGGGTGGAGGAGCTTGTGCACGGACAAGCTTATTCCCAGAAATGGCCCGGCCCAGACTCTGGTGACTGGCAAGGCAATAAAATTAAGCTCCTGTGTCCTCACGAGCAGGAGGTGGAAGGACATTTAGTCACACTCTTTCAGCGAGGCATTAAGCACCGTAAAGTTTAACGCCGACATCCCACACACCCTTGAGATGTGAGGCTGCCCTGCCAAAGCCCCGCAGCCTGCATTTGCTCCCTGCCACGGTAACACACCCAGCGTGGGACTCGACACATTTCCACGAGGGCAGGGGGTACCCACGGCAGGGCTCACACTGGGGTCACTCAGCGCTGTCCCCCTGGGCCGTGCTGCCAAGGAAAGGACAAAGGTAGGTGACTCTGCGGTGTCGGGCACCTCCCGGGCGGGCTGGGGGACAGCCAAGGTGGCAGAGGCTGCGCAGAGCTGAGCTGGCCAAGCACAGAGGGCAGCTCAGGGCCAGGGCTGCCGGGCACCGCTCATGCCAGCACTGCGGTGCTGAGCACAGAAGCATTTCTAGCTCTGTGTCACACCGAGAAAGGGCTGAAACCAGCACAGAGCCCCACGCACAGCCCGGAGAGCGGGGCCCAGGCTGAAGCCCCACTTGCACACAGGAGGGCGGGGGGTTTAAGGTCCATGTACCCACCCAGGGCCTGAATCCTGCAGCACAGCACAACACAGCAGAGAGCCCTGCCCGAGAGAGGATTAAACCCAACCAGAACAGGAGCACAGGCAAACCCCACAGCGCCCAGGCAAGTCCAGGCTCTCCTCCAAAACCACATGAGCTGCTTGTCCTCCCTCCAGCTATTTTCTTCCAGACAGAGAGGTTCATTGTGGCCAAATGCAAAAGAAAGCAGGTGCCACAAGTCACTTCATCTCCTCCAGGCACCTCCTGCCTGGATTTTGGGTCCTGCAGTCCCACAAAACTGGGTACCCTATAGCTTCCAGGGAGAAAAACACTTCCCCATCAAACATCAACACACCACCCCTGTAACTGCAACAGCAACACATCACTCTGTTTGTTTCTTGTAGGTTTTTTGAGCAATAAGAGCCACAGCTCTGGCCCAGGAGACGCATCTGCCCACAACCACCCCAGCACCGACCTCACTCACCGCCCTGCATCGCTGGAGGATTCGGTCACTGCTGGAGGATTCTTGCACGCAGGAGAGCAGAGCCACAACTCAGGAACAGATCTGGATACGATGAGGGAGAGCAGAGCAGTCACACACCAGAGCAGAGACTCGCTGGAACTCAAACCAGAGCCTCCCCTGCCCCACAGGGTTTTAACCCAGCACAGCTAATGAGGAACACCTGGGAGCAATGAGGCACAGGTGGAGGGGATAACACGGAGGTTGCTCCTGGTGTAGGAGGGTCTGAACCGTCTCCTCAGCCCCGCAGCTCCAGAGGATGGCCAGGCTGGGGGTGCTTCAGGGAAGGTGGGATAGAGATGGATACAGGGAACAGGAAAAGCTCCTGTGCTCCATTTATAAAAGCACCCTACCCCCAGTGTATGGATGGAGAGGGCTGTGTTATCTCCTTTCTCTCTTCCAGAGGAGACAGTAGAGCCTCTGTCACACAGTGGGGGAAGTAGACACCAAGCCCTGACAGTTCCCCCTCGGTGATGAAGTGCCTCGTGGATGGGGATGACCCCTTCATTTCCCATGGCTGTGCCAGGCCGGGTGAAAGGCGGCTCCCAGGGCTCCGCACAGTAAATCGAGATCGTTGTGATGATAACTGAGCCTGTGGGGGCCAATTAAAATCCTGGGGGAGAGGGTGAATGACTTCAACCTGGCCTGGCACGGGGGAGGGAGGGTGTTGCACACCAGGGGCATTGGGGCTGTGACAGCCCTGAACGCCGCGTACGAAGGGAATTGGCAAGGGAGAGTGAGTCAGGGCCAGGGAAGGACTCGGGCTTGTGAGAAGCATTTTAAAACGAGTTGGAAAATTCACCAAGCAGCCAACAAGGTGACTGAAGTACGGGAGGCAAACACCCGGAGCGCTGCGTGCCGATGGACACACACACACACCTCGGGGGCTCTGGGCGGGGGATCAGTGCCGAGCATCTCCCACCGGGGCCCGCTGCCCCCCGCCTTCCCCGGGGCCGCGCTCCCCTCGCTCGGGGCCGATCTCCCCGTGCCCCGCTGCCCCTCAGGGATGGTCCCCCTGTTCCCCACCCGGGGCTGGACCCCCCGTTCCCCCTCTCCGTGTCCGTACCCCGTGTCCGTACCCCGTGTCCGGGTCCCGCCGCCCCCCGGGACCACCGCGGGCCCTCAGCGTCCGCGGCCCCACAGCGCCCTCGGGCGGCCGCAGGGCAGCGCTGCGGCCCTGCCGAGCCCCCCCGGCCCCAGCGCCTGCAGCAGCGCTGCGAAAAGCGAAGAGCTCTTGCAACGTGTTCTTCTGCAAAGCCACCCAAAAAAACACCCGCCGAGGCTTGTGCTGAGAGCGGTATTCCCGTGTTTTATTTGTGCTCGCTTGTCCAGCTGCAATTAGCACCGTAATGTCATTAAAGCCTCTCGCAGGGGATCGGTGGGTGGGTGGGTGATGCTGCTGTACCCTCTGGTGTCCCAGAGCCTCTGCCCCACTCCCGGCTCCATCGCCATCGGCCGAGGCTGTGGGTGCGAGCTGCTGTTTGCCAACGGATACCTTCGGATTCAAGGCCGGAGAGAGTTTACAGCTGCAGTTTAAGAATCACTCTCAAGGGGGATTTGTGCCACAGAGATAACCCAGAAGTGGTCACAAGAAGGGACTTGGCCAGTGCTGTCATAGCTGCAAGACACACTTCAGGCGTGTAGGGGAGTTCAGCCCATGGACTGAGGTGCCACCTTTCCCCGTTGTGCCCTGGGCTGTATCACGGCTGTTTCCGTGGTCAGGCAGCCTAGGCCCGCTGCAGGAGTGGGACATGGACAGTAAGGAACGCACTGGCCCTGGAAGAGGCTGGTTTAGGCCCTGTGCTCTTCCTGCCCAGTAAGAGGAATGGAGGTGTAAGAGAAAAGTATTGCTTAGCCCACTAGGAAGTCACAGGGCTGTGCTGGACAAAGGTTTCCAGACCCCAAGAGCATCCATGTCACACACAGTGCAACAAGTCCTCTGCTCCAAGACAGAGCAGACATTCCCCGCCTCTCTCATCCTTGCCAGATGCTCCAGCACTGGCCCCTTTGCTTTTCCCAAGCTCCTGGCTGGAAGTGGGCAAGGCAGGTGTGGTAGACAACTACTGAGTAGTCATTTTCCAAAAATATTCCTGGGCTTTGGGCTTCCTTCCCACTAAAGTGTGACCCAAGACCACCCACCCCCAGGTAACATCCAGCCCCAGGTCACCCAACACACCATTTCAGAAATCTGCAATTCTTTAATCAAACCCTACTTAAGGCCATTGTTACTTTCATGATTGCACATATTCCTTCCTCTCAAAAGCAAAAATATGTTCATTAACACTCAAGGACAGGGTCAAGCTTCCCCCTTCCCGTGGTCAGGCAGTGTGACCAGAGCCACTGACCAGAAGAGCTGATCCCGGATGGCTGAGCAGGCAGCAGGGACAACTGCCAGGAGCTGAGTGACAGCTCAGATGTACCACCGAGGTTTTGCCAAGGCTCATCTCACGCAGTCACCTACAGCCAGGAGAGATTAAGTAACAGGGCTGTGAGCTGGAATCACTGTGGAGCACAAGGTCATGGCACAGAACTGGGGCTTTAAAAGTCACCACACATGCAAAAAGGCTGGAGCAACCCCAGGCAGGCTCCAGGTACTGTGGGAAGAGACATCGCTGAAGTGACAGCACCCAGAAATGATTTGCAGTGTAGTCCAGTTACATCAAGTGGCAATAAAACTGTAAGTGGCTCCAGGACAGCGTGCCCCATTTGGTGAGATGAACAGTGGCTTTTAAAAAGATCACTAAATCCCATCAGCGCTACCTATACAAACCTCATTTATTTTAAAGGCTCCCATTAAAGTGCCTTTTATCCCTAGCAATAGGCAGTTTTAAATTGCAAATAACTTCTCAGATCAGTCAGCAACCATCTTCATTCCACCGGAGAGAGGGGCCATGGCTGGCCCTTGGGGACAAGGGTTCTTGAACACTGTGTTGAGTGTCTGGACGGGGTCTCTGGATGAGCGGGAATGCTGAGCAGCAGGACCATCCCGTGGCTTTGCCGTGCTGTGCAGGGCCTCCGCTGAGTCGTCCAGGACTTCACCTTCCAGAGAGCTCTGGGGATCCGAAGCAGGCGTCACCTGCAGCGTGGCCGTGTCCCCGTGGGAAGCGTGTCCCCGTGGGAAGCGTGGCGGGGCGGGCGGCTCAGGCCTCGGCATCGTCCTGGCTCAGGGCGTCGGCGTCGTGCAGGAGCGGCGTGGTCTCGGAGGAGGGGGGAGGTTTGCTCTGCGTGGCGGGGAAGTGGGGGCTCTTCTCGGCAGCGTCTCTCTGCAGGGGAGGGACAGAGGTCACAGCGTGGTCACAGCCGGCGGTGCCACCGCGTCCCCACCCGGGGCACGCGCACCCCGGGCCTCTTGGACCTTCGGCGGCCAAGGACCCTTTTCCTAAACTGGAGATTTTTGTGCCCCCTCTTTGTACCTGCTGCCCTGAAACGGAGGTGATTTCCATTCCTGCCTACCAGCACTGTAACACCACCCGAACACCCGGCCTGAAGAGCTGCGTGGAGGAGCTACGGGACAAAGTCCGTGTGCTGTGCAGCACCCAGGATGGAAGGCAGACGGGCAGTGTGCTGAGGGATGGAAGAGCTTGGAGACCCCCAGGCGCCAGCTGCAGCAGGCACAGGCAGCACTCATTCCTGGGATAATGGCAGGCGCAGCCTCTGCGGGACGGGAACGGTGGAAGCCGGTGCCCTCCGGCACCAAGATGGCTCCTCCTCACCCAAACCCTTCCACTTACACCTACAAAACAGGTTCACCGCCCTCAAAGTTGAGCAGGAGCCAGATACGCCTTCAAACGGACCACGTGGGCCCTGACCCTAAATCACGTGAGCCTTGACCCTAAATCACATGAGCCTTGACCCTAAATCATGTGAGCCCTGACCCTAAATCACATGATCCCTGACCCTAAATCATGCAAGAACCCCAGGAGGAAGCAGCAGGTGACAGGAGTGGGTCAGAGACACCAACCTGCCCCTCACCCAGAGACTTTTGCTTGCTGGGGACGTGGACTGGGGTGTTGTGGAGGGACTGTGAGGTTTCTCTAACCCTTTGACTATTGCCCACTGCTGCTCCAGTGTGGGCACCAGTGACAGCACCAGGAGCACCTGGAGACTCTTTGGGCATGGTGGTGTTTGGTTGAAGTTTGGACTTGAGGATCTTGGAGGAATTTTCATCCTTCATGGGTCTATGATTCTAAAAGTGCCTACAGACCTCAGGTGAGGGGATACAGTCAGGGCAAAAAAGATGGTTAAACATTCAAGGATCACCTCCTCCAAATTCAAGAACAGTCCACCCTAACAAGCATCCCAAGCTAGGAGAAAATGCCAGCGGGGCAACATGGATGGACCAGGAGCTCCTGGCCAAACACAAATGCAGAAAGGAAACACCTAGAAGATGGGAGCGGGGACAGGTAACCTGGCAGGAATGTAGGGACACTCTCCCAGCATGCAGGGATGAAGATAGGAAAGCCAAAACCCAACTGGAATTGGATCCAGCCAAAGATGTCAGAGACAAGAAAGGCTTCTCCAAGTACCCAGGTACCAAGAAAGAGGAGGGAACCACACGGGCCTGGGGCTGAACGAGGCAAGGGGACCCCAGAAACCAGGGGAAAGTCCAGAGCAAGGAAGATGCACCCTTGGGGGAAGAGGATGAGGTCAGAGAATACTTAAGGAACCTAGACACACACAAATCCATAGACCCTGATGGGATGAGTGGGCTCATGTCACAGCAAGGCCATTCATGTCTTTGAACAGTCCTGGCAATGGGGAGAGAGGCCCAAAGACTGAAGGAAAGCAAATATCGCTTCTGTCTTGAAGAAGATCAAGAAGGAAGCCCTCAGGAGCTACAGGCCAGTCAGCTTCCCTTCATCTTGGAGAAAGTGATGGAGCAGCTAATTCTAGGAACCATTTCCAGGCAGTTAAATCATCAAGGGTAGTCGCTGGGCTTCACCAAGGGGAAACTGTACCTGACCATCTGTGATGAAAGGACGGGTTTGGCAGATGAGGGGAGAACAGTGGGTATGGTCTGCCTGGACTCCAGGCTTTTGACACCATCTCCCATGAAAACCTTACAGGGAAGCTGATGAAGTAGGGACTGGATGAGCAGGCAGTGAGGTGGACTGAAAACCGGCTGAAGAGCCAGGCCCAGAGAGTCGAGTTGGAGGCCAGTAACCATCAGTGTACACCAGGGGTCAATACTGGGTCCAGTCCTGTGTAACATCTTTATTAAAGATCTGCAAAACCTGGGGGAGTGGCTGGTACACCAGAGGGACCTCAGCAGGCTGAGAAACGGACTGGAAGGACCCTCATGAGGTTCAACAAGAGGATGCACAAGGTCTTTCGCTTGGGATGAACAACCCCACACACCAGGACACACTAAAGGTCACCCAGCTCTGCAGCAGCTTGGCAGAAAAGGACCTGAGGATGTGGGGGACACCGAGCTGAAGGCGAGCCAGCAGCGTGGCCGGGTAGCAAAGGCAGCCAACTGTGTCCTGGGCTGCATTGGGAGTGTTGCCAGCAGGTCCTGGAGTGATCCTTCCCCTCTGCTCATCACTGGTGAGGCCACAGAGGGAGTACTGTGTTCAGCTCTGGGATTCCCAGGGCAAGAGAGATGGAACTACTGGGAAGAGTCCAGCAAAGGACCACTAAAGTGATTTTGGGACTGGACTGTCTCTTGTGTGAGCAAAGGCTGAGAGAACTGGGACTGTTCAGCCTCGAGAAGAGAAGGCTCAGGGGGATCTCTCCACTGTAAACAAGTTTCTGAAGGGAGGGTGTAAGTACAGAGCCAGGCTCTTCTTGGTGGTGTCCAGGGACAGGACAAGAGCCAAGGGGCACTTAAACACGGGGGATTCCACCTGGACATTAAGAAATACTTTTTTTTTTTTCCTCTTTTTTTCTTTTTCTGTGAAAACTGTAAACCCGGGAACAGGTTGCCCTGAGGAATCTCCATCCCTGAAGATATTAAGAGACATCTGGACATGGTGCTGAGCTAGGTGACTCTGCTTGAGCAGAGGGATTGGGATAGATGAGCTCCAGAGGTCCCCTCAACCTCAACGATTCAGTGACTTTGTGTTCCTGTAATACAAACCCAGATATTTTATACATCAGAAATTCCCTCTCAAAAGCCTCTCTGTTGAGGCTCCCTGCATGCAGGGGAGGGGTGACAACCACCAGGGGACTACCTCTGTTACCCCACAGGTTTGTACCCATTCAAAAGACTTACCTCTGGATCTCAAACACTCAGAGATGGGGGTGGGGAGGGAAAAAATAGGCAAGAAAAGTATTTCCTCACACCAATGCTACTTTTCCCCCGATCCCTGCTGACATTATTAGGGCTGCAGATCAGGAACACCAGGAAAAACAGTAAGATCACGTGCCTGCAACCCGGTTAAGTGGCAGCATTAAGACATCTAAATTGCCCCGAATAAAGCCGGGAGACAACACCGTTCCATCAGAGCTCGCCAGGAGGGCACGTCTGGGAGATGTGCACAGCAAACGTTTCATTTGATTGGTTTTAAGTGAAGTTTAATCAAATCAGGATGAGACAAAAGCGTGTTACCTTGACGGGGTACCCACCTACAGTCTGGCTTCCCGCAACACCGTCCCCTTAACCGGAGGCACGTTTGTGGCAGAGGTGGCCTGGTTTGCCTTATTACTGTCTGAGCTCTTTTTATTGCTACTCCAAAATAAAGAGCATTTTTCCTAGAAGACAATCAGTCTGGTTTATGGTGCACTTGGACACGAATTTCACGAGGGCTCCAATTTTCGGAGGAGATTCGGAAAAAATCACTGTTTAACTAGAATCTAGTTATTAATGAAGATTTCGAAATTTAGATTAAACTAAGTCCTACTTAAGATTTTGTTCAGTGTCAAGCCAGTTTTAAAATGGTCTGTTTGCCTTTTAAAAGTCTCACCACACTGGCTTTGGGCCACAATGGCAGAGAGCTACAACGCCTGGGGGTGTTTTACCCCTGTACAGACTATGCATTTTTTTAGAGTCCAACAGATGCATTTCAAACTGGCTCCACTAGAAACCAGACTAAGATTCAAGTGTTTCACAGCACCTCGTCTGCACTGGCTTCAGAGCACACTGCTCCCTCCAGAAGCCAAAGGCACACAAGACACCGGAGGGAGGAGCTGGGTTCAGGGAGACCTTTCACGCTGGCAGACACGTGAAGGTGTGGACAATGTCCCCGCTCAGTGTCCCCTCTGGCATCGCCTGTGCCTTCGGGAGGCAGAACTGTGCACGATTAAGCAATCAGGGCTAGATCAGCAACACTTCAATCAATCGAGGAACACACCTTGGCTGCAAATCGCTGTCATCCAGTTTACGAGCTCTTATCTGCTCATTAGGAGGAGACGTTCATGTGGTGTTGTGCAGCTTTCTTAGAGATTGGTAAGGTCATTGAAGCGTTTTAATCACTTTCCAGGTAGTCAGGCACTTCCTGCCGTTGATTTTTAGTTCTAACACTTCATGACTCTTTTGGCTGAGCACAGAAATACAGCTGGCTTACGCCTGGGTTTGGGATATTTCACCAGCAGATATTCAGTTGGCTTGAATGAGTTTAAAATCCAGCTTTTCTTCTTGGCCCTTTCCAGCACGGTTAAATCTCTTTGATACCAGGAATTAAGACTTGAACAAAGCAGGGTGAGGAAATGCCAGCTCAGGGCTGCGTAAGGTGTTAGAAATAGCAGCCCAGCCCTTTTCCAGAGCCCCTGGGGTCATGAGGCAGACTGCAGCTTGTCTGCCAGCAACCACTCACGTGTGCTGAAGCGGAGCTCATCCCAGGACTATCCTGGGAGCACAGTAAGGGTTTGGTGGTGAGCTCTGGGCTCCGTGCTGGGCCCTAGCATCACTCCCACCCTGCAGAGAAGTGCGTGGAGGAACAAGGGGATTTGGGATCATGTGTTTAAGTCACTTAAGTAATTGTAGACTTGATTAAAATCCAATTACACGATACTCTGAGAACCCTGGCGCTGTTTAAGGTGCGTTTGCATCGGTGTTTGAGGAAGGGCAGTAACCAGCTGAGCAAAGGCAGCCCCTCACACAGGCCTCCCCTTAGTCTGCTCTCATCCCAAGCACTGCCTTTTATCCCACAAGTAGCCTCTTCACCTCTGCAGCTTTAGAGCCAGCCTAAGCCACCCGACTGTAGTGCAAAGCTAAATCAGCTTCCTTTGATACAGGGTTAGGGTAGGGAGTTAGATCTCTGCTTCGACAACTAAAGCTTGTAGAGAGCTTAGTGTTATCAGATCGCCGTGGAGCCAGAGCCACAGATCTCCACGGAGTGTTTTGGCTGTTTCACATTCAGTCCTGACAGCTCAGCTCAGCCTCGCCCCACTGCCCGCCCCACGGCCCAGCTGCCAGCTCCCAGCAGGCTTCAAAGGTCTTCTCAGTAAGCCCAGATCCACAAAGGCTCTGAGGGTTTCACTTCCAGAGCTCTTTGGAGCAGTTTGCACAGAAAGCAAGTGCATTTCAAGGAAATGCAGAATCTGTGCTGGGCTGAGAAGCAGCCACAGCGGCCGTGTCCTCTCTGCAAGAACACAGCAACTGCACTTCGCTTAACACGCTGTGTTCAGACAGCTCCATCCTCTGGAGAAGGCTCTGTTCTGACTGGAAAACTGCTGGGACCCTACGGAGAGGCAGATTTGTGCAATGGCACAGACCTGCTGCTGCCTTCTATGGAGGCTGGGTTGATAAACTAGGCTTGTTTCTTCATTAGCTGGGTGAGCTGAGAAATACCTCCTCCTCCAGGAAGCCACTTCCATCACTGCTGTGCACCAAGAAAGCCAGAAATGTTTCAGGTTATCTATTTGCAGCCCAATTTCTAGATGGCTAAGGAAGTCCTGCTGCTCTCTGCTGGCACCTGGCACCATTAGGAGATTGTTGGTGGCATCAGCCAATGTTTCCTCAGACATGTTAGATTGTCAGCCCAAACTACACCGTCTGATTGAGTCTGATTTGACTCACAGCATTTTCCCATCGGGCAGCTGCAGATTCTTACCTTACTCATTGCCATGAGCACAGCTGCTGAGATAATGAGTGGGACACTCAGCCCAAGGAAGATGTACTGCACGTAGTCCAGCACCGACGGGATCAGCACCAGGTTGTTGTAAAACTGGTTTAGGACTGAGCCTTCGATGGATCCGCTCTGCTCAAAAAAGCAGAGCTGTCAGTGGCATTTCCCTCCCGTCCAGGGCTGAGACAGACCAGCTGAATGATTCCTCTCCCACCACCTCCCAGCATAAATTAGGGAGTTTATGCGAGATTCAATCAGGCTAGAAGCTTTTAGTAAATAGCTGGACATGCACCCACAGCTGGAGGCGGCACTCCCTGGCCCACATGAGGACAGGGATGCTGGCAGCTCTATCCAGGGCCCTATTTAACCCCACATCTAGGGCAGAGCCAGAGATTTACCAAGTATAGTGCAGGGTTTGTTCAGCTCAGAGGGATTAATGGCATAGCCATTATTCAAGTATTGAAAAGCCTTCTGTTGGTGCTTAATTAGTCTGTCTGGCTTAAAGCTTTATCCAAAGTGGAGTTTCCCCAGCACTGGGTGATGGGGAAGCAGGAGAGGCTCTGCAGAATCAGGCCGAGGAAGGCAGCTCACCTCTGCAAACCACAGCAGCGGCAGGACCACCGGCTTAATCTTCCCTGTTTGACTGGGGGGGAGAAAATCAAAAAGAGAAACACACACTTAGGTTTATGGCCGATCAGGTCACAATTAGCACCATAATTCTTCCTAAGGGGACATGCCTGACAGACTGATAGTGGCCAGGAAACCAGCATAAGGAGGTGGCAATCCCTGCTGCTCCAGCGAGCTGCTCCCACCTTGGGGGACCAGGTCCAACCTGTGCTTTTCGTGCAAGAGCAGAGCTCATGGGGGCTTAACTGCCTGAGGACAGCAGTGCCATCCCAAACCTGGGCTCCAGGGAGACGGAACTCAGTGAGCCAGAATGCTAAAGTTCATGTCTCAGTCACCTGGATGGCACCACGGGGGCAGTCTGCAGGTGTTTGCCCCTCAGCCAAAGCAGTGGGAGCACACTCCCACCCTTCCTGGAATTTAACATCTGGCACCACACAGTTTGGTTACAGAGACCTCCCGTTTGCTTTCACAGGACTGGAAGTGTCTTTTTCACTCTCCACCCTGCAGGCAGAGCGTGTTTTGCCTCTCCATGTTGCAGGTAACTCCTGAGAGGCAGCACGGTGGGGGCGAACAGCTCCTGCCTCACCAGGAGGAACTGTCCATCCATCAGCTGTCCCTGACAGGGACACTGCCCGAGCTGAGCAAACAGGCAGCCACTCTCTGCACTGCTAGAGGATGGAACTTGTGGTCACTGGAATGGCTGATGGCTCAGCAGGAGCCAGCTGGCTCCAGCAACAGGACAACTGGTCATGGTAAAGCTGCTTCATCTTTGGGGAGAGTAAACTCTGCAGCAACCTCAGCACCAGCAGAACTCCCTGCTCAGGGAAGGCAGAGGGACATTTCTAGAAGGTGACCACTTACATTATACCAGACACCTGCTTTATGTACAGGTTCAGCTGGAGCTTGATGGAGCAGTTCATGGGGATGCCCGTCATCTGCACAGGGAGAGACCGATTCATCAGTAACCTCCAAGTGACTTTGTAGGGACCAACAAACCCCGTCCAGCAACACCCCAAGACCACGAAAACATCACACTTCAAAGCTGATCTTGTTGACACCCATTAAGACATTGGTTTCTCATGACTCTGCAGTTTTGCAACGCATTTTTACGAGCAGAGAATTTCTGTTGGACTGTCGCTGTTTGTAGTCAGCAGCCTGCAGCTAGATAAAAATATAGTTAACTGTACTGTTATCAGGAGATGTTTAATACTGTAATAAACTTAATTAGATTTTAATAACTGCGATAAGAAAAGCAGTCAGAACCCAATGCTTAAATAAGACACACAGTTTACCTTACCTCAAGGAGGAAATAGGTTTTTTGCTGCAGCAAACATTTGGCTGAACATTTGGAAAAACTGGCCACGCACAACACAGGCTGTGGGTGGAAAATCCCAAAGTCCCTTTCCCATCAGCAGCTGGGACAATGATGCCTCGGGATACCCCAAATCATCCCCTCTGGAGCGGGGACTTCACCCTCACGCTGTAGGTACGTGAGGGATGTTAACACAGCAGCAGCCCAGTGCAAACGCAGTCAGTTCCAGATGGGCAGGTTGAGAGAGTGGAAGAAGCCAGCCCAAAAATGGAGGTGCCAGCTTGAGCCACAGCATGGTCTTCAGACTTTGCCAGCCAGTTCTCATGGCAATGCGCATTTGCAGATTTGGGGCATAGCTGGGCTGCTGCCAGATACACCTCCTGGTGTTACAGGCCTGAGTCAGTGGAAAGAACTTCACTGTGCTTATCGAAACAATTATGTTTATAATTAGTTCTGCAATTCTCTAGAAGCCAGGCTAATTATTCAATTAGTTTATGGCTTTGATATTTTTATCTGCACATGTCCTCACCAGTCTTTGCACTATGGAACCTGCTCAAATCAGTGCCACGAGAGCAGAGTGGTGCCACCACTCAGCTGATGGCAGGGTCCCCCCCCCCACCCCCCATCCTGGGCTGGTCCCTGGGGTGAGGGCAGGACCCTGGTGTGCTCACTCACGGGGTGCACATCGAGGAAAAGCCCGTGCTGCTCCTTGCTGGGGTGCAGGCCTTCGACTGCGCTCACCAGAGATGGGTCGGCATTGTAGAAGTGAGGGTGGGAAATGAACATCGGTGCATCTGCATGAGATTAAAGACATTTTAAACTCCACACCCACCTAAGAACTTTTCTTGATATTTTTATAGCCTTGCAGTACTTGTTCCGAACAGGCTTTTATATTTTCTCCTCCCAACCCACAGGTTCCTTTCCCTTCCCTCCCCGCAGGTCATTCCGTTACTCTGGGAAGGTTAAGGACTAGCCGCTGTCTCCAGCCACTGTCTCCAGCCACTGTCTCCAGCCATGCACCCCACAACGCTGTGGTAACTCGCTGTGTTCCCAGACACGAGTTAGGACACCCGCTCTGGACTGTCGCTCCTGCGTGACGCACGCTCAGCGTCCAAAGTTAACATTTAATTTGGCAGTTGCGTGGGCTGCCTCCTCCTCGCTGCCCTGCCTGCTCCCACCGTATTCCTTGGGCGTTCCCACAAATGCCAGGCTGTCACAGGGCTGGGGACTGAAGGAACTTTGGGCACGAGGGTTTTCCCTCTTTCCCTCACTGCTGAGAGCCCAGCAGTACTTTTCAGCAGCCCAGCAGAGGCTAGAGCTGATTTTCCGGACAGCCAAGGTTGTATTGCATGTCCAATTTCGTATTTGTCCATTAAACGAGAGCCAGGGGGGAAAGGACTTACTGAGTCTACAGGTGCTGACGTTCTGGATGCCAGACTGCATGCAAGGGCAGAAGCCCTCGTTGGGTGGGTAGTCTGTGCCGTTGGCAAAGAGGGTTTTTGGCGCCACGAACCGATAGGTGGGTACGCCCTTGAACTTCCCAGACTGCTCGTACACCAGTGTCATGGATCTGGAAGGGTTTCAGTGGAGAAGGAACAGGATTAGCCAACAGGTTCCCAGCACAGGACTGGATTCTTATCTTGGCTGGATAAGATGCAGTTGCAATGTAACTTAGACTTTGAGATCAAGATAAACCCTCAGAGCAGTGCTTTGGATGGGGAATGAATATTTATGCCTTTTGCTTTCCATGTTTTAAGCACATCTAAAGGGTTGGTCATGACTAGTTATGGAGAGAAACCACAGGCTTACGTCTGTTTGATATATCCAGGTGAGATTTGTTTGAAGGCATGTAGTAACCCCCAGGGCTGCTTTCCAAGAGATAATACCCACTTTATGCAAGCCTTGGCTCCGAGGTGCTCCGTTACAGGGCACGAACGCTGGATAAATCTCTTTCGCTGGCCAACTCCAGCGACAGGCTGCCAGGCGAGTGGAAAATTTCTCCATATGACACAGCAAGATTTTTTTTTCTTGCTACAAGAGGCTATTGGTGTCGTGCTGCAATATTGCTACCAGCCGGCCAGGATCGATGCAAGTTTCCAGGACAAAAGTTTGCTCCCTTCACACCTGAGTGAGGCTCGCAGGGATCAGAGAATCACAGAACGGGCAAGTGGGTCACAGAGGGCACCCAGGACAGCCTGGGCAGGCCAAGGGGATGCTCCTACAGAGGCCTTCTGATGCTGGGACCAAGGACGGGGGATTCAGGGCATGTTCAGCAGTCACAAATGTGCCTCTTGCCTCTGCTCACCTTCCAGCAAGGAGGCAGAGGTTGCTGCAGCACAACAGCAGCATAAAACCTCGGTAGTTGCATCTCAGCATCGGCTGCACTTCACGTGCACAGAGCACAGGAGACGGGCCCTGCCTGTCCTGCAGCAAGGCAGGAATGCTCTTAGCCTGCCAACTGATGTCTGTGACCCTGGGTGAACAGAGGCTGAGGCAGAGGTTTGGGGAGAAGACACAACACTGTCTGAGAAGCTGAGCCATTTCCCCACCGTTCTGTGTGGCAGGAACCTCCTGTGCCAACAAGAAACCAAGCTTGGTTTCCTCCACTTCACGGGAAGCCTTGCCTGGAAGCATGCTCCATTCCAGAGACTTCTGTAGTTTTACAGGGACAGGTATGTGTGTTTTAAACTTCGGTTAGAGGTAAACTTCCCTGCAAATTCCTGGCTCCGGGTCACTCTGGTGCTTGCTGATGTGCCTTGTGTAGAGGAATCCCTGTGCTATTGCTCGGCTCAGCTGTCTGTTTGTTCACTGAAGAGGTCATTGTTCTCTATTCAACATGAGCACTTGCTTGTTTTGCAGCACTATCTACAAAGCCCGAATTATCATTATCTTCCCCAAGCTAGGGACAGGGGTTTTGTGCCTGCTTCCCCTCCTTCCAGCCTCAGGCATAATAGGTACTTTAACCTCTGTGTGATCAGCTAAGGTCAGGGTGTCTTATACAAACAGGAGGAAGAAGGAAAAAAAAAAAAAAAAAAAAAAAAAAAAAAGAAGAAAGCGCCTGGAGATGGTGGCAAGAGTTTCCCTCCTGACATAATTTCTCCAAGAGTTTAGTCAGCTGAAAAAGTTCTGCAAACAGTTACAGTTGCATTTCCCTCTGACAACCCTTACTTCTCCTTCTCACTGGCCACATCTTATCTACATAAGATAACCACATCTGGTTATCTTGTACCGATTCACCTCGGGCAAGTTGGACTTCTCCAGTGATGTGGAAGGTATTTATGGACACCACAAGATGCTGATAATCAGACAACCACGCTGTTTGCAAGGCTCAGATACCGCAACCCCGAAGTGCAGCTGAACTTTAACTACAGAAACAAATCCTGAGCCCTCAGTGCACGGGGCCTCTGTGCGTGCAGGGTGGCTGCAGCGTGTCCTGCCACCTGCACGGGGACAGGCTGGCAGCTGTGGCCTCACCTGCAGGCATCGGGGCTGTAGAACTCCAGCGAGGTCGGGGACATGAACGGCGGCCACATCTCCCCCGCTGTCCCATTGATCATGTTGCACTGGCTGCTCCGCCAGTAGTTCACCTGTGGGACAAAGTGTAGAGAGAAGAACTCAGAAGGATGAGCTTGCTGCAGTCAGCTTTCACCCCTGCATGGAATACCCACCACCCCAACACTGCTTCCGCAGCAGCTTGGGATAGCAGCACCAAAGATCTTTCCCATCTTAAACATATTTTCCAGCCTCCACGGTTCTGCGAGCCAAACATCCACACAATTAATGGGCAAGATCCACCTGTCCCCAGTGACTGATCTCTAGATTCGGCTGATTTTAGTTAGGAGCAGAATTCCACAAGGGAAGAGTAAAGCATCTTTTAACAAGAGTATTTCACACCCTAAACACGGGCTGCAGGAGCCTGACTTCAACCATCAGAGGCAACCAGCTCCAACAGCACCGCAAGGGCGTCCAAGTGAAACCCATAAGGAGATGAATTTAATGCTTCCTGACGAGCCCCTTGTTCACAGGGCTGCCCCCTGG
This sequence comes from Mohoua ochrocephala, assembly GCA_013398855.1. Lineage (NCBI taxonomy): Eukaryota > Metazoa > Chordata > Aves > Passeriformes > Acanthizidae > Mohoua > Mohoua ochrocephala. The sequence continues at coordinate 1,066,519 of VZTA01011755.1, forward strand.
CAACTTGCTAGAACAGAAGTTGCAGCACTTGAAGCCCTGTAGAAACTTGTTTTCAAACCTGATCCACACACAGCAGCACCCAGAGCTTTCGGCTTACCCTGCTGAAATGCTTTAAATCAGGCATCGCCCCATTATTAAAGGTTTGCCGCCAGACACTCACCTTCTTTAGCCCATTCCACGAATCCACCATGTGAACTTGACTGATGTTCTTCATGCCCGTGTTGACTGTGAACAGTCCCGAATTGGAGTTGTTGAACTGCAGAGAGAAGGAACGACATTTTAACCTGCCGTGCACAGCAAGGCTGCAGCACGTTACTGGCTCTGGGTGCCCCACCAGCTCTAGGGGTGCCTCACATACTGCCAGCTACTCAGCTTCCACTTAGTCGAGCCTCTGAGCTATCCCCAAGATCAATGTTGCTGTGATTTTAGCATTCCCAACCAACACTTTACTTACATCTATAAACAATCCAAACTTCCCCTTGAAAGGGATCAGGCCAGGGACGAGCATATTTATGGTGTCTATAAGGGGGTCTTCGTACCCCCACATGATCTCCCCCACCGTCCGGTTCATGAACGCCTCCTGTTTCAGGCCAGCCAGGGCTCCACTCAGTAAAATCTTCAAAACATTTGGCAGTTTTTCCATCATCACAGCTGCTCCCTGGGAAAGAAAACAAACCTCTGAGATGAGAGCCCCATCTTTACCGAAGAGGAAGCATTTTTGTTGCTAAGCGAAATCATTCTGCTGCTCCTGTCTATGGCCCACGGGGAATCCTCTGCACAGACCGAGGCTGTTCATTTATTCCCAGTTTGGGAAGAAAGCAGTTGAGGGCTCGCAGGCTTTATTTCCCCACAGGATGCTCAGGAGAGGTTGCAGACTCAAGCGAGCTGCTTTGCCAGCCCTTCTGCACAGTCTGGTTTTGGGGCAGTAGCAGCCCAACACAACTACTAACACGCAGAATGCAAATAATGACATTTTATGAACTTAACCACCATTGCTTGATCAGCCTTAAGACCCACAAGAAAGTGGTTCAGTAATTCAGTCATTCAGTTCTGGGCTTCACCGCCCTCCCTGCAAATTCAGAAGGTGGAACCCATCCAGGCACCAAGCACTTACCAACATCAAAATGTTTGGCACGACAATGTACTCGTCTTCGGTGCCATTGGACAAGTCTGGCTGGAAGAAAAGGTTCCGGTACTCCAGGTAGGAAACGGTGTCATTGTCGTGGAAAGTGATATTTGTTTTATACCTGTACTCCCTGCAAAGAGATGGGAGATCATGGGAACCTTCCACCAGGCAGAGCCCCCGCAGCCTGTGGAGCAAGGATGGCCTGCACAAGCCTGGGCTTGAAGGAGACCAAACTCCAGCAAGGAGCCACAGAGCAGCTAAGGAGGCAGTGTGGGAACAGATATAAACCTCACATCCCAACCAGGGTTAGGGTCTGGCAGGAGGAGAGAGCAGCCCAGGAGAGAGGCATCCCGGACAGGAGGGATTCTTGCAGACACAAAGTGTTTCTTCCCAACTCAATACCCAAGAAATTCAAGACAAAAGCCTAAGTCTCCTCCATTGCTTCACCTACAGCCACTGGAAAGCCCGGCCACATCAGAGAGGTGCCCAGGCACGAAGAGCCACAGCAACCCACCAAAACAACCTGCAAACAGGAGAGGACCAGCCAAGATGTTCCACCACTGAGCCCACACCGATTTGCTCCCAAGCTCCCTGATGGCTCCTGGGTTCAGGGCAGCCTGACCCTTCACACGGCATCGTGGCCCTTCTGCTCCTCAGGGCTTCAGGCCATCCATGTCCTGCACACTGCCCAGTGCTGCTGGACTTCAGCCCACGCCACAGGGCAGCCCCAATCTCACGGAGGCTGCAGTGCTCTGCAGCCAGCCTGTTACAGCTCCTGGAGGAGCTGAAGCTCAACTGACAAGCAAAAACAAAGTCCTTCACTGTGGAGCCTCTGTTTTACAGCCCACGCTAGGGAAGGGCATTAATCTTTAGCAGGAAGAAAAGAACACTAATAAGCTTTCGCACCTTTGTTTATTATTATTTAAAGTAAGCGAAGCTTTTCCGCGAGCCAGGGAGTGATGCGATCGCAACGTACAGAACCCGCATGGTGTGACCTGCAACGCCAGAGGAAACAAGGGCATATACATACCGCTGGCTTCCCCTCCACGCTGTTCAAACAGCTTTGGATTAACCAATAATCTTCCCACATGAGCTTGCTTAGGCTGCTGGTTTAACCTCACCACATTAGTGTAGGCACTGAGGTGTTGAAGATCGCCGTTTTATAGAGAAGTTCACACGCTCAACTCCACACCAGCTATCGCTTGCTCTTTCAGGTGCTGAGAAACACCTGGGGGGCTTCAGCCACGGCAAATAGACCCAGCCCTGCTGTGTGTGGGTCTGACTCGGTGTTAGTGCTCCATACTTGTTCTCCATACTGGTTCCCACGACCAGAGAGCTCACGTTAGGCACATTCTGGGTCTCACGTTAGATAAGGACTGACCCATGGAGTCTGATATTGAGGCGACTCCAGCTCAAGAGCTGGGCTCTTAAATGCACAGTGAAGAGAAAAGAAGAGCACTCTGAAGACAGGGTCACCCACCACAACACCAGCACCCCACCAATACCCGTGTTTGGACCACGTCAGCCCAGGTCTGCCTGCCCAGCAGGTCCCAGAAAAGGACTGAACTCCACCACTCAGTGGAGCACCCACCAATCTCACTGCCTCAGTCACCAGAGGTCCTGTGTGCGTCTTCAGCGTGATCAGAGCAATTAGAGCACATTAAAATCCAGTGCCACTGGGCTCTCACCAAGCCTGCTGATGCCATGTCCTCCTGCCAGAGGAGCCAGCCAGCAGCCTGGCAGGCAGCACGGTGGTCGGGCTCATGCCAAGCTGGACCACGAGTGGTACCTGACCTGTACACGTAGGGTCCACGCTGGCTCAGCACCGGCTTCGCTCCCTGCAGGACCTGCTTGGGGTTCAGCACTTCAAAGAAATGCACTGACAGGTAGAAAGGAACAGGGATGTCTTTCCACATTTGGAAGGAGATGCTGCTGGGGTTGATCCTGACGTTCTGTAAGGGGAAAAAAAAAAATAAGGAGACACAACTTTCGGGCTTTGTGGCTGCAGGTGAGCACATCCACCCTCAGCTCAGTGTAAGGCACAGCCAAAGGTGGCAGGTACAACAGAGGCTCTCCGGAGGATCCAGGTGTGTCTGGCAGACTGAGACCGAGCTAGATCTACAGTGAGAACTCCTGTGCGTGCAGAAGCGTCAAATTTATGCCACAAGGATGGCCTGCAGGCTTATTTATTCAGGCTTAACTTTTCAAATCCTACCCACAGGATTTCTGAGTTTTCTGATGTGCTGGAGACTTGGCTCTGCATTAGACAAACCAGCACTGAATTATTCACTATTTTGCATGTTTTAATTGTCTGGCAAAAAACAATCCTGTCCCTAAGGCGTTCACTCGTGGATTTGGCAGCTCCACACAGCTAAAAGCGAGCGAGGAGCAGTGGCACAGCTATCCTCATAACTGTTCGGGTACCAGCAGGCAGAGCCCACTAGATTCCCAAAAAGAAGACGGAGAACTGGGATGGTAACCCACCTGTGTCCCAACAGCACAGCACGGGACACCTCTGCCTCCTCTCAGCTCTCCACCTGCATTGACTCACAGCTGATCATGAGGCAGGTCAAAGGCAAGGCACAATCACGTTCCCATATCACCGTCCTGCGTGCTGGGAAATGCCTGCAGGAGCTCAGAGACAACTTAAGCCCTCCTCAGCTCAGGCTCTGGCATCTGGGAACCTCTGCCTCCGGGGGGCTGCAGTAGGAACAAGAGCTTGTTCCTTCTTGAACATTTACTTTTGGGTGTGTTCCACCGTAATCTTTTCTTCTGCAAGCATAAATCCTTGCCCCTGCTTAGGTAACCCAGCCAGCTGATGGAAGTGGGGTTGGTCCACCAACGGGAGGAGGGACGTGGGCTTTGTGCTGGTGCAGCTCAGCAGCCCCACAGCAGCTCCTGCTCTGGAGCAGCTCGATCTGACTGGGCACATATCTGCTGACGCAGGGGGTTGAGGTGGAACTCTGCCAGAGGCTTCCCCACACCACCTGGTCTTTCTTTAGGCATTTCATGGCAAGGCTGAGCTACCTGTGAGCAGCAGGGCTCTGCAAGCCGCTCATCCAAGCCCCACCCCTCAGCAGATGTCTCCACAATGCTGTGCAACCCATCTAACCTAGCAAACCCTTCCCATTGCCACCTCCATGCCCACTTGTTACTCTAATTTAGCCAGCCTCAAGGATTTCAAGGCAAAGAACAGTAGTAGGACAAATTTGAATTTAGTCTGCTTTACAACCCTGATTCCGGAGTGTCAAACTGATTATGATCAAGAACGTTTTCTTTCCTTTACTTGCTTGTCCTGTCTTGCACTCCTTTGATCACTTGTTGCACATGCATTTATTTTTATAATATGTACCCCGTCAGATGGAGCTACATCCCAGCTCCCTGCTGCCTTTCCCAGCTCCCTCCCACCCGGGCACAGCAGCTCAAGGTACTCCACAGGTGCTGCTACGATCCCCATAAGGGGGTAGCCTTGAAATTAAGCTACTTTTAGGTCAAAACAAACACGGTCACATGTCTGAAATAAAAACAGAGTATTTGTCAACTAGATGGGTTGCAAAAGGTCACTGAGATGTTTGACCCCTCCTGACCAGGCTGATCTTTGTTCCTGAGGACCTGAAAGGATCTGGTTACTGTCCATCGGCTCCAGATGGGGCCAGAAGAGCAGCAGCTCCACCACAGCCCCCAAATCCTGCTTCTCAAGGAGGGAGGCACCCTGCTCGGTAAAACGGAGAGATGAGGCTTCCCCTGCAGGCTGGAAGGAGCAGTGAAGCTGGGTGTCGGTCAGACCTCACCCTCCGCATCCTCTCACCACCCTCCTCCTCACCCTGCTACATCAGCAAGGACGGTGCTGTGGCTGCTCCCGGCTCCTGCCACCCAGGACAGCATCGGAGTGCTCCCAAGTGGAGCAGCCGCAGGTAGCAGGGGGATGAGCTGATGCAGCCTGGCTGTGTGCAAGCTCACACCTTGGGCAGGTCTGCGGCATTCCAGGTGCTTCCAGAAAAGCAATATCCCCGGGTTTTGCAGGGCCAACCCCACAGGGAGCCCAATGCAGACGGGGCAGGAGACAGGCTCCAAGCTCCCTGCTTCCTGTGCCTTTCCCTGCAGACTTCACCCGAAGATATCCTTGAAACAACCACCTCTCTGTAACCAAGTGCTTTTCCATCAGGATACACCATCCTGACAGAGCTCGGGAAGCCAGGATGGGCAAACCAGCCTTTACCTGCCCAAGCCCAGCTCTTCAAGCTCCTCTTACCCACGCTACTCTGAAGACCAACCCAGGAGTTTCGGTAAGGGCCTGAATATTCCTCATCAATCGTCATCACTCAGTTATTAGGCTTAATGTGAAATGCAAAAAATATGAGCTCACGGCAATTTTGCGTCATGTTGAAGATGTGGAGACCACGGGGCTTGAGGTGAAGAGAAACATCCTCATTCCTCATCTTCTGTTCTCATTGCAAATTACTATGACTTAGCTAATTAGGTTGAAAGAATCAGGATTAGCTAAAAAGAGGGCAGAAAGGTTTTTGCACGAAAAACGTCATTTCTGTTCTGCGGGGGCCCTTCGGCCTTTTATTTGCAGGTACCAGCTCCTGATGTCGACGAAACTGAACAAAGACTTTCTCCTGTTTAATCTACAGGACTGTCTGGTTCTGCCCAGGCAGCAGCGCTTCCGGGGGGTGCATTTAAGTAGGTCATTTTCGGCAGAGACTTTGCGCCACATACAATGCCAGCCATTGGTTATGAGGTGTTTGTTCACCTCTTTCATCAGAAGCAAATTTTATGGGGCTGACCCAGGTAGGTGGAAGCCTGGAGAAAGGCCAAGGCAGGGAGCACATCTGCTTTGGACAGGGAGAAAAAGGGTTGGCTAAATGTTGGGATGAGCTCTACGTTACAGCAGGATAACTGGTGTCCCAGCAGCAGGGACAGGAGCGCTGGTTCATAAAACTGTGCAGCAGGTACTGAACAGACCAACAGCTCCATCCACAGCCCCACGTTTTGGGGACAAACCCTCTTCAGCCTCAGGACCTCTCCTGTGGATAAAACAGGTCTTCAGAGAAGCAACTCTGCAGGTTTTCAGTCTAGGGGAGAGGATAACTCAGAGGCTGCTCCATGCACAAGGCTTTTTTTGGAGCGCTCCTGCACATCATCTGCCCTGTTTGCAGTTGGGAGAGCAGCTCACCAGAGCACGCATGAGCCCACGACCCTGCTCATCTATTTATGAAAGGAATAACTGGTGCTGCAGGTAGAGGCAGGTGAGAAGGGAGGTCTGCGGCTTTCCAGATGCTTCCAGAAAAGCAATATCCCCGGGTTTTGCAGGGCCAACCCCACAGGGAGCCCAATGCAGACGGGGCAGGAGACAGGCTCCAAGCTCCCTGCTTCCTGTGCCTTTCCCTGCAGACTTCACCCAAAGATATCCTTGAAACGACCACCTTGGCTGGTGCTCGGGGTGACGCTCTGCCAAGCGCTGCATCCCCAGCCAATTCCAGGGATGCAAAGAGCCCTCGTTAACCAAGGGTGGTTCACCTGCTCACTTCGGGTAAATTTGCTGTCGCCAAGGGTGGAACACTCCAAGCCGGCATTTGCCCAGAGTAAGAGCCTGAGGCCGCTCGGAGCTGCAGCGGCGACACTGCCACCTGCAGCGTTCGGCTCTCCGGACCGCACTGCACAAGCAAACGTGCCCGCGCACCAGCCCCGGCCCGCAGCGCACCGGCTCCAGCCACCGACCGCACCGCACCGCACCGCACC
>VZTA01011758.1:0-34738 GCA_013398855.1 Mohoua ochrocephala
AGGATTTATGTTCACTGAACACATCACATGTTTGAAATTGTTCTCTGTAGAAGAATTTCTTATACATCATGTTTACACAACTTGGTCCTGAGTTTTTTAAGTGTTTAATGGTTTTGGGATGATCTCTATTTATTAGCAAGTAAGCTACAAATGGGTGAGGGGAGAGGTACAAATATTATGCTTGAAATAGTGATGAATCAAAAAGGGACAATGTGTTTAGAACAGGTATGAAAGAAGATTTCCAATGTTTTGAAAAAAATAGGTGTAATATTTAGGGGAGTTTCCACCAACCGAAAAAAGTTCCAAATGTTGTCACTAGTCTTAATGTAAATAAGGAGATTTCCTCTCTGAGATTGAATTATTTTTTAATCTCTTTGAGCCAGTAAATAATTCAGAACAAATTGGCCTTTGGTAAACTAAAATTCTCTCTTTCTAACTGGACCTTTCTTGTCAGGTAAAAATAAAATGAAGATATGACCGTCAAACTCCTTCTAAACCTGCAGTTTGATATCTGCAGTTCTGGAATAGGTCACATGGAACCTGAACTTGAAACAATGCTCCAGGACCAAATCTCCTTTCCTTGAGATCTACTGTCAGTCTAGTTTGCAGCTGCAGATAATCTAACAGTACTTTTATAGACATCCTTCTATCAACCACTTAGCAGTCTTTTTTCAGTATCACTGAAATCAGTTTCCCCAATCACAATTTTATTTAGCCAAAGACTGAGATTTCTTCAAGCCTTCTATGCTTTTACACAGACAGCAAGGGCTTGTGTCGCGGGTTTAGGCTGGTTAAATACCCAGCATCAACAAACTATTTACTTACATGCCTCTGCCATGATAGGCAGAGAAGGGGAACCAAAAATCCAGCTTTTGTGGGGGGTAAAAATAAGGATTATTGAGGAAAAAACGGAAGAGCTTCAAGGCAAAACAGGCTCAAACTTGATAATCTAAAGAGAATTTATTACTAACAGAAATAACAGTGAAAGATAGAATTATGGGGAATTAGAGCAAGCTTCCAGAACCATCCCTTATTTCCAGTACCTCCCTCCTTCCAACCCACCAATATACCAATATACACAAGGGAAACAAAAACATGAGGTTTGGTCAGTGCACTCATTTTTTAAGAGTCCTNAGCAGTCTTTTTTCAGTATCACTGAAATCAGTTTCCCCAATCACAATTTTATTTAGCCAAAGACTGAGATTTCTTCAAGCCTTCTATGCTTTTACACAGACAGCAAGGGCTTGACAGTTAGAATATTATTTATACACTTAGTGCTGGCTCTGCAGGTTGTGTTGTCTTGCCTATTATATAGACAAACAACTTTTCATGCAGGAAATTGTGCATGTATTATTTTCCTTTCTCCAACTTTATGGTCAGGAGAATATTATGAATACACACAGTCAGTCACACAATAAAGTAATTGAAGGTCAGGTGGGATATGTTTCTTGTATCCAGGATGAAGTTTTCCTTATTTTACTGTTGGTGTCATGCCCACAACAATAAGCAGCTTTAAAAATTGACAGATTTATCATCTTGACATGCAATTTTCTGGGTAACTTTTCCAAAGCTGTGGTTAAGCTATGAAGCTATTTCCATTTGGAAAAATAAACTGATTATGATGATGTTCAGATTTTTTTTACCCTATTCAAATTTTTTTCCTGAGTTCTAACCTTGGTCTGTGGTACTGAGAATATTAAATTCCTGGGGCTGATAATTATGCTCAGTGCTTAAGAATTGGAGAAAAAGTCATGGTGCTGTATTGATGGTGTTGAAAATTCTGAGATTTATTCAATCTTTGGAGCAAAGTGTTGAAGCCTTAGTGCATGGAATGCTTTCTCTAGACAAAAATTATTATTTTAAAAGTTGGTAACATATTGCACATGGAAACAACTGTAGCATTATAAAACTAAGAGCTACGTGGGAAATAGGAGAAAGGTGTAAAATGGGGAACTGTCTAATCATAACCATGAAAATCCAAGCAGTCAGGTTGAAAAATCAGTGGTGAAATGTGACATATTTATGATTTGCCTTATAAACTATTAAAGTCGAGTAATTATTTTGAAACAGCTTTACAGGGAACCAGACATTTTACTTTTCAGAAAGGCTATCATTTCAGGAGAGATTAAACTGATTGTGTATAGCCCAAAGTATTAAAGTCAACACAGAGCAATTGTGACAAGCTTGCAACTCCTCTCAGATCTGTCTACTCCATCCCTGGAAGAGTTCCAAAAACAAGTGGGCATGGCATTTCACAATATATTTTAGTGGGCATGGTGGTATTGGTTCAAAAATTGGACTTGATGACCTTGTATGTCTTTTCCAACCTTACTGATTCTGTGATTATATGAAGTGTTCCAGGCCAGGCTGAATGGGGATTTGAGCAACCCAATCTAGTGAAAAGTGTCCCTACTCCTGGCAGAGGGTTGGAGCAAGATAATCTTGAAAGTCCCTTTCAACCCAAACCATTCTATGGTTATAAAGGCAAAACTGGCTTTATGAAAATGAGTACGGACCAGCAAAATAAGTTAATTAGCCACGGGGGATGTTAGATGAAGCAGCTTCATATTATGCTGGCTAATTTTCAGTGACATCAGGAAAATTTTTTTGTTCTGTGTCCTTCATTTCTTGGGGACTGGAGTGGGTGAAGAAGTTCTGTGAACTGAACCAAGCTCCCGATGAAAGAGGAAAACTGTTTTAATTTCTCATAATGACAAGAAGTCAAGGAAGATAATTCAAACATAACAAGGGCGTTGTAGTTCCATAAACCCAATCAGTTGTGAGTTTGTACAAGGGCAGACTCCGAGTGCAGCCATGCATTTCCCCCTCTTCATCTCTGTCTGAAGGAGAGAAGGTAAGGAAGGAGGATCCTGTCTGTCACTAAAAGTTATGGTGAATTTTAGAAAGTGCTGTTCTGCGTGACTTCTTTGCAAGCCATGCAAAGCCTGCAGTATTCTTATGCTGGATAGTCCTAGCTTTCAAATAAATGGTGGGCAAGAGTTAACACCGCCCTTCAATCTCTCAGGTTATGTCTCCAACTGAGCTTGAAATAAATTGCTCTGTGGATGAAAAAAGGACTCAATTCTCCTGGGCTACCAACCCAGCACTCTTCTCAGGTACAAAAGTCAAATATAAAACAAAGAAATCAAGCAGCTGTAAGACCTGATAAAGTGCTAGCTGAAATAGGAGACCCAGAGGACTGCAAGTATGATATGGCAAGCAAAGTATCATTCTCATATGAGTAGTGCGTCATGTCAACTCTATCACTGCCAAGATAGGAAAAAGAAAGCAGGTAAGAGCACTTTGAAAAGAATAAAATAAACAAATATCCTAATCTGAAAACCAATCTCCTTTTTGTTGCTGTAGGTACAGAAGTTTTGATTAAAAAATCAAGCTTTAAAATAAGTTGATGTAAGGTCAGAAATATTTACTAGCCTAGGTAACTTCCTGTATCTGTACCTGTGCAGTGTAGATATGGCTGTAAAACAAGCCAGAGAAAATTCCAGCTATCCAGAAAACTATCCAAGTTGCCTTCCTGCATATGATCAGTGGTAGTACAGGAAGAATAAAATCCTTCCACTGAGGAGTGAGCAGTTTGAGTTAGGGAGTGTAGTGAGCCAGGTTTGGTGTTAAATAGCCTACTTTACTAACATGAAGCTCGTCGTCTGATCCCATTGCAGTTCTTTGCAGTTCAGCCTGTAAAGGCTGTGCTGCATTCTAGAGTGTGGCAGGCAGTGGACCTTTGCCTTTTGCCTTCTCTTTCTGAATCATCAGAAGGCTGGTAAGGTTGTAGCTTACTCACTTGAATATGTAGACTGTAATTAATCTGTTAACCTTCAGAGACAAAGCAGAAATGATCTAATGCTGATGTGTCTGTAAAAGTGTATAAGCAGATTAAATTTAGAATCCAAGGTTAATATCCAGCAAACTGATGAAATAAACTGGCTATCCTTGAAAAGTAATTCACTTAAAGGATTTTAAGCCCTCAATCCCATCAACATCTGCCTTATTCAAATCTGATAAGAATGTTGGAATGTTCACTTCATTTAGTACAATAAAGTCTAATCCTGCACTGATTTACAATGAGAATAATTTAAAAACCTGACCTTTTGGTATTGCAGCATTCTAGTCAAAAGGAATTTATACTGACAGTGGATTCTCTCCTAAATGGTTCAAAAGCATTGCAAAGAGCAATAAGATGAAATGGCTTACCTGAATGCCATTTAGATCTTTATCTTTCCATTTCCATCTTTCACTAAACCATGCTGAAATTTTCTTGAAGCTTGGATAACTATAGTTTGACTGTTGTTGTTTTTCCTCTTTAGTCAGCACCACTTACCCTTGCTGTTAGTGTGACCAGGTTCTTTAAACCTGAAAACAACAGAAACAGCTCAACTCTAAGAACATAAAAATACGAGTTTAAATTAATCTCTTCAGGGAACCTACTTTAGACAACTAAGTTTAAACGTTGATTTTTTTTTTTTTTCCTTTAAGGCCTAATTCAGATGTCAGTTGTTTGTTGGAATTGTATTGGCTTCAAACCTCTCAAATCAGACCAGAATCAGACCAGTTAGCTTTGGAAAAGGAAAGTTTTATTTCCTTGCACGCAGGGTCCAAATACACTGTGGTACCAACATAATTGAGAAACAACTGAATTTCAAAAGGAGGACTGGAATGACTTAATACTGGTGTAGGTAAAGCCTAACACCAAAATTTTTCACCTACTAGAAATATCTTGAGCAACATATTTGCCTTGTGTTAGTTTATTTCTGTATACATTTGGAGTTATGCTAATATGACTACACCAGCATTTAGAAGACTACAGCAGCATTCACCTAGTTCAGGGAAATTTTATAAGGGGACAAAGGAACAGCAAATAGGTATCCTATATATTTCAAGGATTCTTTTCTATTACTCTATTTTTTTTTTTTTTAAGCCAAATGTGGTATAAGGGCCTTATTCCTCAAGATTATCTGAAACTCCTGAAGGGAGATAAGTTCTTGCATTAAGTCCTAAAGAGTGAAATTATATGAAAGATCCACTCAGAATTGCAGTCAGGGTTGCACGGAGAGACTATTTTTTTTAATTACACTGAATTATTGGGTTGGAGACACCAGCAATCAGGAGTTTTAAGTTGCAGGAAACATGCCTTTTATACAAAAACTGACACATCCTTTAAATTTTTTACCCCATTTTTAAGTGTTATAAGTTCTTTATGCCATTTAGAAGTCACTGAAGACGTTTTAGTTAGATACTGGTATAGAAGGTCAAATTTTGATTGCAGTTTTTGGATGGGACTACCATACAAATATGAGTAACTTAAAAGACCTTTGGACTTTCAGTGAAAAAAACCCTTCTCTCTGCATTTACTCAAAACCAGAATTTTTGTTCTAGTCATTAAACATGCATGAATCTTTATTCTTGACTATGAGTAAAGGTATTTAATAGTAGAATCCTAGAAACAGGAACGAAGCTTTTGTATATATGGAAAGGTTTTTGTAAACTGAGTGGTCTTATGAATTATAGATTGATCCAATCTAATTCCTGAATGTAATACATTTTCTAGATGTATAGATGGGAGAACTATGTCAGTGTCAAATTGTCTCTGTGCAGAAAATTCTAAGCCCAAATTTTGCATTACTGGTTGTATCTGAGTTATAATTCTGGGAATGTACCAAACTCAGTCTTTAGTGGGAGCTCACCTCCATGGTTCTTTCAGTGGTTACTCTTACCTGTCCCTGGAGAAAACCAGCAACTGAAATAATACAACAGTTTAGTCAAAAAGCTGATAAACTTGGTATATAGAATTGTTATTCGAACGATTTGACTGACTTATGAAAGTGTTTAGTCTACAGAACACTTAATACAAGTACATATATCATTTTTTTCCTAATATATAAGCTTACCAGCAAGTGTTCTTATGATTTATTTATCTAGAAAGTCATAGGGTTGCATTCAGTTCAGGTACACACTCAATTCTGACCTTGTGAATAAGGTAGAATTAATTATTGCAGATAGGTTGGATTGTGCTGTTAGATTAAGAACTAGTCAAATGCTGCATTTAAAACTTTAATACTCCTCAAAGTCAACTGTGTCCATAAATTTTGCTCACTTCCAGGACCATCTTTTCCATCTGTACTCACCAATGCTCCCTTTCTTGCACCATGTTAACCAAAAGTTCATTTGCTTCATCGTCATTTAGTTCTGTCAGCTGAGTGTACAGTAAGGGAGATTTCTATGTGTATGCTCTTTTGTGACATGTATGAGTTTCAGCCAAAAAAATGATCAATTTCCAGATCCAGCAGATATAGGAGGCTCTAAAACAAGCTTACTCATAGGCATGTCCTAACTGCTTATGGATAGCATGTGCATACAAACACATACCTCTTGTGGCTCTTTCCTTGCAGCCTCAGCGTTTGGTAAGATTCATATTTGGTGGCATATTTTGGGAACATGTCATTTCCCTCTGAACTCTGACCAACAGAGCTTCCAGGGAAGTAATGGTTTGAGACTTGAGCTTAAAAGTCTTATCTTTCAGTGTTAGTGCTGTGTTACATTTCAGTAAAGTATAACTTTCATAATTAGTTCTGCCAGTTGTTCAGTTCATCAATACAGTGCCAGTATTACTTTTAGTTCATACATCCTTGTGGGCTTCACTGTGTGTCAGTGAGCACACAATGACTCTTCCCTTTGTATGAAGTTATTTTCAGCTAGAAAGCATGGGGCTTCTGAAAATTATCACTCTTTAAGGTACAGAGGTCAACCAGATCCTTGATAGATGAGAGCAAAAAACATGAAAGGGTTTTTTTTTTTTCCCTCTTAAGAGAAAAGTGGCCTGAGCCAAAGTTTCATACCATCATTAGTTACTGTTCCACTAAATGTAAAGTTAAAATTGAACATGCGCTTACAGGAATTATCTGATTTCTAGAGAGTCAAGACTGTGTTTTTCCCTTAAGCTGTCAGTGCTTCTGTAGTGGCATATCCATTTTTGGTCTCAAGGTGCACTGCTTTGTCAGAGAGAGTGTTCAGCCAACAGTTTTCCTAGGAAGGTCTCAAGTGTTTACATGTACGAAGATTGAAACACAGAGGTCTTCATCTTTCTTGAAGATAAACCAGTTGAATGATAGGGCTCTAGTTTCTGTGTTCTACTGCAAGATTCATTAACCACAACGATCCAAAGATAGCATGAAACACTTTATCCCAATTTGCATTACCATATGCTGTTTTCCTATGGGCTATTGTACATGGCAAATGGAGAAATTAATATTGAGTGTATAAACATTATTAGTTAGTTCCTAACATAAAAAAAACCCTTCCAAACAACAAAATGCAATACAATATTTGTGTGTTAAAAACTGTTGAATAGTTTGGCATATTCATCATATGGTTTTCCCAATAGCAAGTCTAAGAGTGAGTGGTGAGTGACAGTTATTAGGCCTCAGTGAATACATAGGAACAGCTGACTTCTAATGGAGGAAGATAAATTTCTCTGATTATGGTGCTAGGCTGTACAGACTAAAATATTTTTTTGAGATGTTTAGGGTGATTTTAAAAAATTAATGTGGTAATTCAAGTTAATGTGCTACACATATATCAAGATGTCTTTGACATTTAATCATGAAGTTCTCCTTTGAAAAGCTGCAAGTATATATCATGTTACTGCTAATACTCACTAACAATCAAGGACCATTTGAAAAGAATAAATGAAACTGATGTTGTCTAGCGTAGTTACAAAAAATGATGGGGTTCTTATCAGTTATAGATGCTTCCACTCAAAGGCATCATTTTATTCTGCAACTAGCTAGCAATTCCTAGAACATCCAATGAAATGATATGCTGTCTAGTTTTTGAGTCCTTTTATTTGCCAAGGTTCGGGGTGACCTCTGCATTCAAACAGTTGAAATTTAAGTTAGGCGGGCACTGTAAAAATTTTGGAAGGGGAAAAGCCACACAGCATGAACTTATTTTTAACAGTTCTGCTTTTTCTTAGTCTAGTATCAACCAGGTTTTCCAGACTGAAAATGTGGTTAATTCTTGGTTTTGTGAAGCTTACAACATGAATGTTGATGGTAAAGTCACTGAGATGCTTTTCATAGATAAGTCTAACCCATTTGACCATCCTTATTGTTTTAAGCACTATAAGAACACACTTTAAAACTAAAGGGCAGATGGCAGAATTTATGCATCCCATCTGATTTGCCCTTAAAAATCATGTACCCACTAGAAAAGAAAGAAAATATTTTTAGAAGTAAGAGTTTGTTAATGTTACACACTGCAGGAGCACACTTCCCAATATTTATGGTTCCAAACGTGGGTATTTCTTACCACGGTACCACAAAGTTTCTCTCTACGCAGCACTACCTGACTGCACACATCGGTAAATCAAACTATTCCATAATAGTTGCCACTAGGAGCCTATGAGAAGCATTTTCTCAAAGACTAGTATTTTAAAAAACTGTGATGTTTCTACATTTCCATGGCAGTATAAAAAATGTACCCCACATCTCAGCTAAAATTTCTAGTTATTATACTGATATGCTGTAGTCTGGTCCAATTTTTTTTTCTCAGTTGACCTTCAGCTATTAGCATGTCAGACAGAAGTCAAATGTTTTTGTGGCCCATGGAAAGTAGATCTCATGTTCTCAATCAGTGAAGGACTGTTAAGATGAGCACTGAAGTAGGTCTGCAGCAAAAGCCTAAAATTATCCATGTCAGTCTCTTATCTTGCAAAATGTACTTGATTGTTCTCTTTTCTCAAAAAAAAGCTATGCTGGCAATGACATTTTCAATAAGACATCAGATATGCAGCGTATTTAATGCATTTTTTCATTCCTCTATTTGTAATAGAAAAACATTATTTTCTCCCTTTTCTCTGATTCTTAACCCTAATATATTCCATTGAGTTTTCCATTTGAAGACTGTATATAGTTTTGTTATCTCAGCACTCAATGGGCTCTATCTGACCACAATAATCTCTGTCAATTTTAACTGAAAATTCAACACATCAAGGATTACACAATAGAGTATTATGGCAACTGTAGTTTCCTCAGAACTTAAAATATACAGCAGTAGGTCACTTTCCAAGCTTACTTTGGAATGGTTATCCTTTCATTATAGAATTTGAATTATATACAGACACCCAGGTTATTGTTCCTTTCTTCTATCAGCGTTTTTGAAAAAAAAAAAACATGATCTGTTATTTAGAGCCTAGCCTCAGGATGAGCACCATTGTGACAGTGCAGTAGCGTTGGGGTAGAAAATACACGTGTCAAGGAAAATAAATCTAAATGGATTAAAAAGTAATTTTTAAAAATGCACATGTTATGTCTATATGATTAAGACATCATTCCCTTTTAATCCTTGTTTTTTATGCCCCTTGCATGAAATATCTACACTACAGATGCTGTCATGCTAGAATAGTAATGTTAGTCTGTAATGTTTTTCAAGATGGGTTTATCTAATCTAACTGTATTTTTAGTGTGTCCAATTGTGCTTTTTCTATCCCTTAGAGAAGAAAATAATAGGCACATCTGGGACATGGCTCATCTCATTTGAAAACACACTTCTAAAATGTTATTGGAAATACACTTTAAATGTGATAATGTGATTTCTCTTTTTTTTTCTTAAAGAAAGGAATAAAAAGCAAAAGTCCCTTCACACTGCCTGACTTGCAACGGGGACATCCATATTCTGTGAAGAGATGACATCTAAAGCAAGTCAGGTAATAGATATAGTTTGGTCCAAACAAAACCGCTCTACTGAGAGAAGCAGGACCTTCACTGAGGCTGAGAGAAGAATGTCTGAGAGAAAGCCTAGTAACAGTTTCAAAAGCTACCTTTTAGGTGTGTATGATAATACAATGTCAGATCACATGATTATAATGTAGTTTTGGGATGGAGACCATAATTGTTGAAGTCATAATTATTAAATGCATTCTTTAAATCGTGCCACTTCAATCCTTTGCCCACTGTAATTCTCATTCCTAGTTACTGTCTAGGGGAGCATTTTAATTACTACTTATTCCCATTCTGGAGGCATAATAACAAGCTTGCAATATTTCCAGGCACTCTAGATTGATTTTCCCTCCTTCTATTTGTTCTTTCAGTGTTCTTGTGAGTACTACAGTAGCAGCTCAAGTATGTCCTATCCTTCAAAAGTAATAGACAACAACAAAAGCTGTAAGAAAACAAAACAAAACAAACAAACAAACCCCAACAAAACCAGCAAATCATAGAACACACATTTGTTAGAATTTGCAAATATCATAAATTTTGAAAAAGTTGTATGATGTGTGCAACATGCAAATTTAGAAGAGAAATCTTGTCATATAACAGAATAATAAATGTGCTGGTCATCTATTTTTCCTTTGAAAGAACTAGTGAAATTCTCAACAGAATGAGGCTTTAATTAATTCAACTTAATTAATTAATTAAATGAATTGATTTAATTAATTAAACTTCATTCTAATTAAGTTTAGAATTAAACTTTACACATTGTTCATTACCAATTTTGCTTTGTAAAATAAATATCTGAATCACTTTGCCTTTCATCCCTTTGAAGCAAGGCAAACATAGTTTTTACCAAAGTTTTTCCTTCAAATGCATCATTAATCTGACTAACAAGCACTTATGTTCCCAGTTAATTGAAGTTACAACTTTCCTTATAGAAGAGAGTTTTCCTTTCACTGAATGAGATGCACAAGAGGTATAAGCCCTCAGCTTTAGTGAACTTCAGTGAATCTGTATTCTTTATTTTCTCTTGAATTGTTTCTGGGGGCTGCCGATGCCCTCAAACAGAAAAAAAGTCTTCAGCAAAAGCCCCTGCCAACTCACTGCCTATTTCCAAATTTTGTAGAACATGAGAAAAACCTTGTTAGTTTCTGTAGGAAAGAGAATGAGAATTACTGTCCAGTGCTATAAAGCTTTTTAATTTCAATGCTTTCCTTCTTTAGGTACCTGTGGACAGAGATATTGCTGTTAGGAATGGATGTGACTGAATATAAAATTCCATTGTCACAGGTGATATTCCTTTTTGCCAGTAAAATTTTTAGTCAGCAATCTACACAGATAAAGCACAAAAACATTATCAATGTAATTCTTCTAAATTGGTTTAAAAACTTTTACTATACCTTACTTTCATAGTTTTTCTGGAATATACTAAGGCAAAAAAAGGAAAACTGAAAGATTAATTGTGAGATAGAAAGAGGGTAACTAAAAATACTATATTTATTTTCATGTCTTGTTATTGAAATATATCTAAGAACATCTATATTTGACCTTCACTAAGTGCTTTCTGACAAAGATAAGGCCATTTTCAGAGGTATGACCTTCTCGTTCTCATTTCGATCCAGCTCTCACCTGTTGTAGAGTAACTGTGGTTTAAGATGGCTACCAATTCTGTTATAATGTCTGGGCACTTTTGCAGGGTCTTCAACACTGCTTAGTAAAAGTGGGGAGTTCTTTTATATCCAAAATCTTTGGGAAAAATAATTCAATTGGAGTTACACCTCAGTGAAATTCGACTTTCATGTTTTCAGTGTATAGCTTCTGTATTTTAATTGAGCTATATATTCACAAAAAAACCTAGACAGGCATTACAGAGCTATATATTCATATTAAGAGTACCTCAAAAAATCTGTTTCATGGTCATGCTTCAGGGGCAAAAACTTTTTCCCTCTTTAAAGGACATGCATAATGACTTTGCACCAAGAGGGTATAACAAATGTTGCCTACTCGTTGTCCAACCTAAATGAAAATGCCAAGTAGGAAAGGGATAATGCAGGTGGCAGCAATGTATTGCAGTGGGTCAGCCACATCTTTTGCAGTAAGAGGCTGATTTAGCAAGCTGTGTATCTAGAAAACTCCTTTCTCTGCAACAGGTGGGATCAGAGCGTGTGTAATTAACCAGCAATTTGCTTATCACAAGCTGTGGTAAGTGAAGTACTTTGTGATTATATGATAATGCATTTGCTTCTTTGTCTGATCTCCACCTGCTCAGAACAGGATGGTACAGATAAATTATTTTTGTTCATGAATATTTTTAGGAGAGAGAGAGCTATATTGCTCACTGAACTAATTTTGTTTTATTCCTGTAACTAGGCTGCTATTACTTCCCGTGGCAAATTTCAACCTCTTTTGGATGCACTGCATAATAAAAGGTTATTTTGTGCCATCATATTTTCTCTTGGTTTTAGGACCCTCTGCAATAGAAACATAGAAAAGAAGCAGCAACTCAAATTCCAAAGTCTTCCTATTACTTCTTATATATGTATAAAAGGTTAATGTAATATGTCCTAATGTGTCTACTGCAGGTGAAGGCTTTTCTATTATTCCTACATAATTTCTCTAGAGAAAAATACCCAGTTTGCTTCTTTTTCTATCTCTTCTGTCAAACAAGTCCTGAAGCCCAGACAATCCTTGATTCTGCACTGTAAGTGATGTAATGGTATCGTTTAAAGTGATTTCTGCATTTAATTTCATTTTATTTAATTTGAATAAGGTCTTGATGTCATAACCCTTACAGTTATTCCTGAACCTCAGATGGTTAAAGCTAGATTGTGCTAGCTGGGCCTGGTGTAGGTGACATGTGGCTTGGCAGCACTGGTGCATCTGAGAACTCAGGGCAATGATCAAATATGATCTGCTCCCCTTGCACTCCTCAAATACCACACAGGGGTTTTACAGGTGCCCTTTCCATCAGTGCATAGTTTTTCACAATGCTTTAATGAGATTAGGACTCTGTTTAAACTATATTGCCTGTGTTTGTGATGTAGAGCAAATATTTGCATTCAACATATGTTTTCGATAGAGGTTTTGGCTTAAAGCTTGTTCAGTATTTGACAGCACTAAGCTGTTGAAATAGGTGCAGTTTTAAACTGTTTGGCATAATGAATTGCCAGGGACAGAATATAGCCATGTAATTGCAAGTGGTGTTTGATACCATATCAGGGTGGTAGTGGCTTATGCCTGTCTTTTACCAGAAGCTAATTGGTTAATCACACTTTTAATGCTTGGACAAGTCGGTGATTGTTCCATGTAACGTAAAACAATTAAATATTTACATACGGTTAGTAATGCAATCAGATTCTCTGCTGCAAGTCAGAAAGGGAGGAGGAAGGGGGGAAGCAGAGAAAGAAGGTGAAAAGGTCAGCAGTGAAAATAGAATATAGGTGAGAGAATAAACTTTTTTTCCTTGAATAGCTGAGCATGCATTTTCTGTTGAGTATTAGAGATTTAACAGAAAGCTTATTTTTTGTTTATTGGAAGTGCAGCTTCACAAATGCTGGGAGAATGCTTGAACTGACCTCAATCTTTGGGACAGTATTACATTTTCATATGAATCAAAGTGCTTAGACAATTCTTTAGAGTGGAATTTGTATAGGCAATGTTGCCTTTGCCATATGTACTGTAACAAAATATGTTAAAAGAATGATGTGGTGACTAAACTAAAGAGGAGAGAGAGAATCCTCTACACACTTTTTCTCTTACTTAAAAGGAATAATTTAATTTTCTTGAGTTTCTAAGTCTACCTCTACAAGAGTACAGATGTCCGCAGTCCTTTAAGACACTTGAAAGGAATACCTTTTTCTCTTTTGACACCTGGTGAGAGTTTTGCAGAAGTTCACAAATTCTTTTGATAAAACTGGCACAGTATTTTGTGCCTATAGTCTGCTTTTCATCTGTGAGCCATTACATCAGTGGTAGGGGCTAACTAAAAGTATTGATTACAACAACCTTAAGTAAAAAGCTAGGATGTTGTGCTGAAAGTCTAATACAATTGCTTTATAATATTTTGACTGGACACACAGGATAATACATAGTTAGAGCTGAGCCGTTTAATTTTATTTTATCTCTGGCACACTATGTTCCTTTGAATATAGTGGTTAAAGTTGTCATAAAGCAACTAGTAAATTTGGATAGAGATAGCAACTGATTTCATCTAAATAAAATTTGTGAAGGACAGGTTCCTAAAGCTTGAACTGGATGGATTCACAAGGTACTTTCAACCTCAGTGATCCTGTAGTTCTACATAGCAAATCTACATAATGTTCTAATATGCAACTTCCATTGGGCTAGACCAAGAGAGAAATTTTTTGAGAGTTATCCATATTGCACTCAAGTGCATACTGTGAGACCTCAGCTATAATTACTGGAGAAATCTGCACCAAAAAGAACCCCCTTGCACACCAATGCATGTTCAATTGTGGGCCAAAGGTCCGTGTGCTCCTACCTCAAATACAGATTTGAATCTGCACCTAGGCCCATGTCTTTGATCAAAAGTCATAGAGTTGTGAGTAAGGTCTGCACAGTTTCTTGATGTTTCTTTTGTACAAAATTCCAGCTCTAAGCTTACATAGTGTTTTGAGCTGCAGTTTGAACACTAGTGCTCAAATCATAGATTCCTTATTCTCTCTGTAAACATAGAATCACACTTATCAATACACTAGTTAATGTATAAAATTTGGTTTAAAATGTTTAGCTACCATTATCTGGGTCCCTAAAATATATTGTTCTGTTCATAAACAGAACTATCCTGTAATTAATCTCTTCATTGTTTGTGTCTCTGTTAATGCAGTGAGTGTAGAAGCAATTTTTATCATTGGACAACCTACGGAATCGTTAAAAACATCATTCAGGATATGACTTACGAAGGGGACAAGTGCATCAGACAGGTTTTTAATTTTCCCTTGTTTTAGTTCTTATTGTTTTGCCCTGAGACAATGTATCATTAAGGATAAGAGAATTTATTTTCATACATAGGACATCCATTGCTATTTATGTATGATTATATCATCTTGATTTCTACTGACAGTAGATTATGGTAACAGTAAATCCTATTTGGATAGAACGAGATAAGATGATAATGGAATATTTGCTGCGTGCCTGAATTCTGAACATGTCAGGAAGCATGTGAAAATTAACACAAACATCAAGTTGCTCATTTACAGAAACTAGTCTGGGGTAACTTCATAGGTGTTCTTTCCTGCTAAGCTTCACGGAGGATGGGGTTAAGCTTCAGCATGGCTGTGGGCTTCACTTAGAGGAGGTAGTACAGATGCAGAGCAGCCCCATGTGTGTCAAGGGACATTTCATACTGTCTTGGGCAAGACTGAAATGATGGGCCAGAAGTATTGGTGTCCCCACTCATGTAGCCTCACGGCTCCTCTTGTCTCCCTTTCTATTGCGCCAATATGTAATCCTTTATGTATTGCTGTGATCTTTCAGTAAATCCAAATTGGTCTCAAAACAACTATGAAGAAAACAGGGAGAATGACATATAGCACGGGTAACTGCTAGTCAGGAAACAAAAATGTTCTATGTTTTCAGATCTCTGAAGAGTAATAAATGTCACTTGAAACACAGATAGTACTTATAGTGACATAAAACCACAGCAAAATGTCCTAAAAAACTCCTTCATTTTTAAAATTGACACACATTGTATCCTTTTCAGCAAGGAAATACGCATCTTTGTCTTCCTCCGTTGTATTTCTGTGAGACAGTCTTGGTGCAGCTGTAATTTAAAACACCACAGCTTTTTCCTGAGTCAAAAATATTGTAACAATCATCTGCTTAGAAATAGAAGGAGATGAAAGGCACGCTGTTAACATTTACTTCTACTCAAACTTTTGTTTCTTCTTGCTACCTCATATGTCAAAATTGCCCTGATTTCAATTTGCAAATTTTACATTGTAAAACAAGCTCACTGTCAATTTATAGAACAGATATGAACCCCAAGTGTGTATAATTCATCTCTGCTATTTTAGACTTGATCTTCTTAAGTGATCTGGAAACTTCAGAAAAATAGGCCTCTTGATCAATAAGAATTGAGATAATCATTATTAATGTGGAAACTTTCTATCAAGAGCTCTTCAAATAGATTTTTTGTTAATTGCTTCCTCACCAGAACTGGAAAAAGGAAGTTAATTTGCACAGAAATAGCAAATAAATGGAAATAAGGAAGCTTGCAGAAAGCTTGTGAAAGTTATCTAAGCTTTTGTTGAAAAGATTTGAAGGGAGAACATATTCAGTCTGAATGAGTTCATTAATCCCCAGTGGGTATCTAATACAAACATGCAGGTCCACATTGAAAGCTCAAAAAATATCTCATTGCTATTTGGGGCAAACGTAGGGGTAGCTATTGTTAGAGAGGAGAAGTTGTTCTTTAATCTCTTTATTCATGTTGGTTTTAGGGGTTAAGAATCTGCTCATTTGAAGCTGTTAGGCTAAATCAGCCCACATCAGCTCCTCAGATACGTTATTAGTTTTTTGAAACAAATTAATTATAAGACCTTGATATTCTACCTTATGCTAAACTGCCTGAGTTATAATTGTGAGGATAATTGGATGTATCTCCCTACTCTACAGCAGGCATTCAATAGCAGATGGTGCCTTGATGTCTCATTTTTCAGAAATATGGCAGATTACATTCACTAGTATGCTACAGAGTATCATCATAAATAATTGCCACTAAAGGAGTTGGCAAATAAAAAACATATATTATGACATGCATTTTAATAGAATTTGAAATGATTCCTATCTATTCAGAGGAAACTTGTAAAGTGCTGTAGAGTGCTTTAAAGTATAAGATGTTGCATAATAATAATTGCTCTTATAATACATTTGTCTGCCTATCATTAGACTGTGTTTTTCATGTAACTTATTTGTGTGATATTCATGCCACACTCCATTTTTATTTCCAAGGCTCTCAGTTGCAGGATTTTAAATCATTCTTCAAAGTTTATTCATTTGGCTTTGCCTTTTAATTGTAGGCTTTTATATTTAATTAAGATTTTGGTGGCATCTGTTCCAGAAGTGCCATATAAATGTTATGATTCATACATTTATGAATTATAAATATTTTGTTCCAACAAAAGCCAACACACAGAACTCCCAACACCTACACATAACTGGGAGAGCCATAAAATGCCTAAAGTTGAAAGTGAATACAGTCTGGTTTTAAACGTAAAACTTTTCCATGTTTTGTGAAACAAAGTTAGAAAACTGTGGACTATTTCTTACTGACTAATTCTCATTATACCATTCCATTTTATTTTAGCACCAGTATATCAACTATCTGAAGACCTCAACAATCGTTTCCTCTGTGGAACACACAGACATGTCATTTGCTCCTTCAAGTGGGCTAGGAATAATCTTCTTGCAAATTAAAGTGGTTGAATTGTTTGATTTTCAGATACCCGAGCACAGTTTATGTGTGCCATGACTGAAAAGAGGATTACGTGGATGATTTCTAAGACCTGAAAGTTCATAAGTAGGTTCAGATCTCTGGTCATCTTAAGACCAGAAATGCAGATATAAAAATGATTTAATTTTGCTCTAGCTCTATCAAAAAAGGTTTGTACTCAACTTTCCCTGGTTTACATAAGGTGTATTTGAATGTTCTAATGACTGCTCAACTCATTGGCTGACAGTTCTGTTTTAAGTATTGCCTAGTTTAAATATATGCTATCATAGTAAACACAAGAAATGTTCACATTTTTATGGTTGGCATTCAACAGTTATTTGCAAAAGCTCATTGCAGACCAAGGATTGGAATACTGAATAAAAGCCCATGGCCACCAATCAAAAAGGGTTTATCTATCAAGCCCTCAATTTTCTCTGGCGAAAATAAAAGCAGGCCTACAGAAAACTGAGAAGTGGGCAAGCATGGAAGCTGGATGTATAATGTGTGTATTCAGTAAACACCTGCACTTATTCCATTAAATAGTCCCTTGTTCCCCTGAATCCATGCTTAGCCACCTCAGCATGCTTTGGCATAGAGCTGAAAAGATCAGCCTTCAGCTGCATGATGGTCACCTTCGTTGTGTCTCTTGGAATTGTCCCTCACTAGAGCCTCAATTGATACCTTCCAGCTCTTGCACTGCAAAAGATGATTTTAATTTCATTCTAATCTCTTCTTCCCATGCCTTTTATGCTATATAGATCTTTAGTATCTTCTCTTTTCCAAACTGCATAATCCTATCTAGTTCAGCCATTCATTCTATGGAAGTCATGCCACATCCATAATAATCAGTATGACTAAATTGGTTTTGTTAATTTATGAACACAGTAAATTTTTATTTTTATGGTTATAAAATTATTTTTTTTAATTATTCTTAGAAGAAATGGATGTAATGAAAGAGAAATAGAATTGAGATATAATCAATAAATGATTCCTGAGAAAGGAATCAAGACACAGAGTTAAAATCCATCTGTGTTAACGCTTAATCTTAATCTTCATACTTAAAGATTCAATGTAATTATTTTAATATATGCATACTCATTGTATTGTGAAATGTACTAATACAACTCTCTTATTCATTGACTAGCCAAATACTTAGGATAATACAATAACTCAGGTTGGAGGGAACTTCAGGAGGTCTGTAGTCCTATCCAGTGCTCAAAGCAAGATCAGCTCTAAGATCAGACCAAGTTGTTCAGGGCTTTGTTCAGTCTGGTCATCAAAAGCTCCAGGATTTGCAGCTTCCCTGGGCAACCTGTTCAAATGTCCTTATGGGGAAAGTTTGTTTCCAGTCTGAACCCACACTGGATCTCTTTTGGATAGATGAAATTACTATTTTTTTTTCCTGAACTTACTGGACAAGAACCTGCCCAGGACCAGAATGTACACTGACAATTGGACATTCGTATAACTGAACTCACATATCTTTTTGGGACAGAAACCAGAAAAAACACTCATGTGCCAAACTGGAGCTGGCTGACATACAATGCATTTTTTTAATACCTGGAAGGATACGGAGTCTTCATGCATGTCCTTATCAGCTTCCCAAAACACAGTTTAAACAATAATGGGGTGTAATGTATGAACTGCTTAAACTACATGAAATGAATCTCCATCTGCCTGAACATTCCTGGGACTGTTTGTTGAAAATCCTTTTGAAGAGTTTAAAAGAGCAGTGTTGACAGTCAGAGAAAAAAACTAATTTTCTCATGGGTAAAGCTCCACACTATTTTACAATCTCTACAAGATTTTTCTCATGCATATTAAAGGGAGACCGTAACTTGGACAAGTGTTAGGAGAGGTAACTAAGCTGACTGAGAAGGTAAAGCTTAATTCGCAGACAACTAGCAGAGCTTGGCTTGTTTAGTCTAGAAAAAAGGAAATCTGAGAAGGAACTGATTGCTCTCTATCATTTCATCAGGAGAATAAACAGAGAGGAAAAAAAGAGCTATTGAATTTAAAGAAGAGATTTAATGTTGGCATAGGAGCAAATTATGAATAAATTTAGGATGGAAATTAGAGGGTTTTTTAGACACCATAAGCATGGCTTTCTTGAACAGATTTCCATTAGAAATAGTAGAGGCAGAGACCAAGTAATTTTTAAAAAGAATTTAATAGTCTATGAAAGGCTCGCTTGTGACTGAAGATGACTGGATCTGGTGAAAGATTTCCTGTTTGATATTCTTAGTTCAGCAAATGACCTTTTTCCAAGTCTCTTAAGGACTTATTCTCAGAAATGCTAAACCCAGCTGAAATTCATTTAATCTTGTTCTGAGAGCAGTTCCTTCATCTGTAAAATGGATGTGCCACTTAAGTTGAATGAGCATTTGCAACCCTTAGGATAATTAAAAGAAAAAAAATCAGTTAAAATTAAGAACTCATCCTGAAGTTTTTTTAAAGCAACATAGGAATGTCAGATTTCCAAGGTTAATTAATCTGTAATAGAAATAGGCAGCTGAATTGATGAGAATGTTTGAAAATCTTATAATGTAGAGGTAAGTCTTTCTACAGGGCCTCTCTGGGTACTTTCTATTGTGCATGAAGAAATTCTGCTAGCATAGTGCACAGTTTAGGAGCATACAGCAATTATTTACTGATTAACACTCATGGGAAACAATTACTAATAACATGCTTCCAGGTTAAGCATTTACACGCTCATGGCGCAGGCATGTCATAAGTCTCTGCTGGTGAGGCAGTCACCATACAGGAGGTGAAGGTGGGTTCTCCATTGCTCCAAATGTTACTGCATTGCTGCATCTAAATGTTTTTTTTCTCTGTTTTTATGTCATTTCATACTGATGTTTTCTCTCAAGTCACTGAGTTAATAATTTTCATCTCTGCTCTTGTCTTTCTTATCTCACACGGAATTAATTTTTCTTTCCTCTTACAGCTTAACAGGCCAAGGACAGAAAACTGTGTTTTAAGAAAGGCAGGCTGTGCATCAAACACAGCTAATTCCTAAGATGAGTTACGGCAGTATCGTCTCTGAATGATCAAAGCACTAACAAACTGCCCTCCTCCAGCATCTTCAGTGCTACCCAGGTTTAAGAATACTCAGGGTAAAAGTTAATTCTCTTGCTCTGTCTCCTTCACTGTAATTGTAATTCCCTCACTAAAGAAATTGAAACTTTTCCATTATTTCAGTATAGTTTTACTGAATAAGTACATTCTATTACATGGGTACATTAGGAGTAGAAACATCTCTAAAAAGAATTATGCTTAATTGCAGATAGAAAAATGTGACATATATATTATCGAATAACAAGCTGCCTGGGAAGGGAAGAAGTTAAATTTGCACCACAAAAAAAGTGGGAAATTACGGCAGTTTACAATTTACAGTAAACTGAGATGAGCCATCCAGACAAAAACATTTTTCTGAAGTGGACCATTTCATTATTTAGCAGACATTTTTCAGTATGACAATAGCAATCACTGTTTGCAGAACAATCATGTCTGTGCACTCAGCCTCTAATTTTTTTGTGCTGATTGCCCCTTCAAACCTGTGGATATCTGGAAACAAATGTACGTGTAGGTAGGTTTGACAGCAGCCTATTTGGCCTTGGCCTTGGGTTTACATTATTTCAGCTTTTGTTCTGCCTTGGTTTTAGTAAAGTTGCCATTTGAATCAACAACCTTCCCTTTTCTTTACAGATGACCCATGAAAATGAAAGAGGAAGTTATTCCAACCGGGAGTGTAAAGCTCTTAGCTGAGGCTAGACTTTTGAACCTCGAATTATCTTCAAAAACAATGTACTGCAATTTAGGTTGACATCATTACATTTCCTGTGCATTAAAAATAGAAGAATAACGGTTAGGCAAAATTCTCAGCTTTTAACTATAAAATAAATTATTATTAATAACATATCAAGTGATCCACAGGCTCACATAAGAAGAAGTGCTTGCGTGCTCTTGCTTGCCAGTAGGAAGTGCTGTAGTAAGGTGTGTTAGGACATTACATGGCAGTGGGGTTGGACTAGAGGAGCTCCAGAGATCCCTTCCAACCCTAACAATTCTGTGATTCTGTATTCTAAATGCTAAATATTCTTATGCAATTAGTAAACCCCTAAAAATAATATAGGGACTGTAATTCTAAATGACAAAGTCTTTGCATATACTATTCTCAAATATTCTAAGTAGACAAGACGTTGTTCAAATTAATTTAACTTTTAAAATTGACTTATAATCCCTAGAAGAGACCAGCACATATTAATTTGTACGCTTTTCTATTACAAACTGTCAGCAGTAATAATTTCCCACTTTAGT
This sequence comes from Mohoua ochrocephala, assembly GCA_013398855.1. Classification (NCBI taxonomy): domain Eukaryota; kingdom Metazoa; phylum Chordata; class Aves; order Passeriformes; family Acanthizidae; genus Mohoua; species Mohoua ochrocephala. The sequence continues at coordinate 21,502 of VZTA01011758.1, forward strand.
GTTCCTTCTGGGTATCTGCTAGATTTATACTGAACCCATTGCTATTTTGAATGTTAATATCGTGATACTCAATGGATCAAAGAGCTTTAGCAAGAGTTTTCTCCAGTCATGACCATTCCTTCCTTCATGGCATTTTATTTCCCTGTTCAAATTTGCTAAAACTTTCCATGAACAAGGTAACTAGAACTATTTGAAGAGTGGCAAATTGACATCAACAAACTTTTTTAAAGGGAAACTATTACTATGATCTTTGCAAGTATGTATTCTTATATACTTTCAGATACAAATTCAATACATGTAAAACATCTTACTAACTTCTTTCTTCCTTATGTTGCTGTATTACTATATTTCTAGCTCATTCCTTATTCTGATAAAGAAGCAAATAAATTTTTGCAGTAATATAACTAACCAGATTTTTTAAAGATCTGATGTCTTCCCAAAAAAAAAAAACCAACTACCTAAACAAACAAAACAACAAACTACACAACAAAAAAACCAACAAAACCAACAAAAAACCTCCCTTGAGGTTCTCAAGATTTACATAGTAATTGATTTAATTCTTTGTTCTAGCAGAAATGAGGACACAAAGCAGAATCCATCTGAACATGATTCTGTGATGTGAACAATAGGATTTAATATACCTCTTACATCTTTAATTCAATAAAATGGTGCCCCTCATAATGACTCCTCATTTTGATCAGATGAAACTGAAAAGTAAGCTTTTGTAATCATTCTGTAATTCTACTTATTCAATGAAGGTGTTTATTTTTTCAAAATTTATAACAATCTCTGCTGACACTAAGCAGTCTTCCAGCATTTGCTGTTTGAAAGTGACATTTTTTTTGTCCTCAGGACAACTGTAATTTTCTCAACAGGTATATTAATGCTTGGGGAACGTCAAAAGAGACTTAATGAGAAATCACATCTGAGAAAGGATGTCGTATTTCCAAGTATGATTGAAAGCTCATCATGACTTTGACCCTGATATCTTATTTTCCTGCCACTCTCACAGTTTCAGGTTAGTCACATACTGCTTGACACAACCACATTCATCAAATAGAGTGTTTTAAGTTATTTTCCAGCATTTTACATTGTCCAAACTTGTTTAAACCTCACAGATATTTTTCCAGCTTCTCACTGTAATGAAACAAATTAGCAGAGAGGCTTACTAGGACCATAGCCATAGAAAGATATCTTGCATATTCACTGTGGAAGCTTAGAGGATTGCTGCTTACTGGTGTAGCAGCAGAGCTTGAATATTTAACATTACAGACAGGTTGTACTGTCAGTTCTCACCAACCCTATCTTGCCATCCCCTGTCTGTTTTCCACCCGCCTTGCAAAATCCTCAATCCCAATGTGAAAATTCTGCCCTTCAGGAGGTGAGCAGGCCGGATTTGACTCAATCCGTTTTGTTGTTTTAGGTACACAGCCACCATTGCTCCTGACCCTTCCTTTCTCTTTGTTTAAAAGACACCATTCACTCTACAGATCCTATGGCCAGCATATGGCAGGTTTTACCCATTCCACAAAACATTTTCCAAGCAGCAGCAACTCCTGGAGTCCATCACCTCATTCTAGGTGGAATGACATGCACAAAGTCATCCACAACTTCTTTGGGCAACTTGTTCCAGGGTCTCACAATCCCCTGAGTAAAGAACTTTTTTCTAATTTAAATCTCTCCTCTTTCAGTTTAAAACCCTTCCCCCTTGTCCTATTGCTATCTGCCTGTGTAAAAAGTCTCTCTCCCTCCTTTTTAAAAGCCCCCTTTAAGTACTGGGAGGCTGAATGAGGTCTCCCCAGAGCCTTCTCTTCTCCAGGCTGAGCAACCCCAGGTCCTTCAGCCTGTCCTCACAGGAGAGGTGTTCCAGCCTTCCAGACAACTTCATGAGCCTAATATTTTGATATTCTATAACTGGACTGCAGCAAAGCACATTCTGCTTATAGATTTGTCCTTTAGTATGTGATGTACCTTGGTCACCTTAAGTGACCAACTGTTTTCTACAGAATGTAGGAAATTTGTGATGATATCACATGATGTACTTTTACTTTGAGGGATAGAGGGCCCAAACTGTGGGAAAAATTCATTTCACTTCAATGCCAGCTGATGATGAAGTGCTTGTAAGAACTAGAAGATGACCTTTTTCAGAAGGCAGTAGCAAAAGCCATCTTCCCAGACTAATAAATTTGATTGTAATACAGCACATTTCAATGGGCTTGTCATTACTGTATCTTTTTTTAAATTTTGATCAAGTTACTACTAGCTACTAAAATTCATCTTTTTTCTTTTTAACTTTAATTCTGTATTATACTCCATATTTTCTTTAATATTAGAGTACAGAGTCTCTCAGCTTTTTTTCTCATGTGTAATGGTAGATACAAAATTGAGTAAACTTACATGGTCTCTCATATATGAGACTGAGACTCCATTTTGCTGAAGAAATGGGGGAAGTCCATTATCTGTGTGTTACCATATTCTATACTACTGATCCTTATATTTATCTTCCATTTGCATAGACACGAGATACATGTAGATATTTAGATTCACTGGTCCTCCCAAAGCCATTTAGTGAACCTGTGGCTAATTGGAAAATGGAGTCCAACAGCACCCTACCTGCTAAGTAAAATGAATTGACCTAAAGTTGGTCTTATGGTTAAATGACTGGAGACTCCTTCTTTTGTTTTAGAGGGGATTATAGTATTAAATTCACAAATAAATAAAAAAAAAATTAAGTCCAGAGGATTTTAGCCCCTCCTTGCTGTTTTTCTAACCAGCTATTAATTTTCATAAAGGAAAAATGGGAATAAATAATGTAATTAAAAATAATAGTATGTTAATCTTCTATCCCTAAGCTTCCATTTAATTGCTTGAAGGGTGATGCATTTGGATCTGATACTTATTTACTAGAGATGCTTGCTTAGCCACTTACTGTATTTATATTGACAGATGTCCCAGAGAGATAATAAGTGAAAGCATATCAGTACTTTGCAGTCATTTAATGTTAGCATATAATGCTACTTAATACACGTTGACTTCCACATCTACCTTCTTTGGTGAACAGAAGAACAGCATGGGAGTTTTTTTCAGATTTGGTTCGATTTATCCGTCAAATAAATGAAGAATGACAAGTAAATAAATTTTCTAAAATGACAAACTTAACGTTTCATTTCATCAGTGGGGGGGAAATATAACATTAAAAGGCTCGTTTGTCAGGTGCATTGATAGATGACTACAGGTGGTTTTAGGAAAGTTTTTGAGCACGAATTATGATAGGAATTCTCCTCTCAAAGGCTGTATATAATTCAGAGTATTAGGGGAATGCAAGTTTTTCCACAACACTTCCCTTCTAAAAATTCATGGGGAAAAGAAAGAAACGAAGACTGATAAAGTCATAAATTCTACCCCCACAAGGAGTGTTGCTCTCTTCCACAATATATTCTAAAGCATCTCCTGATGCAGATGTGAAAATATCGAGTGACTAATCTCTACAATTGTCCTTTACCAGTTCTCTCACTCTCAAATGTGTGAAGAATTTTCAATATTTACTTTTTAATGTCAAAGAAATGCAAATAGTAGTAGTAGTAGTACTAGTAGTAGTAAAAAAAAAAAATTAGAGGAGGAAATGTTTAATGATTTTCTTGAGGGTTGTGAACTAGTATTGAAACATATATTGTACAGGGGCATGTTTCTGACATGCAGTTCATCTGACATGCAATAACAAAGCAGTATGAATATATGAATATAAATACCTGTTTTAACATGCACCCTTAGCAACTCTCCTCATGTAGGAATACCTAAATTAAAATGATGTAGTCTGAAAGTTTTCCAAGAGCTTGATATTTATATGACTCTTCTTTGATTGCTGTTAAATTTGAAAAATGTGGCTAAAAATGTTTAGAGAAATTGGCTTGTTGCCTGACTGATGTTGCCTCTGATATACCTTTGCCGCAGGGCTTGTAAAGTTTTTATCTTTTTTTAGCTGGGAAATGCAGAAAAATATTAAATATATTCATGTATCAGTAGGAAAAAAAAAAGAGAGAAAAAAAATACTCTTTATCCAATTGTAGTGTTTGTTTTTTTTTCTTTCTTCATACATATGCCTGCTTTGTCCCTTACCATCTCCAGTTTGGCCAAAGTACTTCCATTGCCCTTCAGAAACCATAGGCTGTTTTGGTATCTAAAAGCTACTCTGCTTTACTATATCTTCCTTACAAATTCAAGAATCCTCATAGAATCATAGAATATGCTGAGCTGGAAGGGACTCATCAGGAACATCAAATCCAGCTCCTGGCCCTGCCCAGGACACCCCAGGAATCACACCATGTGCCTGAGAGCGTTGTCCAAAATCTTGACCTCTGTCAGGCTTGGTGCTGTGACCACTTCCCTGGGGAGCCTGTTCCAGTGCCCAACCACCCTCTGGGTGAAAAACCTTTTCCTGATACCCAGCCTAAACCTCCCCTGACACAACTTCAGGCCATTTACTCATGTCCTGTCACTGGTCACCAGAGAGAAGAGATCAGCACCTGCTCTTCTGCTTTTGCTCGTGACGATGTTGAGGACCACAATGAGGTCTCCCCTCAGCCCTCTCTTCTCCAGGCTGGACACACCAAGTGACTCAGCTGCTCCTCATATGACTTCCTCTCCAAACCATTCACCATCCTTGCGGCTCTCCTTTGGATGCTCTGGAATAATTTTACGTCTTTTTTATATTGTGGCACTCAAAACTTCACACAGCACTTGAGGTGAGGCTGCCCCAGAGCAGAGCAGAGTGGCGCAACCCGCTCCCTTGCCCAGCTGGTGATGCTGTGCCTGAGGCACCCTGGGACACCTAGATAGTAAATAATAATCTGGTTTTATTCACTACAGTTCTTCCTTCATGTGTTGCTGCAAGATCTGCAGTGACTCAGGAGCAGTCATGAGTCACTGTCATTCTCTTCAGGAAATCCGTATCAAATGACAACATATATATTGCACTTCATATCAAACCCTGAATGAGCAGAGTGGGGTAAATGCACTGAGGAGGTTGTCTATAGAGGAAATGCAAGAAAGGTTGGTTTGGAATGGGTCAATATGTGAAAAAATTATACAGCAAATGGAACCGTTGTTTTATCAGGCTCACCAAGCACCAGAATGGATTGGAGCCTTAACCCAATGAGTATAGACAGGAGCACAGACTGAGAGAATTTGAGAACTGTGAGATTTAGCTTGTTTGTTTGTTATTGGGTGAGAGAAAAATCTGTAAAAAAACTGAGATATTTTATTCACTAATTCAAAATATAATCTGATTAAAACTGATCCCAGAAGAAAAACTCTGTGTGTTCATTAAGTCAGGAGCTGCATTCTTCAAGCTAAGTGTTCTTTTCCTGTATCAGCTCCTTATGTCTGTGAGTACATTTGATCACCTTTGTTTATGAGGAACAAGAGGCAGATATGACAATTCTAGATTTAAAAAAAAAAAAAAAATCCCCAGAGCCCAGAGGGAGGAACTCCTTTAGGTGTGTTCTTACTGCTGAGACAAGTCAAGGCATCTAACTTTCTCATGAAGATGAATTAGGTCTCCCAGGGATTAAAGTGCATTTCAGAGTGAAAGTTAGGTGTCTTACAGCAATAGTGATCATTAGGGATGCTGTTAGCTGGGTGATAGTTTTAAAATCACAAGAATCTTGACTTCTCTGTGGAAACTGGTATTTCTAACAAGGTGATCTTTGGTTTTATGGTGTGGTAAAGGAACATTGTTACACACCACATACAACAGGAAAAAAACCGTGTAAGCTAAGATCTATAATTAAGGGTCTCATGATTGGATTCTCTATAACTTATTCTATGGCCAAGAATGCATCACACAGTGATTAAAAAAAATAAGGCAATTTAGAATTAAAGGTATCTGTATGCACAATTAGTTTTTTCTTTTCCATTTCTTCTGTGAAGCTGTTCAGCCCGGGAATTCTGTACTCATCAAGACCCATGACTAACAGCACACTTTGAAAAATGTCCAAATGAAGTGTTTTTGTTATATTGTGATGGTTACATCATGCAGCGACCTGTAGAAAGACTTGCATTTTTAACATAATTAGCAACAGCCTTGAAAGTGTTGGCTCAGTCTTTGCTCATTGAATGCTGTAGTCTCCTAAACAACCTGTCTGGGTACAGCTGAGTTCAAATAGTAAAAATAGTAATGGTGAGATTTTCCTCCTGTTTGATGTAGAGGAAGGGGAAAAAAAAAGCTGGGTGTGTGGGTTAAAGTTGGCTTTATATTTACTTCTGATATTTTGTTCACATTTGGAGACTAAGTATATCAGTTTTCAGACTAGCTTTCTGAGATTATACAGAAACATACACATTTTTGGATTGTGTTTCTTACTTCATAAGTTCAGAATTTTCTTTAGTCAGCTAAATCATTATCTTTGCTAGCCTTCTAGTATTACCTCTCCCTCTTCTTATTTAAGTTTATTAGGTTTTGGTTGGGTTTTTGGATTGGTTGGGTTTTAAAGTTAATAGTTTGACAAAGAGTTTCATGTCAAGAAAACAATTTCAAACTAAATCTGGTTAATGGTACCAATCAAAGAGAAAAGACCCCACAAGTACATCTAAATATTTTTTTCAGATGACAATCTTATTGATATATGAAATTTTATTAATATGTTTTGTCATATACAAAATATTTTGGGAAATAAGAAATACATTTTTTTCACCTGAGATGCTATTTTTTTCAGTAAGCTCAATAGTTCCCTTTTGTTTCAAATAAAATAAAAAACCACTTTTACTGCTAGATGTTCTCTTGCCCTCTCCCCTTTCCTTTCCCAGTTGATAACCACATTATTTTTTTAATTGGTAAAAAGTGATATCACAGCTGACAGTACTAATATCAATAATGGTTTAGAAAGCTAATTGGCCACCAGAGAAAAAAATACAGTAGTAGTCCATTTTATGGTTATATTAGGTGAATGTAATTTCTTAAGCTAAGATTCTTTCAGCCCAAAACTCACATCAGTCATTTCCATGTTTCTCCACATTTTCCTATTAACACACTTTAAATTTTTATGAGTATTTACTTTTTCCAAACAGAAGGAGTCATATTCTGCCTAAGAGAGACTGAGAAAACAAGTAGAAAACATCCTGGTGCTACAGAGACGTGAAGCGTCATTTGAAGAAACTGAGCTTAAGTGAACAGAAATGACATTTCTATTGTAAAGATGTTCTGTATTATATACAGGCAATTTCATTCCATTGCTTAGACTTGAATCTGGTGTGGATTAAATAGAAATGTTTAAGGTTCTCAGGTGTCCGTTGTTTTACATGGAATATTCTTACGGAAAACAAATAACAGAAGACTCGCACCAGGAGAAATCAGTTTTCAAGCTGTAGCTTTCGTGTTGCATGACTGCATTTCTTTCTGAAGTCTGTGTTGCATTTGGGAGCAAGAGTTGCAATCCTATTACTTTTAGAAGACTTGTTTCAACTTAAACAGTCACTTGAGCTTGGACTTTTACACGACTGATTAGGAAAATTCAAATTAATCAATATAAAGAATATGAGTTTATCCCTGGAAAAAGTATCAAGAAATTCCTAGGATTTTTTTTTTTTAATGTATCATATATGATTTTTCTAGCTGACATTGGGTAAGTGTTCAAGTTAAAAACAAAAAAAACCAACAGATTTTTAAAGAATGTAATGCATGGTTGCATTAAAAGAACTGCTACAGAGCATAAAGTGATAAGGAAAATTCTTTATTATGTTAGAAAAAAACAAAAGGAAGAATTAAATAGTTGCATTGATGGAGCACTGCTCTTTGCCATTCTATTCACAGAGCTTCCATTAGCAGTTTTACCATCTTGCAGGAAAAAAAAAAAGTCTGATTATCTTCTGGATAGAATATAGGACATGTGGCATGTTCTCCCAAGGGAGCTTATCTTTTATGGCATGAAAACTTTCTCCTACCCAGTGCTGGAGCACTGCCAATAGACTTGTGACTTGACTGTTAATTCAAAGTACTACAAAATCAATTTTGGTACCATGTAATAGCAATTAGGTCTCATTTTCATATTGCCTTTAACAAAATATTAAGGGTTCACTCTGTCTACAGTGTTTTAATGTTTTAATAGACAATAATTCCTCTGTGTTCATTAACCGGAAACATTCGTTCAAGGATGTAAAGACTTTATCTGAGAAAGTAGAACTCTTTAAGATGCAGCTAAGCACATTTGTAAAATGCTTTTTTAAAAAAAATAACAAGACAAAAAAGCAACCAACATCCCCTTTAAATTATTTTAGACTTTTCCTACAATTTCAAACATCTCGAAAGTGATTCATAAAAGCCAATTAAAAGCTAGCCTGTTGGCTCAGCAGGAGGGACTCATATATCCCTTTCACATAATCCTCACTGAGGTATGATGAAATGTGTAGAGGTAGAGAAATAGCAAGTTTCTAGACTTAAAAGTGACAAAGTATCTAGTTACTCCTCACAGGAACTGAAGGGAAAAATCAATTATAATGACTTTGCATCTAAAAATATGGCTTATACCTCTGCATGGTGCATTATCATCAGAGCTGAGCAGACGAGAGAGCAAAGAGGGAATGGAAGACTGAGGAAGTGATCACCAGAGGATGCATTAGAAATTTAGCAGGCTGAAAGCAATTTCGGTTAGAAAGGAAGAAAGAAAAATGTTTTGATGTTAATTCATTCATGCTTCACCATTTGACTTGCAGTCAGGGCCATCCGCTTTGTAGCTTAGTGAGAACAGGTAGAAATTTTTATGCCTGATTCTGATTTCTCTTACTCTTGAAGCAAACCAGAAATTAATCCAATAAAATCAGCCCAGAAGTACTTACATAAGATTAGTGTAAAAATCAGACCCCTTATATTTCTGTGACATAAATATGTAGGATTTATGGCTTTTTCTTTCAGACACCCATCAATTCTTTGGACAGAATTAATAAATGTAATTCAGAGCAGCTCCTGAAGTAACTGCAAGCAGTTTTATTCTTGGCTACTTCCTCTTCTGAGAGGGGAGTCAGGTTTTACCTTCCCTTTCTGAGGAAGATATATTCATCTTAGGAATATTTTTATAAGATGCATTGTGTTTGAATTCAGGATGAAAGGGTCTTGGTTTTCCTAGCAGGTCAGTCTGTCCAGTTATAGCAGAAAGTAAAAAGCCTGCCCTGATAATCACACCTACTCTTTGCTTATGAGCATTGCAAGCACTGTCTGCAAAGTAATGACAGCTTCTGCTCTCCCTGCGCTGCAGTCAACTGCACTTTGCTACTTGTCTTTAACTCACTCTGAAGAAAGTGTGGGCAATTCATATAAAAAATTCAAGAGATGCCCTTCTGTGATGGCCAGGCAAGGCATAAGCAGTTATTTTAGATATCGACACCTTTCCAGTTTAAAGCACACTTCATTTTCAGTACACTGCTAAAGTAGAAGATGCTGAAGTGCTGCATATCACGGCTGGCTACTAGATCTTATTTCATGTGATTTTGGGAATTCTTTAAGAATATCACCCTGTTCCTCTGCAACATAGTTTGTCTCTCCTTTTCACACTTCATTCACCCCTCATCTGGAAAAAAAAAAGCATGTTACCTTCAGAAATATAGCACAGAGAAACCTTTTCTCACTGAAAAAAGACTGCAAAACCAAGGCCTTTGAAAGGTACAGTACAAGGCTGCCAAACTACAGCTCTGAAGAACCAGCAGCTGCCTTGAAATATGGTGCTTGTGGCCAAACTGCCATAAACGTCTACTTTTCCACTGACTTAATTGGCACTTCACCCAACCAGAGAAGGATTCATTCTTTCATACTTTTCTGTTCAGACACAAGGAAAAGGCTCTATTAGCTGCTTTGATGTAAACCAAACCTTTAGTCAGTTAACAGGACCTATCAATTTGTTCAGTTCACCTAGTTCAGGCAAAATCAGAAAAAAACTTCTGTTCCTTTTAGTGCATTGACTGAGCTGCAGACAGCTGTCAATAGAAAAGAGCTGAATCAGTGCATTTGAGTAATATTTTGGACTTTATCAGCAGGGCCAGAACTGAAAGACAGAAAAGTGCCCCTCTATAGCCACCCTTGTTGTGAGAAGTATCTTCTAATAATATGTTTACAAGAATTTCAATTCAACAACCATTTTTTCCCCAAAGTTTGTGCTTTTGAAGCAATAGAAATATTTCAGTTGTCATATGTTTATATTGCATAACATTATTCAGAGACAAGATTTTGACCCACCTATAACAATGCTAGAAACGATGCAAAAACACATTTAAGCAAGATTTATGGTTTTAAACACTCCAGAGGAACAAGGTCTTCATTTGAGGTCAATTACTGCAGCTTAAAGCTCTATCGGGCTACACAATTTGGTATTTAGTGTAAGAAGACTGGACAGAGATGCTCTAAAATAAAATGCTTATTTGACCATGGCCTTAATCGTGTGAACTTTTCCTGAGACCATTTTCTAGCATTTATTTATCACAGGAAAAAAAACCCACCTCAAACTGTAAACATTGACAACTGTGTGTAGGGGTAAATGTCTGAAACTGAATCACTGAAACTTCAAGCAGAGCCTGCTGCTTGCTAGCTGCAACAGTTATGGACTGCTTGCAAATTTTGAGTATATCTGGTCTAAAGAAAATTGGCATGTCCCAAATCTTCCAGTCAACAGACATGAAACGCACCAGGCTGCTCACGCATTACGTTATTTAGGTCGGGAAAACACAGAGCTTGGGGTTCTAAAGAGAAGAGCATGTGGTGGAAAATAAGAGTTCCCTAAATAAAATAGTCTTCATAAGAAGAAAGGAAGGCAGTGAAGATCGTAGCTGGAGGAAAGTTCCTGGAACTGGAGGAAGATCCTTAAGATCAGACAATTTCATGGAGACAAATATTAGGTGTGGAGAAAAACGCTGGGTTCCACCGAGGGGCCTCAGCTGATGATGCCCAAGACAGGTGACGGCACGCAGCAGCACAGCAGGAGCTGACAGGGACTCTGCCTGACCATCTGTGCCAGCAGGGACCTCCCTGCTGGGAAGTGCAGACCTAACAAGCCAGGGAAGACTGAGGGAGGGAGTGAATACATTATATCATCAGGCAAAATAAACCTTGAATCTTGTTGATTCTTAATTAATACCCCAGCACCCAGCTCCCCTGTGGGCTGTGATTACTCCATCCCACCAATAACATAAGCAGTGTCAGAAATGGGAGGCAGTGAACCTTGCTACAATGGCATCAGGGGATCCCTCCAGCTCCAGTTGTGTGTCAACGTGAGTGTGTGTACGTGCAGGTGGCAGGTGCACAGCTCACCACCTTGTTGGGCTCTATCGATCCTGGCAGGGAACCTCACTGGGGGTTTAACATGCTGGTAACCACAAGGTTTCTGTGGCAGCAAGAGCAGTTGTTGGGCTCTTAATGTCGGCATTAAAAGTGATGAAAAATGGATGCTGGTCTCCAACCTAATCAAAGAAAACAAAGCAGAATGAAACTTATGTCCTCGTGCCATCTGTATTAGTCAGCACATAAATATTTCAGTCTTCAGTGTCATTTACTTTAGAATCTGTGTCCACTGTTGACTTCTCAAGAGGCAAGAGGATGCTCCTTTTAGGCGACCAATTCCATTTTTCAAATAGGACAAACTGTGAGGTGGTATTACTCAGAAATTATACAGAGGGTTATATTTTGCCAAGCAGTCACACATGTAAACATGGAAAGTAGTAGTAACAGAGAAACTTTGGATTGGTGAACATAAATCCACAGCGTCCATGTGTGGACTGAGCAGAGATGACCTGGATTAATTCAAGTATTAAATAAAAAAAATTTAAAAACAGGAAAGGAGGAACAGAGGAAAGATGTATTATGTGTCACATGGATGAATACACTAGGAAGTTACCCAGTGCAGGCATGTTTTCTTAAATTAGAAAGCAAATACATGCAGAAGGGTTTCATGAGCCGTAATTCTCTTATGAACTGTTAAAATGAGAAGTGCAAGTGCACTTCTGTTCTGTGGCTTAACATATTTTCTCTGTATGTAGGGAAGCATAAGCCTTGATCATTTGATGTCCCTTGATGTTTTAATGATTTCTTGTTTTCTCTCTAATATTTCATTCTTTGTTGTGCATATCCAGTTGCCTTTTACTTTAGGGCTAGGTAAAAGTTATGATTGTTTCGATTTGTAAGTAGTTAGCTGTTAAAAAACCCTGGCTGATGTTTTTGGAATTGCATTATGTTTTCTAAGATATAAAACCATATCTGTTAAAACATGGATAGGTCAAATATGACCATCACTATTTAAGATTCTGCCAGGTGTTTATGTCCATGACCACAGCTTTACAGGACGATTCCCAAGATCATTTACTGGAACCCTTCCACAGATTATTGCAGGGGAAGCAAATATTAAACCCATTATATCAGAATCAAGGTGATTTATTGGTGAGTTTGGTAATAGCTCCTCTTAATATTTTTCTATGCTTCAGAGACCAGGAATTTAGGTGCATTGCCTCAGGGAGGATTATTCGATTTTTACAATGCTAGCACGCATCACAATTTCCCTTTTCTTGTCCCCTGTTGAGTCACAGGAAGAACAGTGTCCCCATTCTTAGAAAGGAGGGCAATGTGTTTAAATAATAAGCAGTGGAAAATTAGTTTATGATTCAATATCAAGTTTGGAATCTGTGCTAGGGAGTCAAAAGCAGATTAGCTATATCCTTAACAGGAAATATTGCCATAGAAACTGAGGGAGTGCTTGCTAGCTGCTAGAAGCAGAGACATAGGACTTATTTTAATTTTGGGGGGCTTTTTTATTATAAAAATCCTTGCAGTTTCAGCAGGAGCAATATCTATATTCCCCTGAGATTTATGCCTTTATTTTACATTTTATTCTTCACGGTGTACTAACCTCTATAAACTTCCTTGGCCTGCAGAAGCAGTCTAACTTCAATTCATTACTTCATCATAATAAAACTTATTTCAAGGTACATTAGGCTTCTCCAGGCAGAACACTAATATGATACGTTTGTTTCAAACAAACAAATGAAAAAAAAGTGGTGACGGGAGGGACATTTTTTTATTCAGCACTCAGTGAGCTGAGATGGTCTCAAAAACCTCCAGTTGGGTTCAGACCTATTACCTGTGTTGTGCACTGCTTAAAATGTATTGAAAGAGTAGGAAAAAAGTGATTCATAGAATTTTAAGGGAGAAGCTGATGTCAGAAAATTATATCAAGAAAAAAAAACCCAAAACAATTCCACAAATAAGAAA
>VZTA01011758.1:34759-51054 GCA_013398855.1 Mohoua ochrocephala
CATATACATGCATAAGAATGGAAGTGATCATCTCCCTTCTGTCTTTTCTCTACATATAACTTTTCCAAAACCAAGTCTGTCCAAATGACATGGTGCAACCCCAACTGACAACTAAGTACCGGGCGGCCACTTGCTCACTCTCCACTATGTCCAGTGGGATGGGGAAGAAAATCAGAAAAAATAGATAAAACCCAAGGGTTGAGATAAGAACATTACTAATAGTAATAGTAATAGTAATAATAGTAATAGTAATAATGATAGTAATAGTAATAGTAAATAGTAATGGAGGAAAATAAAACCCAAGAAAAACAAGTGATGCATAATACACTACTGATGTGCACCAGCTTTGCCAAAGTTCAAGTATGGGAATGATTTATGTAAGTTGATCAAGGATAACTTCAAATAGGCAGAAAACTATTTTGGATGCCACTGGAGCACAATAATTTTCTTGATCCAAAATACCACTTTAAAGAGTGCATTATTACAAAATGAAATGAGGACATTCAGACCATGAAAGCAAACAAGTGGAATCAATTTGTTAGCTAAAATTCTATACTGCATCAGTTCTTGAATGGAACAAAAGAAGGAATCATATACTAAATAACCCTTGGTAATGTGAAAGGGAAATAGTTCCTTCAGGTAGGAAAGCTATCCTCATCTTTCAGTGCTGTGATCTAAACTGAATGCTTCTGCCTAAATATCCACATATCTGTGGTAATAGAAAGATGAGAACTTTCTCAAGAAACATGAAAAAATTTCACTGTCCAGGACAGCTGGATGAAAAAGGAAATGCCAAGAATATGGCTGAATTAGACAGCAAATTTATTAATGTAATTTATCAGACAACTGCTAGGCATTATATTATACACTACGAATATGGCACAACTGTTAAAAGGACAGTATCAGTCCATCTTTGGACTCTTCTTTCCCTAATCACTTGTACCTGCAAGAATTAGAAAAGGGAAGTATTTTTATATTCTTGCTGTGTCAATGATAAGCAATTTCAACTCATTTGTAAAAATATTCCTCTTAAGGAATTTTCAGTGTTAGCCTATCAGGAGGCATTTCTCCATCCAAATATCCATGTAATGCACAAGAAAGTGCTGTCTAGTAAATCACACCAGCTGAAACCTAACCCCTTGATCAACTGCCTTCAATCACTGACTTGTTTATACATGAATTAAAAAATAAAAAGATCCTTTCTACTTTGGCAATAAGCAAATTCCCAGTCCATACCCCACCGCTCCTCTTTGTTCTTCACCCTTACAAAATAGTAGGAGCAGGACACCCAAGAACTAAGGTATAATTTCTTGTCAGTCCATTATTTTCAATTCTTCAGTGCATGGCCCTGATGGCACTTTTAGAAGAGATACTATTTTCTTTATACTTGGGGTAAGTTTTTGAAGAGGTAAAAATCAATTTAAAAAAGGGAAAAAGAATTTCACTAAAAAAGTTTGCTTTGCATGCCTGTATGTTTTATGATTTTATAAGGCACTAGAATCTCATTCCAAAAAAAATAAACAAACCAGTTTTGTGTTTGTGACATTTGCAAACCACATCAAGTAAAATACTAGTGAAAAACAGGATTTTATTTTTACAAACAGTAGTTGTCAGATTATGGCATACTTGATATCTCATAGTAATAGAGGAAAAGTAGGTAAAGTGTTCCATAATCACCTTCTTACACAGGTTGCCACCAAGCTGCCCCTGTGAATTGTGTAGAGGATCAATAGATGCATTCCCTTCCTTATCTGTGAAATGCAATCTCATCTTTGGTTTAAAAGCAAAACAGAGACATACAGATACACAAATTCTCCAGCCATTCGCCTCCCTTCTTTTTAATTGAATGCTTACGTGCATTGGTCTCTCAGCACTCTACTGATAACAAAACTCCTTTCAACTCTCTAAGCTATGAACTCTGTTTCCAAAGACACTGCATCTTCACTGGGATTCTTCTTCAAAAACTATCGTGGCTTAATTTTTTCCTCTTTTCTTCTCTAGCCCTGTGTAACGGTCCAAAGATTTTTCTTTCAGCTTCCTAAAGAGGCAGAAAGAGGTTTCTCTATTTCTCTTTTTTCTTCCCTGCATTGAGATAAACTTGAGTGGCAGCCAGTTGAGGGGATTAAAATGGGACAAAAATAACTTCAGATCAAACATTTAGCTGATATCTTTCCTCCTAGATTATCAGCAGGAGATGTGAATATATGTTTTTGGGTAAGTCACTGTTCAGCAAACCATCTGCTTTTGATTGCAAAGTGATTGCAAAAAATTTAATAACTTGTAACACCTAGCAAATGCACTTCAAAAAACCTAGGAATGGCTATGGTGCTAGAAATACAGATAAAAAGTTGTTATTTATTATTTAAATTAAGTTTGTGTTAAAAAATAAACGCCTATACTTCACTGCTGCATGCAAGCCTCATACTGTAGAGAGAAGCCCTGACACAGCGTAGGTCAAGCCACACAGTAGGAGCAGCAACAGGCTCTCAGACGTGCATAGGCTGCCAGTTTTTGTCCTGAGCTAACTGGTGGAGGCACAAGGAGTGGGACCCAAGAAGAGAGACCTTTTACTGCAGCCCTGGCCCTTGTTCCCCTGAGGATGTGGCCCCACTTGTGTCCTTCACCAGTCATAAGTGGTGGGCTTTGGGTACTGGGACTACTGGCTGTCCTGCACTGGGCAGGCACAACCTGCCTGGGCCAGTTCCAGCTGCTCCTGAGGGGATAGGAGCAACCATTGCTTGCCAAATACTTCACTCATTTGGAGGAGTGTACAGTGCCTTGCACGAGCTTGTTTTAAAATAAGGTGGTCATGGCCATGTGAGGGCCATTGAGAGAGTCACATGCTGGTAATAACGAAATTATGTCAGTCATTATGCACTGAGCCCAATCTCCAGCTTTACATGTTGCCTCACCAATGGTGAGTTTCATGTACCCTGAAAACAAGAGAAGCTGAAAGTGGGAAGGAAGGAGAAGAGGTGTTTCCCTAAGTATTTCTTCATCTGTTCTCTTTTTTGCTTCAATATGGGAATCAGTAAATAGATGTTTGTAATTGACACTAAATAAATAGTCAGCAGTGCCTCTGACACATCCATGTTGTGTGATTACAAGGCAGAGTTCAGTTGTGAACTCTGTAGGCAAGTACTGGAGAACAATGGAGTGGAAAATGTGAGTATGTATCCCAGAGAATGAATCAAAGTTCCTGGAGTTTCTTGTCTGAATAGACAATCAGTCTGTGGGGACAGGCTGCCACCCAGCTGTAAGGGACAGGGTGTGCCCTGCTCTTATGCCGGTACCCCATGGCAGCAGTGAGTTTAAGGTGCTCATCCAACAAAGGCTTACTCATGTATTTAGTTTTCACACAGTAGGTAAATTCTCTCTGCGCTATAATCAATGGGAGCTTTGCCAGTGTCTTAACTAGGGCTGGGTTTTCACCTTGAAGTCAGCGGTATTACTTTCAAGGTATAAAGAGAATTATGTGAGTAAACCTAGGGAGGAGTAGAACCAAATTTATTCATAGTACCTTACATTGCTTTATGGATTGATCTTGGGGTTGCTAGATTTTAGTTACTGTAAAGCTTGTTTTATCACATCGGTTTGCAAGTTCACAGAGTAATGCTGAGACTAAAGGAGAATTAGCAAACTTTATTTAACTGCAAGGTTTTAAATTGCCTATAAAATTGCAGTTACACAAAATTCTGTTCTCAGGGTTTACTCACAAAATGGACGGATGAAAAACAGGTAAAACAGATTCTGTGTTTCAATACATGAGACATAGCTAGCTCATATTGAAACATAACATCTATAAATAATTCACATTTTAGAAATGGGTAATGAGTGGTAATGGGCCACTCATTAACTGTCTTTATCCATTTCAGAAGGGAAACTGATTTGCAGATTTGTGTTCTCTTTTAGTTCATGTAGGAGATAAAATGCAATTTCTAGGGTAGATAATAAAAGTTTCCTCTGGAGGGGAAAAAGCAAATGTGAATCTTGGATGATGTCGTTTGTATACAGAAATCTGGTGTAGTAATTCTCTATGACTTTGTGAAAGCAAAATGTCATTCAGTGCCTTTAAAAATGAGTGTAAACCTAAAAAAAGTTCAGATTGACCATATTTAAATGAAAGTAACAGCTGTCGAATCCTGATTATGAACTTTTTCAGATAATTCTGATTATAAAATATCTCATTGGTGTTAAGTTAATGTTTTCTATTTGGTTTTGATTACCACCAGATCCAGATGTGTTAGTGTGCTAGGAGCAAGAAAGTGTCCTTCCCTATGATCTTCAGCAGCAATAACCTCTGCTGTTATTCATCTCTTCCCTCCCCTTTTGCTCTACTTCAGCATCCTCTGCTGTGCCTCCCATCTTCCCCAGATACCCTGTGCACCCATCTTTCAGCCCCTATTCTGCCCAGAAGATTTCACCTAACAATGGGAAGGTATAAATGCTGGGAAGAAAAGTGAAGTTCACAAAACTGGTGACTTTCTGCAGTTGCATTATTAAAATTAGCAGTGTCTTTCATATTAAAGAGAACCTGATCACCAGCAGTGATCACATGAAGCATATTCCAAGAGGAGAGGGTAAACTGATGGAAGCTGCAAGCTTCAGTGTGTCAAAGCCAATTATCTTTTAGAATTTTAGGCCACACAGCAAAGTGGATTAAGGAACTCAGCCATCAACAAACACTCTGGCAAACCCACAACCTGTCAACAGTTTCTCTGCCTCAGCTGAGCTGAAAAGAAAGGAATTGATGGTAAATCAATAGTGATCAATCGTCATACGCAATACTGAATAATGGCAACACTGAACAGCCAAGCTATTAATGATAGTTCTGTGTTTTGAGGAAAGCATGGAGCAGATGTAACTTCCTGGAAATAGATTCTAATTGTCCATGTGTTCAGCCATTAAATTGTTCCTTTCCTGCTGATTTCCCAATATACACGAGAAGGGGATTGCACTCTTGTACTGTACTGAAATCACAATTATAGATGTGACTATCTACAGGATCCCCAGTTCATTTCAGGGTACTAAGGCACAACTAATATTTCTCTCAGAAGAAAATGTAAACAGATATAGTATCCATGCATCTATGGAAATCATTGTGAGAGGATATACTGAAATGGTGTATAATTTTCTTTATCAGTTTAGACATTATACAGAAGAACAGATGATAGCAATGTGACCATATGTCTGTGATGCAATGTCATCCTTGAGGTAGAGAGCAGGGCTGGAGCACTACTTTGCACTCCATCTTCAGCTGCCAAATAGTAAATGTTTGTTTGCTAAGCTGTGGAGCTTAAAGTACATGTTTCTGTGTCTCTTGACTGATATTCATATAGATATGAGATTTTATTGGCCTAGAGCATCATGATATCTGAAGGAATTTACTGTGGTTTCTCTGTGAGATATAAAATCAGTGAATTCACACTTGGGTGCACCTTTATATGCAAGTTTTAATACATACATCAGATAGGAATTGTTGATGTACAGCTTCCAATTTCTCACATCTTTTCTCTGTTACAGCACTGTACCCTAGGTTTTTTTCCTCCTTTCTTCTTATGAATATATGTTTGCTTTGTCATCTTGCCTCTTATCTTGAAAAAGGATTCATATTGATCATTCATATTGATGAGCCATGTACCCAAATGAGCTTTTGCATAACACGCCACAATCAGTCATTTTTAGCTGCAAATTTCACATCTTTTTTAGAAAACATTTTTGCTATATTTCTAATTAAAGTAGTGCCTTTGTTCAATTCATTCTTGGACTCTGATAAGCACAGGAGAGGAAACCCTAATGAATTTTGGTTTTCTGAGTTATCTATTGTATATCAAGCACAGAAATACACACACACACACACACACACATCCACCCCAGCTTTAATAGTGCTGCCATGACCTTATTTTTCTCTCTGATAAACAGGAAAAATCACAGATGTTAAGTGGTAAACAGCAGATTATCATAATTTTAGGTTGTTATTAAGTGTATTAAGACAACAATACCTGGGTATATCTTTCTCTATTCTTGGCTGTACTGCATTGAGTGAGGTGCTGTCCAGTGTGATGTCCTTTTATCATTGATGTGAACCGAGACTAGGAGTTTCATTCTTGTTTAGCCATTCCATTTGCAAAGGAGTCCAATTTGCAAAGGAGTTTTCTGGAAGCCTGAGCACAATTATCTTCTCTAAGAAGAAAAGCATGCAGCATCTTTGTAGGCAAGATGGCGATAAGAGATGATTATGTATTTACTGATAACTAAAAAACCAAAACTGTGTGAAATAAAATCCCACCACACACAATTCTACCCTTGGGAAAAAGAATCAGAAGAGGAAGGTACTATAAATGCTAGCCATATTATTGAATGCACTATTCAGTTATTCAAATATTAGAGTAACGACAGTTAATTTGAGAATAAAACAGGAAGAAAAATATGCACATTTAAATAGAGTCATGCTTCTACTTTGGATACTTAAACGAGCTAAATCTAATATCTATTTATGTATTATGTATTTTCATGCATTATGTGTTAAATCACTCCTCAATTCTTGAATATGCTCAAGCTTTCTTTTGAGCAACCTAATTACCATACACTGTATTGTATATGTAATGATGTACCATACAACTGTGTTTCTTAAGCAAACAAAAAACCCCAAATCTAGTCAATATGTTCTGCTTGGCATCTGTTCTGGCGGTGCACAAAAAAAAATTTCCCCTAAATATCACGGTGTTATCTTCACTTTGGATGTACATAAAAGTTAAAATTTTCACTTCCAGACAGACATACTGTTTTCAAAACTCTTAGTCTAAAATTGTTCTTTGAAGAAGTCAACACAGCAGGTGAATTTTAACTTACTTTTCGGTGTGTAAAATCCAGGTGTATCCTGTCTTAATGCAAGGAAAACAAAAGGAAATTGTGCAAAATATGCTGTATGGTAGCTATACGTTAGGAATATTTCAGTGTTGACCTTTTAGATGTTTGAGACTTTTTTTATCCAATATTCTAGTTCTATATTCTCTAACATCCTTTTATATCAATGTGTTGGTTCAGTTTTCCCTAACCGTGGCAGATTTGACCACTGGTGGTTTGAGATTTATTCACCAGTTTTCTTTCACTCTACATACCTCTAAGAAATGTATTGCTGTCATTTTGTGGTGAGGACATTGCTGAGTCAGAATGGCAATAAATTGTGAATAATGTCTCTGCAAATGGGTTATTCTAGCCCATCTCACCAGTACTTACATGCTTGAGTGACTACAGCCAAATGCTTTTCCTCCGTCATTATGAAATCTCCATTCCCACCTCTTATATAATCCTAGCCCAAGCTACCCCTAATTCTCAAGTTTGAGTACTTTCCTTGAAGCGATGATACAAGAACAGCAGTGATTCACTTTCAGATGTGCCTACGCAACAGCAGAAGCTTGCCAAGCTAGAGAAGGAAACGTCCAAGGTCAGTGACAGTGCAATGTAGAAACTTTGTGAAACAGATGTAAACACCTAATTCTAAAAGAGATTAGCAATCAGCTGAACTGGAGATACTGATTTCTCACGGAATATATTCCCTTCTTGATGAAGTGTTTTATTTTAGAAGTTCTTTAAAGCACAAGGCATTTCCAGTCCTTCATTCAGATATGCAGCAAAGAGTAGCCAAGTTCCAAGAAAATTTAAATTTCTCATATTTGGGTTTCCATCCTAGCTTTTAATTACCTCTACATTTTTTAAGCTCTACAGAGAAAATGACCCTTCCCACAGCAGTACCTTAACTATAGAAGTGGAATGTATTTTGCCTGTTTCTCCTGTCCCTGCGCTTTGAGTTCCCTTATTTCATGGCCCAGCTTCACGGGGAAACAGCTATGATACCATTGTCTAAACTCTTCTTCAACTTAGAATTTTTTGAAATGGTGCATGGTGCTTTGAAGTACTCTGGGGGAAAAAAATGAAGTCAAGATCTCCAATTTTTTCTGATGGAAACAGATTAAATTGATGTGCCATGATTTTTTTTTCATTTTCTCTTAAAGAGAAAACAGTTTGTGAAGAAGAGATTATGATTTGAGTCATGAATTTAAAAGAAATCCTAATATCTAGACAAGAATAGAAACTGGGATAGACCTCTTGTGCTTAACATTTGGTCCCATCTATGCCTTCCATGTTGATTCCTATTTCTCCTAAATGTTTTACATTTTCTCAGCAGCTTTTGTATAGTACTTGCCATTTTCTATGGATTGCAAAAAACATTTGGGCACATCAATTGAGGGAACAAAATCATTCTGAGTCAAATAGCAATGTTTTAATGACTTTAATGCATAATACATATATATGTGGAAAATGTGCATTAAAATCAGGTATTAACAGACTTTTGTCCCTCTTAAGTGCTGATAACAGGAACTAGCTTAAGAAGTCTGAAATACTATTGGGAATGATATGTGAACTCTACAGTTGCTAAGATTATTACTAACTCAAGCTCTCAGTGGAACTGCTGAGTATTATATGACTCTCATTTATGAGTAGCAGGGCTAAGAATGCAAAGTATCCACAGGAAGTACAAATTTTGGTGTGGGAAATCCATTCTGTAACAATAAAAGCAGGGGGAGTGAGGAAGGGGAGTTTATGAGATTCTTTTTTGGTGTCCTAGTAGAATTTTTGTCTTTTTGCAACTTTTTGTGCAATTTTAAACTTTGATGGTACAGAACTGGGAGGAGATGCTGACTCCCTTGAAGGCAGAGAGGCCCTGCAGTGAGACCCAGGCAAACCAGAGAGCTGGGCAATGACCAGCTGTGTGAAGTTTTAACAAAGACACGTGTCTCATTGCACTCTACAGCTTTCCCACAGGGGGAAGAAGAAAGGCAGGTACCTATTTCTTCCCTGTGGTGACCAGTGACAGGATCTGATGGAACAGCATGAAGCTATGTCGGGGCAGTTAAGGTTGGATATTTGGAAAGGGTTCTTCCCCCAGAGGGTGGCTGGGCACTGGAACAGGCTCCCCACGGAAGTGGTCACAGCACCAGCCTGACAGAGTTCAAGAAGTGTTTGGACAATGCTCTCAGGTGCCTGGTGGGATTCTTGGGGTTGTTTTGCTCAGAACCAGGAGCTGGATTTTGATGATCCTTGTAGGTGCCTTCCAACTCAGGATATTCTATGATTCTGTGATTTGTAATCAGGTAGGAAGTAAGCTGTAATCTTTTTTATAAGATATGAAGGATACCTATTGTATATCATTACAACTCTTGCAGCTTAAAGGTTTGTTAAAGACATCCTAGTAAAAAATATAACTTATCCTCAGACATTCACTGAAGTGACCAGGAATCAGCTATATCTCTGGAAATAAGCAGGTCTTTACAGCTCAGTTTACTGCCTTGTGTGACAGGGTTTCTGCTCTTAAATTCCATGCAGCAAGAGAAAAAAGTGTCATTGGTTGGAGTGGATGCTTTAAATGTAAGTACAAATCATTACTTACTTTGGAATAAAGCCAGGTATGTGAACTTTTATGACAATAGTAATATACAAAATGGCAATTGATACAAATACTGCTCTTTTCTCTTGTCAACAGCCATATAATTGCTTCCAATTCTTACAAGAATAAATGGAAGATGATCCTAAATAGCAGTGGATAATAATAAAGACATTGCATGTAACTAGTATTTCAAACTGTGGATATCAAGATACAGTTCTATCTCCGAGGATCACAACCTGAAAATAGTACACAATGCAGCTCCCCTGCTACCTTAATTTTACTTAATTTATTGTAAAAAGAATATTAGTAAAGAAATAAACTGAAACCCAAAAGGTTACAGATACCAGCACTGGAAGCAGAACTCTTTGAATGCTAATACAGTTTCACAAAATGTGAAAAATACTCTAGAGAAATAATTAACAAATCAGTGAGAAGCAGCATTGCTTTTATGTGATGCACCAAAGTGAAGTAAAACTGAGATGTGAAAACTTGCAAAAGCAAGGACAATACACCATGGAGAGGTTTTAAAGGTATATAGAGAAGACATCAGCATATTTCATCAGGCTGATAAATTTTAGAAATAATCATATGAGTACAGTTAATTTTTTTATACAACTCATGAGAAGTTATAGATTATTGCAAGGTGGATAGGAACCGTTGTAGCCTTTGAATAACCAGTGTCATGTCACCTGGACTAAATATTCACTTTGTAATAAAATCCTCAAGTTCTTTTTTCAAATAAACTTCCAATTTTAAATACTACTCAAACAACACAACAGATAATTAGGCAATAAAATTCATCATTTACTTTAAAGAAATGCATAATTTGACCCATAAAGCCCTTGTGCGTAAAACCTGGTGCTCTCAATTGTTCTGCTGCATGCATTTTTTAGTACTTCTGTACTACTTTTGTTACAGTAATTATTATGGCATTTTAAATATATTTTGATGTTGTAGATATTTGTGCAGGGCTTTTTTATGTACTTGGTGGATGACTGAAAGTAGCTTAATGGATAATAAGTAACTAGAGTATTGCACATTACTGTTCATTAGTTGTTGTACTGTCTAATTATGGAAGGAGTTGATATGAAATAAAGGGCTTCGGGAAGAGGAGAGTTCTGGCATTAATTTCAGTGAGAATAAGGTAGGTTTGAAGACTTTTGGTAGCAGAAGGCAGAACTTCATGGGGACTACTGCAGTAAGCAAAGTGAGTATATCCACCCAAGGCTAAGAGTTTACTGGTGTAGGAATGGTCTGTTCTGTGGCTGTTGGTCTGGTGGCAATGCTGGGCTTGATTCAGTAGTGTGGATACAGCCTCTGAGATTCAGAGTTTTCATATACAGACTTGCAGATGGGGAATTTCCCTGATCCACAGATCATTCAGAGCTAATTCAAGGGTGCTAAACAGTCTATTGCTAACAGGCTGTTTTGTGGGTTTCTGTGGTGCCTTAGTACAGCTGGAGAACTTTCTATTAAGACAAAATGCTGCATTTGAGCACAGTGAGTGATTATAATATTCCTTTTCCTTCCAGTTCTGCTTTAAAAAAGTAACACTGCTGATGGCAAAGCCCAAAAACCTTACTCAGCACACCTTTACTTACAGCTTACTTGCACTGAAGAGGTTTGAGGATAGTAATATGCAGTAAGTGCTGGCAAGGGTGCAGCAGGCTAAATGGCACTTTATTTAACTAAAGAACTAAGCTTGAAATCAATTAAAACTCAACTGTATACAGCAACTGGGAAACAAATAGATTGTGTCCCTCGCTATACTCCTACTTCTTTTACACATTAAATTCTTTACTGATTTACAGTCAGCTCTAAACTTATTCTTTCTTGATCAATGTGATCCAAATATAGACTCAGATAAATAACAGACTATAAAAAAGGAAAAAGAAATAGGAAGGGTGGCAAATTATTCTCTTGATTGAATGGTAACTATTTTCTGACCTTAAACAGAGGGATCATAGTCAGAAGCAGGTACACTCAGAAAAGGAATTATTCAAATACACTTTGATTTACTTTGCCCATGACCAGTAACATTTATAGAAACAATCCTGTCCGAGCAGAAAAATAGATACAATGACCCAATAGGTCTTTTCCATCTCTTACTCCTATTGTTCTGCTATTACATAAAATACATTAAAAATAAATTTGCATAACATGCTGGAACAGCTCCAAGCTAGCCATTTCAATCTCCGAGGAACAAAATAAATATGTAATTTAAATACAGCCTAAAAATATATTTACTGATATGTCTGCATTTATTCTTCCATTGGAGATTACAAAATGAATCTCTATCAAAGAACTCTCCCTCAATAATGTCAACTCTCCTACTGAAGTCAGAGGAAAGACTGAGGCTTTGTCCTTAGAACATATTGCCTTATTTTTAAGACCCATAAGGGCAAGTTTTGAAAGTAGGACAAGTCTTAAATTGTTGATGAATTTCAACAGAAATCTCCTTGGTCATAATACCATGCTCAGCTTTGAAAAATGCAAGTATTCATTACTTTAAACTAGAGTCAGATGCAAGTATTCTATTGAACAAAAATCAGCCACAATGCACATTAACTTTTAAAAAACAAGTCAATCAAATCTCCACTAGAAACCATTGCTTGATGAACAGAAAGGCTATTCATGTACCCTGGATTTTTCCATTAGAAGTGGGACTAACCTGTCACAAAGAGACAATGAAGGACAACTTCTACAGAGCTTGTCAATGAACTTGCAGTACCAAATTTCACGTGCAAAAGACACCAGACTGATTGCAACCATCCCTCTTCAGGGTCCTTTTGGGCATATGCAAAGCCATGTGTAAGATATACATAATTTAAAAATACTAAACAGCTACTAGTTTATACAACACATCATGTAGCTACAGGAAGAAGCTGCTAGACACTAAATGTTCACCCATCTTGTAGTAAATGTAATGAATCTTTCACCAAGTTTTCATTGATAAGGTGGAGAAGAGTGAGCCTTCTTTGCTCCTTGGATCAAGTTGAGCCTTGACATTGCTGGGCTGCTCTCTGCCTAATCCCTATTTTTTTCCTTTAGCACTTTGGTAACTTTTTCCTGATAGCATATTTCCTACTGAATGCTAGAGCTGCTCACAATCCTCCGCTTGTGAAGTTTGCCTGTCTTTGGTTCTACCCTTCTGTCGTGGTTTAACACCACAACAAGCCAGACCACAAGTCACAGCTGCTTGCTCACTCCCCCACCAGTGAGGGTGGGGAGAAAATGAGAAGAGTAAGTGGGAAAACTCACGGGTTGAGATAAAGACAATTTGATAAGTAAAGGAAAAGCTAGATGTGCAAGCAAGCAAAACAAAGAATTAACTCACTGCTTAATGGGCAGGGGTTCAGTCTTCCCCAGGAAAGCAGGACTCCCTCACACTTAATGGTTATTTGGGAAGACAAATGTCATAGCTCCAAACATCTCCCCCTTCCTCCTTCTTCCCTACACTTTATGCTGAGCATGATGTCGTATGGTCTAGAATATCTCTTTGGTCAGTCAGGGTCACCTATCCTGGCCGTGTCTCCTCCCACTTTCCCATGCACACCCAGCCCCCTCGCCAGCATGGCAGTACAGAAGTCAGAAAAGGCCTTGGCTCTGTGCAAGTACTGCTCAGCAATAACCAAAACATCTCTATCATCAACAGTTTTCAGCACAAATCCAAAACACAGCCCCATAGTAGCCGCTGTGAAGAAAATGAATTTTACCCCAGCCAAAACCAGCACACTTCTTTATCTTGTGTGGATCTAACATGTACTTTCTCATAGTTCTTTGCTATAATTTCGCTATTTTACTAGAAGTCTGAGTCAAGAACTTGCAGCTGTGCTGTATCCCAGCTAGAACTTGGATCCACACTGACAGTAGACCATGTTCAGGCATGTCTCTGCCTCGATTCTGCAGAAGTCTTAGGAACATGATACAGAGACACCCAAGCTGGTCAAGCAGAAAATCAGCACAGGTATAACAGGATTCACTGACTCATTGTACTTCATACCTTAGGAAAACCACAGCTATTCTGCCATAAAATACAGCTGAGCTATTAAACTTTGTGAGATCCAATTTGACTCTACCATGCAGTCAATTCATATGTTTCTGAATCTCCAACACTGTTAATCCACAGCCTGGATAATTGAAAGGGGCATATTTGATAGTATTATGATTATGAAAGCCCTAGTATTTTATGTGATAATTCTTGAAGAAAGGACATTAGTCTTTGCCACTTAATATTTAATATGTGGAAAGGACAGAAGTCAACAACTGGGGGCCAAACTACAGCCTATCTCTTAGAAATGCATCATGTCTCTGATAAATTACCTCAAATCGTGAAGAAATACCCTTCACTTATTAAGCTCTAATAATTTTTGATTCTTCACAATGTTAAGGAGCTATTATTGTCAACTGGAATATTTATTTCTAATTTAAACATTTTTAACTTGTTGTGTATGACATACCATTTGAAATCACATTTAATTATCATCTAAATAAATAAAAGAAAGGAATGAACGATTATGAAAACTGCACAGATAATCTATCTTTTGATCACTGGGTCTTATTATGATTTTATCTATCAGATTAAAGGGCTTCTTCACTGTATTTTTATTAATCAATTTTGAGAAAGAGAAAAGGAGAACTAATAACCACAAGCTTAATTAGACAGCTTCTTTTGTAATATTGGAAGAAGAGCTAAAAAATATAAGGTAAAAATTGTAAACTATGCATTCTCTGAGTCTATTAGAGGAAATATACAAAGATGAAAACATAATTAATGATGCGGACTCAGAATTTCTGTTGGAATGCATTTGTAACGGCAAGTAAGTCTGTCTGACAAAGTTAAAGTAGGACGTGCTTGCGTAACAGGAAACAAAATCCACAAGCTGCTTCTGATGGAGAAGGGTAAGAGTAGCATACATCAGTATTCTTTGTTTTGCTCCCTTCTAGGGTGAAAAAAATTAATCTATCCTGTAGATATGTTAGCCTCATGTTGCTTTTAAGCATTTATATTTTAAGACTTCCCTAGTTTTACAACAAAAACATATGCATTGCACACCTTCCTGTCCATCTCCCCTGTTCTCTTACAGAGAGAGATATTGGGAGTCACTCTTTATCTAAGGATAGAAGAACTTAGTTAAAGAGTATTTCTTTTTATTAAAAAGACCAGCTCTAACTTTGGTTTTATGTTCTTTAGAATATATGGCAGCTGAAAGAAAGAATTAGAAATAGAAAAAGAATGAAGGCTAATCCTCAATTTAGCAGCATGAATTAAAAGGATCACTTTCAAGGCCCGCTACTTTTCATTCCAAAAATCTTAATAGCAGCGTCTCTTTCTCAGTGTGATCCTTCTTATCATTCAATAAAGGAGCGTTTTTTTAAGAAAAAGAAATAGATATGAGAGCTTCAGTAAAGTTATCAAAGAGCATGATGTTGTCATACAAATTAGAAGAAAAAGACCTCTTCATACAAATCCGTCTATGAAGAAATCAGAATTTTAACGGCAGCTATGGACTATTGTTTGTTTCAGGCCAATTAACTTAGAGAAAAGGTCTGTTTAGGATTGATTTTAAATCATATATTTATATATAAGTATAGTTTCCTGTGTCCCTTTCTACTTTCTTCCTTTTTGTGTGTCATAAAACATCAGCCAGCAGCCTCCAGATCTGCTGCTCTTGTGCCCATGGCCAAGCATTGATTTCAGAGTAACAGCTGGCAGCCACAGAGCTCTGCTGCCAGCAGGTCCTCCCTCCTTCCCTCCTCGGTGTCAATGAACTCCAGCGTCTGAAGAACAGGGGTAGCAATGCTCTCAAGAGAGTTTTGGAGTAGTTTTAATTATTCAGTTGTGTTCTGGTGTTAGAAGTGGTTCAGATGTCCTACTAACTAATCTTACATTTCCATTCTGTGTTACTTCAGGGCCTTGTCAATTTCCTTCAGTTCCCTGAGATTTCATTTTCACATTACATTTTTGTCACCGAACAAATGCCATTGGAAGCTTTAGCAATTTTCTTTAGCAAATCTTATTTTAGTGAAAAGTAGAGGAAGCATGGGACGAGATTTCCCCAGACAACTAAGGCAATAAAAATAGAATGTATCTCTTTAAAGAGAATTTCATTCTGATTTCCAATAAAACAGACAAATTCACCTTTCTCTTCTTTTTTCTTTTTCCTCTTTTTTTCCCCCCAAAGTTTAATAGAGGTTATAGTGGCGTGGCTTCAAATAATATCAGAGGATCTAATTATTCTTGTAAAGAATCATGAAATTCTTCTAAGCAGTACTGTATTACATACCATTTCAAATCACATTTAATTCTTATCTCCTAAATAAAAAGAAGGAATGAAAAATTATGACGACTGCACAGACAATCTATTCTAATTCAGTCCCTAAACCTTGAGCTGCTAATTTGATTATGAATTGAAACATTTGTGGGGACTAGTAATTCCATTGCAATCTTCATTTCAAATACTCTGACTGATGTCTCTACTTCTCTTAATAACCTTCTGCAGAAAGTGCCAGATTCCTCTGGGAGTTTTTTTGCTACTTTTCCCTTTAACAAAGTGAAGAATACTTTCTGACCTCAAGTCTGAAGTTAACATGACAGCAAGTGAGAATGCTGAAATCGCAGCTGTGGGTTCATTTCCTTCCACTGAGTCAATCTCTTCATTTTAGATGGGTACAGGACCAGGGAAGTATTATTACAGGCAGAAAGAGAACTGTATTATTAGCAGGATCATTTGTATATGCTTCTGAGTATCTGAAATTAAATTAACTCTGATTGTCTCTATAAATGCTTCGTAACTTCCCAGCTTGGCTTGATGACAGAATTTGAAGGAGTGGGGTTTTTTATATA
>VZTA01011758.1:51126-75919 GCA_013398855.1 Mohoua ochrocephala
AATTTTTTTCCCCCAGGGTAGATCAATATTTTATTTTCAAGTTAATTTTTAAACCTTTTCCCTTACTTTTCTTTAAACTGACTGCCAAAGGGGTAAAATACTGGGATGGAAATATTCAGGAGTTACAGAGTAAGAGATAATATGCTTTTGTCCTGTCAACTCAAAGCCCAGGGAATAATTGAAAAATTTGAATTAGATAAAAGTGCTTGTAATTGAAAGATGTTGCTCACTTCTCCAGTGCAGTTTTGTTAGTTTACTAAGAGCCTTGTATAACCAAGATACCCCTGCAAGGTTAGAATGCTTTACTGTGACAGCTGTTTGATATACATGGCGCCTGTACTGGTGTTTTATGAAGGACATACAAATGGCACAACATGGCAAGTTAACTTTTATTCTTTCAGTGCGGCAGACTCTGCCCAGGGTAAAACAGGGACACATTTTCCTGTATTCTAATGAAGAGCTTCTATGGTTACATGGAAATGTTCTGCACTTTTCTGTGGGGATGTAGACCTGACAGGCATTACTGTGGCTTTCGGAACTCTTTATATGCTGGCTATTTTGAATCATAAGATAAAAAAATTATGTCACTTAAAAAATATCCGAACAACTGAACTGGTAATGTCATAAGCAAGAGGAGCACTTTGGACCATATTGACTTATTGTAAATCAGCCCAAATGAAAACAGCAAGTTTTGAATATTTATCTGAAGAAAATTAGAATAGATAGTGATCTTTTTCATAAGACTTTTAGTTGGGACCTGTAATTTATGTCCTCTCTATGACGGGTTTGTCCCTTCTCTCTGTGACTTCTTTTTAATATGAAGGACATTGCACAAATCCAGTCAATGTCTGCTTTCTCAGGATACAGAGTGAAGAAGGAAGAATCTATAATCTGTTACATCACATATCTAGGTGTGGTTTCGTGTTGGCTATTGAGATCCATGCTCATGGCACGTAGAAGAAACTTTCATACAAAAACATACTAAGGATATGTCCTGGATCATGCTGTAAAGAGATCCCTGTTGAGAAGACTGTATCACCCAGCTCCAGCTTTCTCAGACTATTTCTGTGGCACTGCACTATTGTTAATAAGCCATGCAGATTAACATAGAGATGACTCTTCATAGCTCAGGGAAAGCTCTCCACAAGTGCTACTAAACTGCTTTCAGGGTCCAAATCTATTCAGGTTCCCCTCACAACCTGCATTTTGACAACGATCGCACAAAAAAGATGAAAAACTTCATAGCCAACAACCAAAATTGAGAATGCCACAGGAATGCCCTAAACAGACACCCTTTGCTTGTTTTCTGCTTGGCTCCATGAATCTTGCAGTATGTTCAACCCACATTGCTTAATGTATTCTCTACTATTAATCATCATTATAGGATATAAATCTCCCCAAATCTTTAGACAAACCTTTATCTTGGTTTTGAGAACCAAAAAAATAAAAACAGAATATGTCATTTCACTCCCGGGGACATAAATCACCACTGAATCTATATTTGTATGTGTCTTGAACTGGTTTCTGTTAAGCACTGTTAAGATTTAGGCATGGCAAAGTTCCACAGCACAGTTTTTTGAGGATGAAGCAGACTCAGATTTCATGCATTTTCAATAGCTGGTCTGTCTGAAAGGCTTATCAGATTGTTTTTCTTTCCAAAACAGAGTTTTTGCTTCTGGTTGCACTGTAGAGCCAGAGGAGTTGCTGAGCTGGATTCTCTTCTGTCCCACTCGTAAAGTCCTGCTGTTACTACAGGACTGTTCACTATAATGTCTCTTAATTGTAAATATTTATTTTCAAGTAGCTCATCGAATTTCATGAAAGAAAGAAGCAATAAAAATTGAATTCACCAAAATTAATGCTGTTCAACCTTTTCTGCTGTTGTTTGGTGACTTTTTATAACTGAAAGTTTAAGCACTTAACTTTAGTTCACAATTTTTTTTTTTTTTTAGGTCTGTAACTGTTTTTTCTTCTGTGATCTATTTCAAATGTCTTAGTAGTTGCCTCAATGCTGCTGCAACCTGGACTATTATCTTCAGTTTGTCATACCTGAATTTCTCTTATCGTTTAAAAATATAAGGAAAAATAAAAAGTGACATTGATCATTGTCTCTCTGGGTTAAGTACAAAGAGAACAGCCAAGTTGATGGTATTGATGGTCTCCACTGATGGGCAAACAATGTTCAGAGGTGTTTAGCTGAGAAATACTTCCTCTTGTGACGTTATAATATGCTTTTAAATTCTGAAATGGAAGGGCTTACTCTAGTACTAAAGTGGATATTACTAAGTTTGTAGCAGTATCTTTCCCTGGTTTTCTTCTGTTTTGTAAAGGCGATGGGTTTTTGTTTCCTACTTTTCAACAGCAGAGTTTTGCAGGTTAGTTTGCTTGTGATGTGAGTGGATTGAGGGTCTTCAGCTGGAATATCAGAATTATATTTTACTGGTGGTATTGGTACCACTTAAGTGCTTTGAACGGAAAATAGCATTGACTGAGGGAGCAAGAGATGTCGGCCTGAAATACTTGAGCCTACATTGTTAATCTGAAAAGCTGCTACAACCACAAATTGCACTGGATGAAGCAAGTTCTGGAGTACCCTGGAGCCTTGAATAAGAGACGTAAATAGTCACAGTCCAAAGTGGGGAGAGGCCTATATACACATGTATAAATATATATATATATAATATTTATATATATGCTTATATTATATATATATATATCTGTTCACGTGAACTATCCCTGCTATTCTAGCCTGCAAATTCAGCACTTGCTTCCATCATAACTATTTTACTAATGGGTTAATGGAGTTTTTGATGGAAATGAAATTATTGAAATTGATAAGGGGAAGGAAGGGGTGCCTCCTCTACCTTAGTCATTCAAAAGTTAATAGTCTCTTGTGGATGCTCTCTTCATTTACCTCCAACAGTTCAATTAATCTGAATTAGACTTATTTATTAGGAGATTTGAGTATGTGTATTTAGCTCTGAAGATTTTCTGGTGCAGTCCAAACAGACTGAAAAAGAAGTGCAATCAATTAAATGATGTAGGGAAGTAGGAAATGAAGACCGTTTCGGCAGGATGCAGGCAATGTGTGATCCTAGACATGCATCGCACCTTTAAATCTTTACTATTTCTAGCAAACCAGATGAAATACCTCCCTGAAGTCACTCTGCAAGCAGAGGCAATGCAGAGAATACATTAGACCTAGCATCTCCATGACAGTGCCTGTATTAAAAATGGATGGACAGCTTCCGAAAACCCATTGTTTGCTGTCTCCACAGATAGGATTCAGCTAATGAAACAGCTAATTAGATTTTTGTAATCCTGTCGTCATTGTTTGAGAGTGACACTTTACTTGAATTTCTCATGTGGATCTCTTCAGTCTAGGAGGGAATACTTTTTTCAGGCCAATTTGGCTCTTGTCATTTCGCTGGAATGGCAGTTCCCTCTGTTGGTGTAATGAAATCACTGCTTTCCCAAACAGAACTATGTCACTCAGCATTTAAATAGGAAAGAATAGGAAAATGAGGATACGATTAGTCAAACAGGCCCTGTGTTCAAAATCCATTTCTGAAATCAAATAGTAGAATTGGATTGAGTTCATAATGGAAGAATTACTTAGGTATTATTGCAAGCTGTATTACATATTCATCGACTTGCTGAATGTGCATGGATTTGTCAGGCATTCTGCACTCCCCACTCCTCATTTCCATCCAGTGCAGATGCTGTGAAGGGATAACCAAGTTAAAAGCTGTCTAAATTAAGGAGTGATTAAGACAAGTTTGGGTGGATGCTGAATGTTAATCTCGCAGGCCACATTCTTCCACAACATAAGAGGGTGCAACTTTCACTGGTAGCTCTCTGCCTTCAGCAGTGCATCGTGATGAGACTAACACATGAGAGACTGTAGTCCTTGAAGCTTAACTGAGTTGTGTGTTGGGGTTTTTTTTTTAAAGCTTCCTTGCTAACAGTATTTCTGCTGGTATTGATTTCTAATGGTAGCTGGGAGCTTTATTCCCTTAGAGACTCTTGTAAAATCCCTGCAATTAGAGAAACAAAATTGCACTGACCAGAAAAGCTGTATTAATTGGTAACTCAATATAGTTTGACCCAGATCATCTGCATTTCTGTCTGGATGGTCCCCTGCCATCGGTGGGACTCTTGAGTTCTGCCTGCAACGAGCTCACCGAGCAGCTCAAAATTATACTCTGAAAAGTCTTTGCAATGAGAGTCCTTATATTTATTTTGTTAAAATAACAAAGATGCGTGAATCAGTGTGCAAATTGCTAACTTTCAGAATAGGTACAGTTTGTTGAACAACCTTGAGATGTCTAACACGTTTTCCAGATTTATATGATATAATAAATACTGTAATGTAACTCAAATATTGGTGTGAATCTATATAGCAAATGACCTGCACAACTGACTGGATTATAGAATTACTTGATAAAGTACCTTGTCCTCTGATATTCTCTTAATATTGACGCCACAAGCCTTTTTGGTGTAAAAACATAAGCAATAGATATAAATGTCCTGTATTTCATGCTACGTGTGCTGGATTACTTTGACTTTTTTTTTTCCTTGAATCAGAAGAGTTGTGGTTTTCAGGAACCTGGGTCTAATGTTGAAGCAGGGATACTATTGCCTTCAGTTCTTATTTTAAGTGAGAAGGCAACAATTTTCTGTGATCAGACATGAAGCCCAGCATCAGGATCCCTAAAAAAAGAGAAACAGAAAAGGCTAATTGCAAAGGATGTTTGGAAAATGCTTCAAATTTTTCACAGCTGATTCTATTTCTGTAAAATTTCATCAAATTTTAGCTCTACTTTTCATGAATTTTCTTTTCCATTGCCATTCCTTGTCTGTTCTATGTATATTTACAACTCCGCTGAATAACTGATTTGGTTTCTTCAGATGCAGTCATCCACATTTTGCGTAACTGAGATGGTCTGTTTTCAGAATACACCTGAAATGGACTAAATTATATGTCCCATAACTGCTTTCACGGCATTGTTGAAAGCTGCCGTTCTTTTTTATGGATTTCTAAATGTTTAAACATTATACTTAGAGTACAGGTCTGAGATTTTTCTTTCTGATTTTTTAGTTTCTTTTGTTGAGAAGTTGTTGAGAACTTATTTGGAAAAAGCTTTGTGAAAATAGAACAGCATTTCCTTCCACAAGAAAAATTGGCAACTTTTAATCATAATCTTTAAGTGTTTGTTTTCAAAAAAAAAATTGGTTTTACCTACTGGAAAATTTTGTTTTCTTTTTTCTGTTGCTGATATTGAAATACTTTTCTTTCTGAAAGGAAGACTGGCCTAAATAGAGAAAAATGAATTTCTTCAAAGTACTTAAGATCTGTCCTGACCTAAAGGGGCTATTTTTATCATGTATAGGTCATGTCAATGTTGAAAAGATGCTGAAAAGGGCAATTTCTATACTTTTTTTCTGGGAGTTTTGGTTCATTTTTTGAAAGATGGACATATGTGTAGGAAGAATTGGAAGAAAAGATATTTTCACATTCTTCTTGAGTTTTGAGGTATTAATGAGTTTGATCATTAGAGAAACAAAGTCAGTCCTCCTTGTAACATAATTTTAATTTAAACCCTCTGAGTCATCTAGTCCTTCTGTGTAGCTATTCATTATTAGTGGTAATTGCATGAAAAGGAAGTTGTTTGCCTGCTCCTGCTGCTTATTCTCTGCCAGAAAGCATAATCTTTGTTTGTGGACAGCACAATTAGCAGCTTTGGAGATCATAATTATTTCATACCTGGGGCTTGGAAGAAACCTGGGGAAGAAATACTCTTAAGCTTTGTCTGAAAATACTGAGTTTACTTAGAGTTACTTTTCAAAGTTTCAGTTGTCTGAGGCATGAGTACATCTGTAAAACGTTCAGTCCACGAGTATGTGTGTGGATGGATTACTGGAATATGTGTATGGAACTCTGCTGATCTATTCATAGCACACAAAGCAAAGCACAACAATAACAAAGAGAAACCCAAAATAATGACACATAGAGCTACATGCTGTAGCACAAAAGTAAAGACCCAAACAGCATATTATCTTACAATGATTTCCCTAACTGACTGACAGAAAATAGATTTGATATTCCTGTGTGCCTCATCAAAATTACACGAGCTAGCCTGACTGAGAAGCCTGGGAAAGAAAGAACCAAATCCCCAGTTACTTGGAAACCAAGTAGTGGTAGCTTTTTCTTCCCCTCTGGTAACTTCTGCTCTTTGTAAGAGGTGTTGATCCGGTATCCTTCCTCACATTTCCAGTGTAAACGTGGTGGTATACAAAAACGTTATTTTTCCAATTCATTATCTGATACAAGTTCAAACAAATGTACATGCTTCAAAAGACAGCTATTATATTTTCAAATGTATAACCTATCTAACTTACCTGAAGTGACAGGGATTTTAAGCGTCACATGTATCTCTTTCAGTTCAGCCAGGGCACATTTTGGCATTCCTGTTCACACTGGCTGAGGATATGCACTCTAGCAGACAGCAGCTAATGACAGTTTTGGCTCTGTAAAAAATCATATCTTCTGTAATAAAAAGTAATGCTAGATTTCAGTTTGTTAATTTATCAGTACTTTGTATCAGCATAGACGGTGTGCTCAGGGACTAGGAAATTGCTCAGATTAAAAACCAAATTATTTTAAAACAAGAACTTTCAGTTTAATTTTCACATCTTTGATTTTGAAAAATATCTGGTGACTTTGGTGCCAGGGATGAAATTTTCTTTCTGTAGGCTCAACCGATCTGTAAAAGAGCAATCTTGATTCTACATTGCTTTCTTAATTTCTTCAGAAAAATAGCCAGCTAAATTGCAGCATTTTTATCAGTGACAGAAATTTGACAAGAATACAGAGCTCAGTTTTAAACTTTGAGCTGAGTTAGTGGCTAAGAGAGCAAAAGGTTCATCCACTGTAGCTGAGCATACTTGATTTGTGGTTGCTGAAATGATTAATGTTAAATCTCAAACCACATTTTTCTTAACAAATTCAATTTAAAGTAGATCAACATTAAAACACCAGTTAAGCATGTCAATTGAAACACATTAACATCCATTTTGTTTTGCGGGACCAATCGTTTATTTTAGTTTAATTTTATTTATAACTTATTTAATCTCAAGTAGGAAGGGAACAGGAAAGTGAGTAGTTTTCACTTTTAAAAGAACCCCAAACGTTTGTAATACAAACGTATCCTGTAAAAGTATTTAGCGGTTGAAACAAGAATCCATTGTATTACCAACAATACAAAACAAAGAGACACTGTATATTCTAAACAGTTTTTCTAAACAAAAGTGACAGTTGCACTGCTAGGGAAAGAAAAGAACAGCTTTGGTGGTATGAGCACACTGCAGAACTTTCAGAATGTGTAGTTTGATGTTTCGGAATATACTGTCTCATCATGACAAATATTCTGTGCAGACCTGTACCATTTTTGTTTTCTCTCAGTGTTCTTTCACGTGGCATTACCACCAGTTGCTGCTCTTTATGTAGTTTCAGTTATTTCTTGGCTGGTCTGCTTTTTTCTTCGTATATGGCAATCCCCAAATACGCATGCACTAAGCAGCTATTGAGAAAATGACCTGATTTAGAGTCCAAGCCTCTAAAAGAAGTACTAGATGGAAACATTTTTTTGGTAATAAAGCCATCCATCATCCAACTCTGCAAACAGTGGAGCATGTCTGTTTATAGAGAAGCTGTCAGCACGGTGTTGCCTGGAAAGCAGATCTGTTGTGATCCCGTGCTCCTGAAAGCTAGGTCTGGAGAACAGTTTTGCTTATTGACGTTGCTTAGTGTCCTGGAATATCTTTGCGAAAGTATTCCTCGTGATAGGAAAGATGTGTGCTAATGTCTTTACAAACAATTTCATGGGTGAGGCTACGGGTGTTAACGTCTTTGAAATGGGTCTTAATGTCTCTACGAGCTTCAAGCAGCAGGTTTATTACAGAGCCCCGACAGCCTGACTCCTCAAACAGACAAGTGGAAGTTTCTGAACTTTGGGGTTAACTTCAAGCAGCAGGTTTGTTACAGAGCCCAGACAGCTTGACTCCTGAAACAGACAAATAGGTCCGCACAAGCCTGAGTTTCTGAACTCGGGGGTAAAATAGTAGGTTCAAGGGGGATATGTGGCAGGCGGTTCGGGAAGGCTGTACCTTCCCTGTACCTCAGCCAATGGCGAAAGGAAGAGGGCAGCATGTGGCCGGGAGATTAGGATAAAAAGGAGGCTGCGCCTTCTGAAAGCTTGAGAGGGAAAACAGCGTGGGTGTGTGCTGTAGTGGGCTCTCTCTCTGTATTCGAATCAAGTTGCGGGACTCCTCTGTCTCGTTTATGGACACTGGCTTTTCATAGCGTGATTTTCCGTACCTTTGGAAGGACAAATGTTGAATGGATGGAGACAAGACCTGGGTCTCATGCTCTATGTTATTTCACAGAAGGATAGGAATGAATATAATTTAGTTTTGTCCTTTGATTTCTAACATTTATTTACTGTGGAAGAGATTTAATGTATCTGTTTATAACATTTAATAGCTACTGACGTGTTCTTCAGCAACCAAAGTCACTTTACACATCAGCTTGGTCCAAGAAAAGCTTAGTCCAAAAGTCAGCA
Organism: Mohoua ochrocephala; assembly: GCA_013398855.1. Lineage (NCBI taxonomy): Eukaryota > Metazoa > Chordata > Aves > Passeriformes > Acanthizidae > Mohoua > Mohoua ochrocephala. The sequence goes on from VZTA01011758.1 coordinate 59,751, forward strand.
GTGCTTCAAAGCAGAAATACTGAAAACCTGATAGTACGTGTGTCATCACTTCTGCTAAAGTGCTTATGGGACTGTTACAGCCATTAATTAAAAAAATTAAATTAGAGAGGAGTCCAGTGCTGAGGAGTACCTCTGCTGCGGGTAGCTCGGTTTGCAAGCGGCAGACTGAGATGCAGATCGAGCTCTGGGTGGGAGCCCGAGACAAGAGGCCGTGAATTGCCAACCCTTTGCATAACAAAGGGCACGACGAGGGTGGTGCCAGCCAGGGGAATGGACACTGGGAGACACAGCAGGAGCCGTGAACTGCCAACCTTTTGGGTAACAAAAGGCAGCAAGAGCGGTAGTGCCATCCAGGCGGATGGACCCTGGGGGACACGGCGGGAGCCGAGGGCTCGGGAGAGCGAGACTTGTGCGCAGGTGGACTGTGATGGCATAAAAGCCCAGGGGTCTTTTGCTGGGGCTCTCTCCTCGGAGGCACCACTCTGGGCTGTTCCTGTGGCCCTGCGCCGGGACAAAATGGCTCTGTGGAACGAGACGGCTGGGACTGTGCTGCGGGAAACCCGGGGGAGAGCCGGTGAGTGAACCTGGTCCGACCGTGCGAGTGCGGGGTGTGCGGGGAGCCAAGAGGGGCTCCGGTGGGGTCACTGAGCCCCAGCTGCCAGGGGGCTTCCGCACCTCCCTTCAATCAGAAATTATACCTGGAAATTGCGGTCTTGTAAAAACTGCTTGAGGCCCAGTCACCCAACGTGCTCCTGCTGATCTTCCGTGGGATTGGCTTCAAAATGCGTGTCAGAGAAATAGACTTTATATTCTTGTCGTATATTCTGCAGGGGAAAAAAACCCAAACCCATAGGGATATTTTCTCCATTGCTTAATACAAAATAAAAAATTTGAAGTAGCAAATTGTTTAAAGCTGTCTAATTTAAGGTTAGAAAAAAACCCCAACTATATCATGGAATATTGTAACATTCTGCTGATCTTGTTACTCATAAATTCATATATTTTTATTTGGAGTCTTTACTTATGTGTTCAAGTATTTACTGAACACATCACCTTTCCTTCCCTTGACATTACTCAGAATATCTCAGAGGAACAGCAGGCTGTTTACTTAACACCTTTCAAAGACAAATGGTTGAATAACTGGCTTTCTGTTCCTTCTGGAAATGGACTTTACTAGGGAGAGGGGGGTTTTAAATTTCAATTTTGGTGTGCATCTCAGCAGAGGGAGCTTTAGGTAGATACAATTTTTAACAACCTGGGCCCTCAGTATTGGCCAGCATTTCACACGATGGTTTAAAATTTTAGAGCAACAATGTAGACTCTTTGAAAGTGACCACTCAGTGAAACTATGAAACTGGATACTGCGCATAAAAATGTGATTTACGCTTGGAATTGCTGATGAAAAGTAGATGATGGTGCTTGTTGAGTAACTAAAGGCACCTAATGCAATGCAAACATTGAACAAAGGCAGAAAGGACCCAGTGGGATAGTCCATTGGAACAGTTGTGTCTTACCATGGTGCAGGCAGCACCTTTTGCTGCTCCTGTGCAGTGAAAATGAATGTTGTAGGGAACTGAAAATGGTTTACCAAACAATTGTGTTCAGACTGGGGAAGAAACCTTCTTTTCTTTTCTTTTCTTACACTGCAAAAGAATTATTTTCATTTTGCTACTCTTTATGCTCATACAACCCACTGTTAACATGGTGTATCTTACACAGATATGGTGTCTGTCTTACAAGGGAACTAATTCCTTATATTGTGAGCTTATATGAGGAAGGACTCGTCTCAAGGTTGTATCACTGACTAATTGTTATTTTGGACAATTAGCCTTATATAAATGCCTCTTGTCTGTCAAATGGGTACGAAAGTCATAAGTATACATATCAAAAATAATATTCAAGCTTTTTTGAAAAAACCTACTATAAAGGTGCTTACTATTAAACATGATCATAACAAAAAAATAAAAATCAGTGCCTAAGATGGGACAGGGAAATCTTGAAGTAGCCCCAATCACAAGTATAAACTTGCTTTCTTCCACACCGAGTGAACAATGCCCTCTGCTGATTGTGGGGAGGAAAACGGCTAAAATTCTGTAAAAACCTAACTGAGACAAAACTGTAAAATAAGATAAACTAGATTAATTCTTCTGATGCTTATTGACATATCTAAGGCTCTGTCGGTGACTTGTTTGCTTACTGCAGATTATATATGTGTATATAATGAGATGAAATATGTTTGAGGAGATACTTGCAGAGTCTTCATTGCATACCTGTATTTGTGTGAACTCAGCCCTTGAATAATCTCAAAGATGCTGATATCAATGCATTTTTCAGACTAGGTGTCTGGTAGGCTGTTTGCACGTATCCATTGGTATGATCCTAAAACTGAATGACCTTTGGTGAGAGTGGAAATTCTGTTGAAATCTACAGGTAAAACAAAAGAGAACAGGAATTTTCTCCGTGTTGCTCAGTACCTCCCAAGGAGTCTGTGCTTCCCTGGAGTGCTTGCATAAAGAAAGGAAAGATTTGGAAAGAGCAGCCTGAATGGGAGTTTCTGATGTGGGTGTCTCTGGGGAATATTGCCTGATGACAGTGAAAATACCAAATATTTTCTTCTAATCATTTCGGTATTGTTTAGACCCATCACTGCATAAATCACTGCAGTAATTTGTAATGCTAATTGATGTGTGTGTTCCTTGATTCACCCGACTTGGGGCTTTCCTGATACATAATTCTTCAGCTATTTACTTCCCAGCACTTTCTCTGCCAGCGGGGGGAACTGTAGACAACATTCCTGAACTTGTAACCGCAGTCTTGCAGACTGGAATTCAGAGGTGGTAAATGTGGGTTTATCCTTAATACCTTCAGAATTCTGGAGGATAAAAATTATTGTGTCTTCTGAGCAGCAGATTTTCTAAAAATCTGAAAAAATACAGTCAATGTCGGTTTGCAAAGGTCTTACTGTTTTAACTACTCTCACCCTCCTGCTAAACTCTTATCATGGAAGCCTTTTGAGTCAGGTACTGAGTCAGGACATTCAGTGATGCTCTGATAACTACTGTATTTTGGTTCTTGCTTGATAAAGACCTGACAATTTTCCTTTTTCTAAAGATACAAATGTCCAGAGTGGCAAGTAGAATGAATGAGGAGTGGGAAGGAAAAAAACGTTAATGTGTTTTAGTCTTATATCTCATAGAAAAACACTCTAGTAAATCTTTCCTGTACTTAAATCTACATTTGTATTCTTACCGTGTTTCAATTTTAATAGCGAGGCATAAACCTAAATGAGTATTTTATGGGTATTTGCATCAAACAAGCATTGTGCTCAGGCTGAACATGCTTTGTCTATTTTGTAACAAATGTTTTGTACCGTGGATATTTTAAAGACTGGACTACATCTTGAATCCCATTTCATGCCAAATTGTTGTGTACTGTCAGTGGATGGAAGAGATGTGAGGGGGGGATTGCCTTGGTGTGAAACTGGCACGACAAGTCCTTCACTTCTTGCTTCTGCTGTGTTTTCCTCCAGCAAGTGTGGGAGAACGTGTCAGGAGCACTTGCAGAAGGAATTGTTTGCTTCTAGCCTGTGTCAAACTCAGGACATCCCACACAGACTGACAAACTCATTAAATAATTACTGCAGTTTCATTAAGGGGTTAAATTTTTCATCTGAAGTGCAGCACATTATTCAACCCTTACACCTACTGATTATAGACAGAAGGTAAATATTTAAACATCGATGCCCTGACTGTTATCTCTGTATTACAAACCAGTACACCACATCAAGCAGGGAGGACTAATGCACTGAAGTGCAGGGAGTTTTTTAGAGGCCAAATATGTTAACTTAAAAATTGGGAGGGACTCTAGGGAGAAAAGCCATAATATTTCTTGGTGCTAATGGCTTTAGGTGAGTATTATATTTACTGAACAGACAGAATGATTTTTGCCGATGTACTTTGTTGTTGCCTAGCCATGATTTTTCTGTTCATCTGTTTTTGGACTTCTTTAAATGTGGAAAACTTTCAATCTGCCTATGAGAGAATTAGTCAACATTAGGGCTCTGTGTAGGCTGCATATTAATACTTAATTGCATTTTTCAAAATTTTGAGGAACATAGAGTAATTCGATATGCTGTCTGGGGAACCACAACCCAGTTCTTGATGCAGTTTTTGGTTTCTCTTTTTAAAGAGATTCTTATTTTCTTACTTTTCTGAAGGAATAATAAGGGTTTTTAACAAAGTGCATGTAAATATCCTATTTTAGGAGATTTTAAGCAAGAAATGAAACCATTTTTAAAAGAAATTAATTGAAACTAGGCACCACTACTTAAAACCTAGCCTATCTTACCCCTTGTCCAGGGGATTTAACAGTAAATTATGGAAAAATTAATTTTATTTTCATTTCACATACTCTTTTTTCCAGCCACTAGTGTATGATTACCAGATATATCAAAAAGACTTATTGTATATATATAATGACACAAAAAGATAGAGTTTGGAGTTGAAAAAAAAGATATACTAAATATTAGCACTGTGTTTTGCTAGATGTTATGAGAAGAAACATATCTTATGATAATCAGTGTTCTAAAAAATGATGAAAGGAGAAAAAAAAGACATTAATAAAGTTATGAGAGTAAGATTAAAATTAGTCTATGCTGCAGCATGTACTAAGGGTATTATTAATGACTGTGTGCTGTAGTATGCCAATACAATTTGTACTACAATATAATGGCAGTGAAGATGCTGTAAGTATCTTGAAGTTCAGTACCTAAATTTATTGCCAGGAGTAAATTGTAATTTAAAGGATCTAGGCTGATACTAGAGTCTCCATAAACACAAAATATAATTTCTTTTCAGACAGCAGACCTGCCCATTTTATTAGTCACATACTCCCTTTGAGATGCACATTCACTTTCACAGAATCTTAGACCGGCTGTACCACCAGGGCCCCCCTGAAACGCGAGCAGTGGGCAATAGCCAGTGGAGTTCACAGGGTCTGGTGATCCCTCAGTGACGTCTGTGATTTGAGCTCCCAGTAAGCAGCACAGCTCCCTAGAGAGAGTGTCAGGTCGGTGAAGGGGTGCCGCTGCAGCTCTCGGAGGAGAGGTGCCCACTGCTGTCACCTGCTGCCTTTGCTCAGCTGTGCTGCTGTCACACGGGGAGCCTCACGCAGCCCCAGCGTCTCTCCCTGTGCTCTCCTCGTGAGCTCACTTTTCTTCTTAAAATGTAAGACCATGTTTATTGTAGTAACACATATAGAAGAGAAAAAGTTTCTTAGTGTAGAGGATTATTAAAGTCCTGAAGATCTTTCAAGGTGAAGTTCAATTTTAATACCATGACCAAAACCTGTCACTCTAACTCGATTACCTTTCCTCTGCCTGAGTGGAGGACAGAGGTTGCTGCTAAACCGGTTCTTCAAATGATTTCTTTTTGCTGGAAATTTTTGCTAGTGTGTAAATCATCAAAAGACTAAAAGAAGGAAGGAAGGAGGCAGAGGGAGAAAATCACTGGAGAGAAGCCAAAGAAACCTACCTAGTGCCAGTATTGCCAATCCCTTTGGGAATTTCTAGTTATTATGCTTCTATTCTGGATCTGAAGGATTGCATCTTTCTAACTACTCGCATAGCATTTTAAACTGTTATTTGAACCACCATTCTTAGAGAAAAAACTGTACAGCTGAGAAATAGCGTAATATCCCAGCAAATCCATGTGGTTATCAGGATATAAATAGGTAGCACAAGAGAATTACCACTTGAAATCTTTGAGACCATGTCAAGACAGCTCTTTCAACCTCCCTTTTATACTGCAACCACTTGCATTCATGCTCACCTTATAATAATTCCCCTTTTCCACAGCACATGAAAGAGCACTCCAAGTTGGTTTAAAGGTTTTTTTTTTTCCATTATTGAAAAAAAAAATCTAGAAAATAATCCCAGACTTATAACACTGGTATTTTGCATCATTATTTTCCTCATTTCCACAGCTTACCCAGTACAAGATTTGTGATGTTTTTGCAGCATGTTGTTAAAAGGTGTGGAGGAATTTGGCACCTATGATACAGACTTTCTGGATGTATTTTGTACACCTCTTTTGGTTCTCACTAGTACTGTTTAAAATGGTAGAACGTTGTATTAAACTACTTCATCACATTCAGACATCAATTTGTTCATTTGAAAATGTATTCTTATATATTTGTGCTTTCCTTCCATGGTACAATGAATCAATGGATTTTTTTCTGGGATCAGCAGTTGCAGGAGAGTTATAATGAGCAAACCTAGAAAGAACAAATCTGTGCATTGCTATGGCTTAGTCATAGGCATCAAAGGCCTAGTGTGACAAAAAGAAAGGACATTTCTTAAACTGAAAACACATAATAAATGTAATTCATTAGAGTTGTGGAGGGAGTAACAATTCATCTTATATGGGAGCACTGAGTGTTTATAAATTAATGCATTTATCATTGTTGCATTGTTTTGGTGTTTGGATCCAAATGATTGCTTGAAATAATAATGCCTTACGGAGGTTTGGTTCAAATTTTAGAACATACTTATTTCTTATGCAGTTGTACATATGGAGACCTCCACAGGAGTTTAGTTGTTCTGAGGACTGAGTAAAATCCTCCACAAAAACCTTTTAAAGTATCAATCTGTGACACATACACTTAAATCAACTCACAGCAATAATGACTCAAAGCCAAGAGCCCAATAAAAGTGTAAGTCAGTCTGAAAACATGAAATACGTATCGTACATATCTGCCAAAACAGAGGAGGTAGTGTTGTGGAGCAGAAGTACAGCTGAGATATGTCTTTCTTTCTAAGGGACATCACAGAAGATCTGGCAATTTAGATAAGCTTTTCACAGATCGCAGTGACTCCACAGGGCATTGAACTGCTGATAGCCATGATTTACCCTACAGAGCTTATTTGCTACATTTTCAAAAGTTCTGTATATCTAAAATTTTACTTTCCATCCATACCCCCACAGAAATATCAACATTATTGTTCTGTTCATAAAAATATATGAATGTGAACTTGTGAAAAAATTTGCTCCCGTGAGCAATCGTAAAGCATTCTAGCATGCACTGATAAGTACATCAGTGTATGTTATTTTGCGCTGTAGGACTTGCAAGCACCTTCTGCCTATTCATGACAATGTCACATTTTGAAAAATATTGTTGTCATAAACAGCCTTCAGCTTTTAAGAGCAATTTGATGAAATTTTTTATCCCTAACTGTCGTTTGTCTGAGATACAGATTCTGATATTTTGATTCCAGCATTTTCTGTGTGTTACGGAAAGGTCAAATATTTGTAATTGTCAGAAGGACTGTGTATCTTTATATGCTTACTTACTGTCATTTCTACCATTCCCAATAGTTTAGCAACAGAGCACTCTTATAAAAATTGTCAGTGGCAAAACCGGAAGCAATGGCCAAAGCTTTCATCTCTTGCTCAAAACAAGGCATAAGTATTAGAAATTTTAAGTAGATGGATCTTAATGGTCTGCATACCCTTATTTTAAATTCTAGGAAGTCTTCTTTCTGGCATAATAGTACACAAGAATGTTGAATAATATGTATGAATAAATTTATTTACAATTCTGCAAGGTAAAAGTTCTTTGGTTTTAATTCTATGTGAAAAAGACTTCTCTGAAATATCAAGCAAATGAAAACATTTTAAAAAATTTTAAAAATCAGATTAAATGTCCTATTTTTGATCTCCTGTAAAATGACTTTAGCTTAGAATATACAAAAATCATACTACTCATGAGTGATGCACTGTGTATCCAAATTCTCTTTGGCAAAATCTATCCAGCAACTTAGATCAAGTACAGTGGACACATTGTTGGGGTCATACCTCTATATTCCTTCCTGAAAAACTGCATATAGACTATGCTACAGTATATAGTCCTTGTCTAGAAGAAAACAGCTGGTGTCAGTTTCATCCTCTCTTTTGGTATTTATAATGAATTCTTTGATACCTACTTTTACGTTTTTGGGGACACTTAGCTGTCATTACATATTCTTCCAATTCCTGAAAAGTTGAAAGCACTTAAAACTTTTTAACAGTCTGTGACAACCATATTACTTTGTGTAAATCTAAAGATTTCCAGCTCTCCTTTGTAAAAACAGTAGTTCTGTGACAGCTCCTTGCGGGAGCGTTATTTTTTTGGATGCATTCCAATTTCTCTGAATGTGACTCCCCACTGTCTTCTACACTTGCAAGAAAAAGTATTGCTGATTTCAAGTCCTATTTCAAGGTCAACCTTCCATTCAGAAAGATTAGAAGTAGTATTACTCCTTTTGTGGGTCATGAAGTGCATGTGAAATAATACAGGCTCTTTTTAAACACACACAATCTTCTTATGTGTGTTTGATTTACTTGGAGTCTCTCTGAGTGATGTTCTTTCTTGACACAAGACAACTCCAATGTTTTGTTATTTTTCATTGTAAGCATTCTCAATCATTTCTAGTGACACTAAACCACTAATATTTCATACTCAATCAACTTAGGAAATGAGAAGAAAAAAGAAAACTTAGTTTTCTAAGTTACTCCCTTCTGTGTTTTTTTGTAGATTGTCATTTGGCCTTTTTAATCACTTCTTAGCTCCATGAATTTGACACTTATGCTTTAGTTCTGCAACAAAAGAATTGTATGTACTCTAACATTTAAGGACACATGTCCCTCCCCAACCCCCCTAAAATCCCCCAAACTATTATTTGGAACCCTATAAATAAAATAAGTAATAGCAGCTGCTCAAAGTAAATTAGTGATTTTTATTTCCCTGACCATTTGCCAGTTGATTATCAACATGGTGGAACCTGAAGGTGTGTTGCTGTCCAATATAATCTTCAATATGAAATAGAAGTCTTTTCATAATTGTTAACTATGAGCTCAACAGTGTTTAATATCATTATTACATACGCTGCTGCATGCAGATATTAAGTGTAATACTCCATTTCAGTGGGCTGGGAAATTGCATTAATCTGCCTCATAGTTAGAGACCCTCCATGTGTATGTATCCTCTGTTGAGAATTCATCATATCTTCCCTCATTTGCTTTATACACAAGGCTAGGATCTCATTATAATTTTTATCTAGAACACCAGGTTTCTAGCTTTAACTCTGGATGTTTCATATTCAAATATAGGCTGGAATAGCAGCTGTTACATTAAGAAAAGGGTTAATCCAGTGTACCATCAGTTATGGATTCCTTACACTTGAACGAGCTTCTTTTTTATCAGTATACACCAAAAGCTCACAAAATTTCCTCTTGAATCAGAATTGACTGAAATAAATCTACAATTCTAGCCTACTATTGTGATTTTCTGAAACAGTCTTATGAAAACACAGTAATTATTTTTTCTATGCTTATGAGAACATTTGCTACCCTAATGAGGTGCCCTTTGTATGACGCATCAGTTTCTGTGCCTGATATTGCATACCTGACCTTCTAAGAATTACCAGCAAGTATATGGCTACTATGAAGTAAAATAAGTTAGACATAAGCAGTAGCTCCTATTATTTGCAGACCAATGGACTGAAATAAAATAAAATCAGTGCCTGAACAAGGCAATAGAAGAGGACAACAAATTCATAAGGAAACTTATTTAATTAGTGCATTTCACTAGTGAAACGTTGTCAGCCACAGCAATTCCACTTAGTAGGAAACTGAAATGGAATATTTACCGTGACAGAACGTGATGTGAGGGTCTGGATATTTGCAAAGTAATGAGTGATAAACCTAAAAAGCAGAAAAGGAAAATAATGAGAGGATCCACAACTGCTTTATAATCATCAGATTTTGTTAGGAATGGCACACAGCAATGTTATCACCTGCCAATGTCTTGCCCTTTCATATGAGTCTAAATTTCAAGAGCACAGAGTGTCAAGAAAAGTAATCTTATACCTGTTCACACATAAAAAGTTTTTCTAGTATTACTCATTTGTTGGTAGAAGGGAATTTGCAATTCTTTTAAGTTTTGCTAAGTTTTTTACAAAACCAAGTGAAAAAAAAACCCCGCAACTAAAAAAGCCCAAACTTAAAAAGGCCTCTATAGAAATTCTTCCACTTCGCAGAGGCAATCAGAACAGGTTGTTGAAGACAGTGTAATAAGCACTTTGGGCAAGAAGCAAATGTTGAACATGATTTTAGTATAACCTTCAAGTCTCAGCTGACTTGCACAGTAGCCATAGTAAGAAAATATTTTAGTTGCAGTTATTTTTCCCAACCCAGAATGATATCCCCTCAGCTGGGGTTTTAATGGAAAATCTTAACAGAAATGTGGGTATAACCAGAAACTTACTGCCTTTATTTGAAACATACCTCTGTTTCAAGGATTTGACCCACAGTGCATACGTGTTATGACTAAAACAGTTATAAATGGGCTCTGAATACTTTGCCCTCCAGACTACTTTTATGTTCTTGCAGACTTGAATAACCGCATCTGGAAAGTTTTAAGAAAACTTTGCAATGGATGTGCTTTCTTGCCAGTATGTTACACAATTACTAGTGATGTTAATTGTAGGTCACACTGTCTTAGAACCACTAAGGTTGAAAAAGACCCTGAAAATCATTGAGTCCAATCATTAACCTAACACCACTACCAAGTTCACCACTAAACCATGTCCCTACATGCCATGCCAACACAACTTTTACATACCTCCAAGGATGGTGACTCAACCACTTCCCTGGGGAGCCTGTTCCAATGTTTTGACTGCCCCGTCACCGAAGAAATTTTTCCTAATATCCAGTCTATCTTATCTATCTAATGCCATCCGTAAAAGTACATCTCAGAATAAATTTTGAGGAAAAGCTACCTGTGAAGGCTCTGTGGATGGCTAAGTCACAAGAATCACACCTATATCTGTCCCATTTCCAAGTCTATAAACACTTCACCTGAAGATCCGGTACCCTTATGCAAGTAGCTTCTGGGACCCATAAAGAAAATCCTTTTAGAGGAATGGTTAAATTGGTTGTTGCATACTCAATGTCTACCTGTAGTACGGACTCATAAGTGCCTCAGGGCTCTGAAAGAATTAAAATTGGTTCTTTCTGAATACTCATGTTACTTACCAGGATTTTAGATAGTTTTTCATTTACCCTGCTGATGGCTCAATGGATGGCCTTAGGGTATGACAAAGTCAGTTAGTGTTAAGATGCAATGAAATTCCACCAATTGTTTGTGAAAATCACTCACTGAGTTCCTGCAGTAGCTGGTGATCTCGAAACTGTTAAGTAAACTATAACACATTTAATCACAAGCACATAACACATCTCTTTTTCACTACGAGACCATATTTAATCTGACTTTCTATCACACATATTTAGGAATTCTTTGGACTACATAGGGTGGATAACACTAAAATAATTAACATGATATAGAACTGTTCCTGCTGAGTGAAATCACATTTTGTGCTCCAGAAATAAAGCATTAAAGCTAAATATGAAGTGCCTGGCACAACAACACAGAGAGTTTCTCTACAAAGTGACTATGTGTCAATGACTTTTCCACAGGATTCTGGCACAGAGAGCAGTCTTTCTCTCTTCTGGGTTAATTCTGGCCAATCTCAGCACAGCAGCACAACGTGTGGCATTTGCAACCAATATGTAGATTCACTACAGGTGAGAGAATGTGCTTTGCCCTTCTACCTTTCCCTACTATCTGATAGAATAAAGGCAAAAGAAAAAGCTTGAGGAGATAATATCAATATTCACTCACAGGGAGAGATTCTGTGAAAAATAATCAGAAACAGTGTAAACTAGCATTAAACCTTTATGTGACTTATGCATGGAAGATGATAGTTCTCTTGAATACTTCTGTGAAAAAAAATAGAGTTGCAAGTTTCTCCCTAAAGTGTCTTTATTAATATAAGTTCAGAATTGCTGTGGAAAAGTTAAACTATTTCATAAGTAAGCAATAAAAGTGGTAAGAGGAATGAAGAAATGTAATTAAAGGTGAAGTTATAGACAGGCGAGCAGTAGAGGATGCTAAGTTGATAGATGCACCACATTTTAAGACACATACTTGAATAAGGATATTTTCAATGCAACAAAAGGAGTGATTGGTAGGAAAGGAAGAATGAAAATAAAAAGGAAATGTTCTGTTAACTAGGATATCAGTTTATACGATATGTCTTGGGTAATGGTGGATTTAGCATTTGGTACATTTAAGGTAACTTGGTAAATAAAAAATGTAGAATAACAGAAATTCTGGCACTGAAAGGAAGTGCTTTACATAAGCTAATTGCCTTTCTCATCTTTTGAGTATTTAGCTCTATTTCTCACTTGAACTGGCTAGTTTGTACAGACTGTGATCATTTCTATTTTTGCTCATCTGTTTTTAACTTTGACCATCTCTGAGCTGCGTCGGCAGAAGCAACACTGTCAAAGAAATACTCCGTCCTTGGAGTTGTAATTTTAGGTCGTGAATGACCAAATTAGAGCTGAGTTTTTCTACAGCTTTTCAATGTAGCAGCTGGGCCTGCTTCTGTGTTGCCTTTTAGACTGCTCACTGTGGATAGAAGATAGTGCAAGGTGTGAGTATGGGGCTTAGCCATGCAGGGCAAGCCACTGTCTGATGGCTGGGGCACTCATCTGTCACTAGTCAGATGCAAACCATGGTGCCTTCTCAGCAAGCCACTTTCTACTTATGGTTAGGAGGCATGAAAAATTTAAAGTGTATTTCCCAGCAAATATATGATGGATTGGAAGATTATTGTGCTCTGAGCACTTCCTAGAGACATGTATTTTACTAGAAGCAAAAATCTGTGTAGCAATTATCTGCTGTCACTGTTTGCTACAGTCTTGACAGCTCTCCCACACTAAGCAAAGTCAAAATAAATAATTAATTAGTATCAAGGTTTTTCCTTAAAGTTTCCTATGAAAAATAGTATCAATGCAGAATGAACATTTTTACATTATGACAGTTGTGTCTTGGCTTGTGCTGGAAGGGATGTTCCTTGGATGAAACATTCAGGTCCCATATACATATAATTTTGTGTACCTAGAACCCTGCAGGGCTATTTGGAGCAATGGAACTTGTAAAGGGAGCTGGAATATTTTATATGTGCAAGTATCTTAAATGGGCACTGCATGTGAACTTGATGCTGTGTGGACACATAAAAGGAAACTTTGTTAACTGCCAGAGAGGTCTCAGAGGGCTTATTGCAGTATAAGAATGTATCACAGTATATTGAATGTGCTTCTAGCACATTCCTAACTGGTCTAAATTCAGTGGAAATAATTCTAATTGCATACAAAACTCTGATAATCATCCTGTGTGATATAGGTGGTTTGTCTTATGTTTCACTTATTGTTTATGTTTAGGACTAATTTTTTTTTGATTTTGTACCAAAACAAGTACCAAAACCATGTTTGTTTTCAAAGACATATGCCTGAAGTGTTTGGTTTTCCAGAATGTCCTTGGATTCTGGCAACCCTAAAGGTGAGCAGACAGAAAATCAGGCAGTTTGTTGTTTGCAGCCTTTCTGCATTTACTCAGTAATTCATCAAAACCAATCTGTTTTTGCAAAATGCTTCTGTTTGGCAAATGAGTGTTTTGTGACAAAAGCTCAGTTTAATCAGAAAAATCCTGTTTAGTTCTATTCATTATATGGTAGGAGAGAGACAAATCAGATGCATTTCAGTCTACTAATCACAGAGCATGACTGAACGACTTTCAATTGCGTCTCTACCCTCTTTCTCTTATCGCTGTGATTGATACCAAAATTGAGAGCTATGAAACCTGCAGACTGCACTGCAACTTTTCATATTGGCAGCTGTCGAACATGCACTTTCAAAATTAGCACTAGGTACTTAACACCTCATGCGTGGAACATGAGCTAATGTTGCTTGAGTGTGCTTTGAAGGCACCATTTGCAGGTCACTTAAATTTCAGATGATTCCTCATTGTGGTTATGTTGGTTGATAGCATCTGAAGTACAGGAGAAAAATAATACATTTGTAAAGGGAATTAAGGCTCGAGTTGGGACAGTATTTAAATACAATCTTAACTTGGAAGGAGTCAGGTATGGGACTGCAGCTGGATAAAGGTATATAAATCTTTTCTTGAATTATTGACTGAACACTGAATACTTAATGTTCAATCAGCAAAGAAAACATCTAAATAGTGCACTGAGCCTAACAAGTAGGGCAGTTTGGGATATACACTTGTCCAGCTTGTACAAAGACACTTCATATCGCCTGAGGACAGCTTTGCACAATCACATCTCTGAATAACTTTTGGGGAGCAGTGCAGAAGAAACAATAAATGAAAATTCCCTAGTGTTACTATATTTAAAGAAAGTGAGAAAAGTAGTCTATAGAGGAATTGCTCTGTGAAACTTGATAAATTATTGCAAGTCAAGATATCTGACTAACACATCTTTCCTTCAATCCGAAGCCTGCTTTTTGGTTTTATGCACTAAGAAACAGTAAAAAGAGTTTTACCTCTTAGTCTCTGTTGCTGATTTCTTGGTGTTTCCAATAATAAGTTGAATTTGTGACATTTTTTTCCTCATCCTTGGCTTACTAGTGGATGAAACATGAAAAAAAAAGACAGACAGAAAGGGGGAGAGAAATACCAGTTTGTCTTATTGTCTTTCTTTGCTTCGATCTGCAACCTAAATTTATTTCAGCTCTTAGCTGAAGCATAAAAAATAGAGAAACAGAAGATGTTTTCTAGCTAAACAGTCCTCATCCTCTCTACTGAACAGTATTGGGTCCCATCTATAATTTCTACTTTATGGTAAAGTAAACAGAGGTTGTGGTAGAAGGTAATAAAAGGTATTTTCTTTTGCCTGCTTTGTTTTTATTCCTTGGCATGTATTCATTCCCATCTTCTAATTTTGCAACCAGAAAGGTCAAAAAGTAAGTTTTAGGACTTGGCTATACTAATAAAATACATAGTGTGAGGGGGTAGGGTTAGTCACCTAATATGCCTGAATCATCATAGAGTATTCTGAGCTGGAAGGGACCCATGAGGATCATCAAGTCCAGCTCCTGGCCATGCACAGGATACCCCAATAATCTCACCGTGTGCCTGAGAGCATTGTCCAAACACTTCTTGAGCTCAGGCTTGGTGCTGTGACCACTTCCCTGGGGAGACTGTTCCAATGCCCAAACACCTCTGGGTGGAGAACCTTTCCCTGATATGCAGCCTAAACCTCCCCTGACTCAGCTTCAGGCCGTTCCCTCGGGTCCTGTCACTGGTCACCACAGAAATCANAGTGCCCTCGGCCTCTCCTCATACAGCTTCCCTTCCAGGCCCTTCACCATCCTCATGGTCCTCTCTTCTGATAGGTACATTGGAATGATAGATGAGAATTCGAGTATAAACACAGTGTTTAGCCATTAAATTAAGAGACTATTTACTATTTTTCTTGAGCTCCTCCTTTGAGACATACGTAAACTTAATTTGTCTGTGGTCTTCAGTAAGAGAAACTTAAATGCTTAAAATAACTTAAAAGAAAAAAGATAGTATAGTGACTTACAAACCTCTTACATTTATGCTGAAAAATGCGGTTCTCTGGCTGATCTGGGAACCCAAAAGGAAAAACTAATTTATTTTACATCCCATGAATGGGAAAGTTCATTAAACTTCAGGCTTCTTGGGAAACAGTTTAGTATTGATTGTGTACAAGACTGGAGGGCTGAGAACTGGAAGGCTTGGCAACTGTTTTAAATTCTCATACAAATTTACTCTGTGACCCTGGAAAAATAAATTAATTTACATTCTATGGCTCAAATCAACTCATTTTTTAAATGCCAGTCACTTAAATGAAAAGAAAAATAATTTAATTTCTTGATCTTTTGAGTTTAAGTGCATCTGGCTAATGTGGATGAGAATTGCTACTGCTGGCTTTTCTCTGTGAAAATAAATTCTATTTATCACAAGCTTAAATATGGATAGAGATATCAGTATAATGCCTCAGACTTCAAACCATGGAAAGCATGCCATTGCTAGCTAACTGCCTTTTATTTAAGACTGTATGCCTTGGATTTTTTAAAAAATCTTGATATTAATCAGTTTCCTAAGACAGAATGTTGGTAAAGGTTTTCTGACATTTTCAGAAATGACTACAGCTGGCTTAACTAAATTTTGCTGAAACTAGATGCAACTTTTCTAAAATTTTGCAACCATGTTATAGGTTGGAACTAGATGGTCATTAA
>VZTA01011759.1:0-15765 GCA_013398855.1 Mohoua ochrocephala
GACAGGCAGGGATGTCCTCCTGGCTGGGGACCCGGGGACAAGGGGGCAGCTGACATTCGGAGCAGCAGGGAAACCACTGGCACAGCAGCACCGGTGCTCGGGGTGTGCTGCTGAGCTGCTCAGCACCCTCATCCCAGCACAGCCGAGTTCCCCTCTGCTGGGATCAGGCCCTTCCCCGAGCGGGCATTGTGATGGAAAAGCTCCTGAAGGCCCTGTGAAGTCACTGAGCCTCGGTCTGTGGCCAGGCTGGAATGCACTAACCAGGAGTTGTTTTGAGGTCAGAAAGGAATAAGTTGTTTGCAGACAATTGATGTTGTTATTAAAAACATCCACGGCGCAGAGCAGGGGGAGGGAGGTCCTCTTTCCTGTTTGGGAAATAGTTTCTCACTGCATCCATCAAACGAAAGAATTCTGTATGAAAAATTAATTTAGAAAAAAAAAAAAAAAGAGTTTCTGGGGCACACGCGCCTGAAAATGAACCACAGCAGGATCAGAGGTTTGGCTCACAGCAACATCCAAGACTCAAAGGCAGAGGCCAGATTTAAATCCAGGACTGCTCCCAGCCTGTGACTGGAACTGGAGGAAATGCAGTTTCCTTCAGAGAAATGCAATCTCCTCTCTGTAACTTTTGGGCAAAACTCAGGGACTGCAGCTGAAGCCCGGAGCAGTCTCCCACCGAGACGGACTCCGTGTGAGTCTGGAGCAGCAGCTGGGCTGCAGGGAAGGGGGGATCATGTCCAAAAAGGAAGAAAAACCTCTCAGATGAAGGGACCAGGCTGTCACCCTGCTCCACATTGTTCATCTCCCAGCCCAGGGCGAGCAGCTTTCCCAACCCTGTCCCACAGCACGGAGATGTCACCTGAGGAGCAGCCACATCACGTGGCACTGTCCCACGAGAGCCAGGGCACCCTCTGGGCACTGTCAGCACCACGTGGGCCCTGGCACAGGGCAGGCCTGGCCCAGCTCTCCCTGTTCCCAGCCACTCTGCGGGGTCACACATCCAGAGACCCTTCCCATGGGATGCACAGGAGGGAGGACGCTCTGGCCGTGAGCCAGTCCCTGCAGTGTCCCTGGCAGGTCAGGTTTAAGCTTTGGGCGTAACTCCGGGGTTTTTTGGGATGGGAATCTGTTCATGGCTGGCTCCAGGGTTTGTGGGCACATGACTCAATTCCTGCCCGTGCCAGGCTGTCCCATGTCCGTGCAAGCACCAGCCATGATCCTTCCTGTAGGGGTGGTCAGGGACCACCACCATGGGTCCAGGACAGAATGAAGCCTCCCCTCATGGTGGAGGGTCGGGCAATTTTAGGGACAAAGTGGCACAGCCCAGGGCTCGAGTGGCACAAGGCCATCTCTGAGCATCTTCCTCATGGCCAGTGCTGCCGCTGCCACCCGGATTCCCGGGAATGTCTGCACCTCTGCAGCCCTCCTTTGAAACCAGCCAGGTCTGCAGCCTGTGCCGGGGGCAGTTGGAGCTAATTGCCCGTGATCAGCTAATTAAAGGGGTCCCGATAAAATCTGCCTGGCCCCGGTGTCCCCCGGGGTGACGGAGAATGCGGCTGCTGGGACACCCAGGGCTCTTTCGCATCCCCTCTTCCTCTTCCCTTGCCCTCAAGGGGTTTTCAGCACCTTTGCTTGCATTGTCTGGGTGTCGACGCTCTGCCCCAGGTGGCTTTGGCAGTGACCCTGGGGTTACAGGTGTGACCCGGGTCGGTGGCAGTGGCTGCATGGAGAACAGGGGGCTTGGAAAGTGTGGGTGATGTGGTGCTGGGAAAGGAGGGACCGCAGGATCCTTCTCTCCTCCCAGGGAACCCGCTCCCAGGCACTCCCACTCCTCAAGCTTTGGCCAAAATGAAGAGTAAAGATTCCCCACAGCCGAACCCGCCCTTGCTGCCCTGCAGAACGAGCAGCTTTGTGTTTCTGGGTGTTCGTGTCGAGCTCCTCTCCAAAGACCTGCCCGGCTTCCCGGAATGCTGCCACATCCAGGGATTACCCATCCTCTTCAAACAGCCCTGCTCTTCCCTGGCCTCCCTGCCTGCGAGAAAGAAGCAGCGAGGGCCAGGCTGGCCAAGGCAGCATCCCAGGGCCGTGGCGTGCACGGGAGGCTGATCCCAGCAGAAAAGCTGGGAAATCCCTGTGTTTGACTGCTTTGATCTGGATTAAATCCCTCAGAGGCAAACAGGAACAGCCTTCCTGGGGCTGTGTGTTTTGACTTGAAGCCATCCAAGTTTGCCCTAAGCGACCCTGAAAAGTGAGCTGCAGGCTCAGAGCTGGGCAGGGAGGAGCTGCTGCATTTCCAGGTGTGTCGTCCTCGCCCGAGGGAGGCTGTAGGGTCAGATGTGGATTCAGGATTGAGTAGATGTCTGCCTGCTTCATCCTTGGTGCTGCTGGGTCAGTGGGATCACTCCCAGCCCCACACCACCTCGGGGCTGGGCTCAGTGCAGGGCCGGGAGCTGTGTCCTTCACAGGATGTCCTCTGGTGTGTCCATACCCACCCGTTCCCCTTGTCCTGCACCACCAGGCATTTTTCCATCCAAACACTGGCTTAAGGTAGAGGAGATTTGGCTCGAAGTCTCTGCCCTACAATAGGTCCCATGACCCCAAAGAGATTTGTGTTTCCAGCTCATGAATTCCTTCTGTAGGAGCCTCACACTTCTGCTATCCCACAGCCTTGGGGTGGTGGAGCAAGGAGGGATGAGCCAGGGCAAGTGAGGAGGGGAAATGCTGTGTTCCAGGGGGGATGTGGGTGTGGGACCCCCGGGCTGGCAGCTGCTCCCTTCCAGGGAGGGGGAGATGGCCTCAGAGTGTTCTGGTGTTGGGGTCTGGGTGTTAACCATGGGCAGTGCAGGACGGTCCCATTCCTGCACGGGATCATGGTGCTGTGTTCCATGGAGACCCCGCAGGGGATGCTGAGCCCAGCCGGGGCCACCCGGCCTCCCTGAGAGACCCGAGCCCAGCACAATCCACATTTCTGCCCTGCTACAGAAAACCATTCACAGTAGCACAGCTGCCCTGATAAGGCAGGATAAGCCTGTCAGCTTTTGATAAAACCCCAATCTCCAGGAAAACAAAATACAGCAGTGCCTTGTCGGGAGTCCCGGGACCGCCCAGCCCGGCCGGGAGCAGAAAGCTGCGGCGTGGGGGGAGCGGGGCAGACAGCTCGTCCCAACAGCTCCCTGGAATACTGTCATGTCCTTGCAGGAGAACAGCTGGGAGGTCAGGCTCATCAGCCGGAGTTTTCCTTCCCTCCCAGATGCCCCGATAGTGTCCTGGAGATAAGATAGCTCTGTTTACCCAGGGCACCAGGAGAGCTCTGTCCATAGCCCCGAAGGTGCGAACATCCCTGAGCAAACATAGCTCTTCGCACCTGTAGGGCTCTTCCAGAGCCAGCCCGGAACGATGCCGGGTCCGGGTGGCTGCGGGCTGGGAGCTGGATGCTCACCCCATCAATCACGGTGATTCGGACTTGGACTGGGTTGCAGGATTAGCTCAGGTTTTGGAAGACTTGGAAGCAGAACTAAAATCCATCTCTGCTGAGCTTTCCCATCTAGATGTGAATTTTTATGTCGTCCAACATCTTTCTGCAGATCCAGAGACAATTCTGGCTCCTGTCACCCAAAGCTCTCAGCCTTTGCCATGACAAAACCCTCCCAGGGTCCCTCTCCCTACTTCCAGAAAGGGAAACCGAGGCACAGCGGGGTTAGGCCAAGCCATGGTGGGACCTTCCCTGCATCTGGAGAGCATCTCCTCTCCAAGGAAAGAGCAGCTGAGCAGCAGCGGCTGAGCCCAGGCCGCGGAGCTCCCGGGACAGCCCAGGGCCGAGCTCCCCGCCCCAGCCCCGATGCTCGGTCCCGTTCCGGCGGGTGGGAACGAACGCGCTGAGCTGCCAACGGCTCCCCTGAGCCAGCTGGGCTCGGAGAGAAACCAAAACCCTTCCCGAGAGCCGTCATCTGTCAAGCTTGAGTTACTGTCTGGCACCTCGAGTGGCCAGGCTGAGGTTTGTCACTCACGGGAACGGGAGCGCTCCCAAAGCCACCCTGAGCTCCATGTCCCGGGGTGAGGCACGGCTGGAGCAGCACCCACAGGCACGGGCAGGACCAGCTCCCAGAAATGGGGGACAAAACAGAGGGGACCCTCTGTTTCTGGAGAGTCCCCCTCCCTGGGGCTTTTGTCCATGCTGTGGGATGTCTGGGTTCTGCCTGCAGGATAACGTGCTTCCCCAGCTCCAGGGAGGATGCTCTCTCCAAGGAGGGTGGTGTCCCCTGGGTTGGGGTCCCCTTTTCCTTGCTGCCACGGGGATATGGGGTCAGGGGTGTGAACACACAGCTGCAGCCACTGGCAGTGCCTGGGAGGACGAGGCCATGGGATGCTGGCAGAGAGGAGGGAAGGCAGCACCGAGCCGGTGGTGAGGAAAGGACAAAAGGAGAGAGTGATGCAGAGTCCAGAGGGAAATCCTGCAGGACTGGTCTTCAGAGAGGTGTTTTTGGCACGGCGGCACCACGGTGGGGCTGCTGCTGGGTTTGGGGAGGGATGATCAGCCCTGGGTTGTGCCCAGCTCCGTGCGAGGCTCCGGCTGCAGCCACAGGGTCCCTTCGGAAGTGGGGCTGGCTGGGGCTGGTTTAACAATTCCCCTGGCCCTGCTCCAGAGGAGATTGGGAAATGATCTGGGGTTAAAACAACACAACACGTTCCCGAGCACTGTTCATGATGAGGAGCCCGGCGCAGCCCGACCTCACAGGAGGCTGAATTAGCAGGGACCGGGCACGGGAGCGGCATCACTTTAAGCCGGGTCTGCCCTGGGGGAAGCACAGCCTGAGCTGGTTTAAAACCGCCTCGCTTTGCTTTCACCCCTGGCTGTGGGGAAGCACGGCCAAGTTTCCTGGCTCCCTGGGGCACCGATGGAAGCAGAGCTGAGGCTGTTTGCATCCCCGGCCCTTCTGGGCTGAACAGTTTTAATCCAGATTTGAAAAGCCTTTGACTCTTCGCTGGGCTGGTTGTGTTATCAGCCTTGTGCATTTTGGGTAACCTTTGCTCTGAATGAGCAAATTCTTTCAGTATCTGTTTGTGCTGTGGCTTTAACGCTGAAGTGGCTGATCCCTCCTGGGTCAGAAATGCAGGAAAGCTTACAGGGAAATGTCCTGAAGGATCACCTGGAGCTTTGGGGTGCTCGGCCCCACCGCGTGCCCTCCTTTTGAGCTGCAGGGTTCTGCTTTTACAGAAACACAAACGATTCGATGAGACCAAGCCCTCGGGGACTGGGATGAAGATTTTGGCACTTTGAAAAGCATTCCCTCAACCTGCAGCAGTTGGGAGCTGCCCTGAGGTCATCAGGCTGGACAAGAAACACCAAGGTGTGGGGTAGAGAGAGGAGAAAGGTCTTGGGAAGCGCCGCAGCCCCGGAGCAGCTGAGGGAAGCTGCTGCTGAGATCGGTACCAGAGAAGAGGGAACCCACAAGGGCAGGGTCTAAGTGGGTGAATTGTTCCCACTGACACTTCAGGAGCACCTTGGAGCTGGGCTGGGGGGGCAGAGTGGGGGCTGGGGGCTCTGTGCTATCCCCGATAACCCAGGGACTGCAGGGTGAGCTCTCCCCTCGGCTCCTGCCTTTGGATGGCATCTGGGTGAATTACGGGATGCGAACAATTCATTTCAAAGGACTGACAATCTCAGGAGACTGGGTTTGGATGGTGCAATTAAACCAAGCAAGCTGATGACAGGCTGGCATCATCTCCCAGAGTGAAATAAAGAGTTCACTTCTTGACTTTTCCCTTCTCAAAAAAATGGGGAAAAAAAGAAAAAAAAGCAGCTCTTTCCAATCTGAATCTTATCTGCAAACTTTCTGCACAGCACCTGATTTGCAGAGAAAATCTCCTGGTCAAATCCAAATCAAATCCTGGGCAAAGCTTTTGCTGGATGTCTTAAGCTGCGCCAGGGGAAGTTTAGGCGAGACATTAGAAAAACTTCTTTACAGGAAGAGTGGCTGGGCACTGGAACGGGCTGCCCAGGGACGCGGTGGAGGTTAAGGAAAGGCTGGATATGGAACTGAGCGCCATGGTTTAGTTGACAAGGTGGTGTTCGGTCATAGGTTGGACTCGATGATCTCCAAGGTCTCTTTCAGCCTCGTTGATTCCGTGCTTGTGAGTGCCATCCCTCCCTGGTCACCCCAGGACCTGGATGTGGGCGCAGGGTGCTGGCAGCCGGTGCAGGACAGAGCAGGGGACACGGAGCAGCCCTCGGGTGAGATCCCCCTGGAGCTCCCGTCCCAGTGCTCAGAGCTGGCTCCTGAGGTAGGCCCATGGTGAGGCTGAAGGCTCATCCCGAGACTGCTCCGCGTGGCAGAACACCCCGCTCCGGTCTCGGTCTCGGGGCAGCGCTGTCCCCTCCCAGCACTCCGGAGGAATCGAGGGCAATTCACAGCCCATTTCCAGGCGCTTGGAGTCCAACCGTGTGTGCTGCACCAGGGCAAGGCCGGCTTTGTGCTCCCCATCCTGTGTTGAGTAAGACTGCTTTTGTCTTGGGAGAAAATGCCTTGGGTGAGAGGCTGCCACAAATCCCAACATTTCAATGCAGCACGACGGGCCCGTGGGTTCCTCCTCCGGCCCCAGCACCCGCTGATGGACCCTCAGCTGCCCGGTGGCTTTGAAGGAGCCCCTGCAGGTCACTGGACATGTTCCCGAGGATTGCAGGAAGGAACACAGAGCTCTGCTGGACCTCGAGGGCTGCCAGCAGCTGTTTGCCACGTGTGCTGCCTGGCAGTGGGGAGAGAGAGCTTCACTGCCCAGAGATTGTTCGAATCTGGCTCAAAATCCGAATATCTGGGAGCCGTAAATCTCCCAGGAACAAGTCTTGCTGTTGCTCCTCTGATGCTTCCTGTGGGGCCAGAAACACCACGTGTGCAGCCAGGAAATACCTCGGGGAGATTCTGGTGCTCCAGTCAAGGCTGGAACCGATAAATGTGGAAACAGTTATGGAAATCTCTCCCTCCATGAAATTAATCCAAACCCAGGTCAGACCCCAGCCCGGCAGGTTCACGTGGCAGGTTAAGTTCCCAGTGGCGTCCGTGGCTTTTGGGATCAGCTCCCGTGGTTTGTGGGGCTGGAGGATGGACAGGCAGCCACAGGGCCTGGCTGGCAGCAGCTGCCGGGTGCTCTTCAAAGGGATCTGGTCCTGTTGGGAAGAGTTTTGGTCTCACCAGGCTGGAGAAAGTCGGTAATTGTGAGTGCCGACAATTGACCCTCAGCAGCTGATCCGACAGGACTTGTTCTTTCCTCTTTGGGGTTGGATCTGTGAACAGCTCTGGACTTTCTCCCTGGATCTGCTCTCAAAACCAGACACCACACTTTGGGATTTGGCCGTGCCAAGCTGTCCATCTGCTGCCCACTTTGGATGGGCACTATTTCATCTGGCTCCGGGTGCTGATGGACAGCTGGTTCACCATGGACATGCCTGCTTCGCCCCTATTGTCTGCCGGGGTGAGGGCAATCCCCAAAACATTCACACCTTCAGTCTGCCAAGCTCTGCTGCTCGGCATTTGGATCTCCTGTCCCCTCCCCAGGCTCTGCTGGAAGTTCTCCCTTCCTGCTGAAGGGCCTGACGATGACCAGGGCAGGGCAGGGCTCCATGGAGAAGTCCTGATGGATGGAGGTGAACCTCAGGCAGGGATCAGGGTGCTGCTGCTACACTCGGCACCTGGGGATCCACCAGCAGGACAGGAATCCCCTGCCCTGTCTCGACAGGCCTGGTTTTGGGCTTGGTTTGGGCAGTGAAAATCAGATTTTCAGGGAATTCAGCTGCAAAACCCCATCGGCTTTGACCAAACATGTGCCCCCTTTTTCAGTGACTGAGAAACACAGCCAAGCTTGAGCAGCTCTTCAGAGACAGCAACAGACACATCCCTAGCAGAGAGCAGTGTTTTTCTTTTTAAGCCTTGGCTTCAAACATAAGGGCAATAGATTTTCTCTAAAGAAATAAATCCCCGAATTTGTTGGGGTTGGCACAGCACGGGATTTTTCACTCGCCTTGTTTCTCATTTCCAGCTGAATCATTTTAGCAGGGACTTTTCTAGAAACGCTCAGCCTGACTCAGACACCCAGCCCCAAACATTTCAGCCCAAACACTGAGTCTGGCTTTTTTTTGTGGAAAAGAGAATGAGGGTCTTGTCCTTGGAAAGCCCAGGCGGGTGTCAATGCTCTGTTACCAGCTTCAGTGTCACAGAGAGTTGTTACACTTCGCAGAACCGATGCTGACAGAGGGACATCTCCAGGGCCTCTCTGTCCCTGAGGCATGTGGGGATTTGGGAACTGGCAAAGTGGGAAGTGAAGGGCACTTGGGCTGTGCAGCCTCCCCAGGGAGGTCCTGAGTCACTCTGATGACATCTCGTCCAGAGCTTTTCCACAGAATTGTCATTCCTGAGGATTTTCAGGCATGGAAAAGTGTTCTGTTCCCCAAACCCTTTTTGTGCCGAGGGGGAGATGTCCCCAGTGTGTTCCTCCCCAGGATCCTGCTCTCCTGCCTCTCCTACACGGGCAGTTTGCCCATTCCTAGTTCTCATGGGTAGAGCAGGGTCAGAGGCATTTGGCCTCATGAGGAGTAATCAGAGAGTGAGGGGCTCCCCAAAAAGCCTCCACCCCAGCAGGGGGGTCCCAGCAAGGCTGGGGCTCTGCCTTTCCTCCCCTCTGCCCCCCAGTCCCCACTGGCTGTTGCTGAGGCCAGGTCTGTGGCTCCCGTGGGCCATGCCAGCCCAGGTCTGTGGCTCCCGTGGGCGATGCCAGCCACAGCCGCATTTTTTGTGGCGTGTCCACACACTTCCCTCCGTCCTTTAACTCTGACTGCCAGGAAAACCTGGGCTTGGCGCAGACCTCGTGTCTGCCCCTCGCAGCCACAACGCCCCCGTGGATTTCCCCTTGCCTGAGCCAACCCAGCCGGCTTCCGAGCCGCCTCCTCACTCACACTCAGCAGCTCACGCAGATGAATTTCCCTGAGCAAACAATTTTGTTTGCTGGTGGCCAGCTGGGGCTGTGGTGGGTGGCACTGGGCCACGTGGGAGGGCACGGGGATGCCTTCCCTGTGGGCAGAGCTGCATCTGACCCCTAAATCCCGATGGATCCAAGCTCTTGGGGCCACATGTGGTGACTGCCCTGCAGGACTTTGCCACCGGTGTTCAGCCATGCTTGGCCATTCTGCTGCAGCAGAAACCATCTCCCAGCCTGGGATCATCCAACCCCCCAGGAGAGATCCCTGCAAGGCCACGCCTGGAATCACTCGCCAGGCACAGCCCTGGCAGCCTGTGTTGGACTGGCGTGGCCCAGTGACCTGCAGCAGTGTGAGAGCTCATCCGCCAGACCCAAGTTCAGGCCCAGCTGCTCCAACACCTCAAACCAGTTGGCAGTGGCTTGAAGGGACAGTGTGGGGGACCGGGGACACCCTCCTGCTGTGCCCATGGGGGATTTCTCTTCAGGTCCCAGTCCAGACAGGTCTCCACTGGCTCTGGCTGTCACCTCTGCTGTCCCTGTGGGTGTTTCTTTAACCATTATGGTCCTCAAAAAACCATCCCTGAAGATATCTCGAGGGATTCCCTGGGAGCAAAGCCCCCCCAGGATGGGCACGGGCAGGGTGTCCCTGTCAGGGACCGGGACCCTGCACGTCAGGATTTCTCCTGCGGAAAAGAAATAATGGTTCAGGCTGAGCTAGCAATTTCCTGGGAAAAAAAACTTGTTTGGGGAAAGGATAATTTTAAGGAGACTGAGACTGCTCATAAATTCAAGTCAAATTTAGAGATTACTTTCAGCCTCTGGATTCTTCCATCCTCCCCTTTCCCTTCCCCCCTCCCCCGAATTATTGTTTGCAAAAATTAAAACAAAATGTTTTGGGGTTTTCGTTTGTTTAAAAAGCAATTTGCATTTTGAAAATTGCCAAAATATAAGCTTTGGGAGGGTGGGGTCTTTTGAAAGGGCAGCATTGTCATTGCTGAATGAAAACCACGGAGAGGAATTCGTCCTGGGAGACGCAGGGCGCTGGGACGCGGGGCCCGGGGGACGCGGTGGCAGCACAAAGACCACAACCACGGCTCCCAGGGCGCAGCCCCAGCCTGCTCCTCCATCCGTGCCCCTCCTTTCCTCCTCCCACGTGGAAAATCCTGCCCACCTTGACCTCTTTGAGGAATTCATTCGACCAAGTCACTAGTTTTAACACGGAGAAGATTCCCCAGTGCTTTCCCTGCCCGGCTCCAAACCGCAGCTTTCCTCTTTCCCTCTCCAACCTTTTTCAGGTTTCGGAACATCTGTGTTTAAATAAAATCTGGTTATCCAGACCCGAGCCTGGCAGCTCAGGTAGAGATGCTCTGATGAAGCTCTGCACATCTGTGCACAATAAAGTCAGGGAACAAAAGGCTTGTGAGGTCCTTGGCAGAGTGAGAGAAAGAAGAGAGCGGGAGACAGCAGGACTGGGCTTAGTGGAGCAGCCGGAGCCAAAACCTTTCATGGCAGAGCCCTCAGCACCTGGCTCGTGTTTTGCTCACACGGGTGCAGGAGTTCTTCTCCACCAGGTGCAAAGCAAAGCTTGAGGAATGGACACGATGCCAATCCTGGGAGGTGATTTTTATTACAGCCCTCAAAGGCGTTCATAGAAAGAAAAAATGGGTTGCTAAAGAGCCACTTGAATTCAGGGAAATTCAAACCAAGAAGCAGTGGCAGAAAATTAAAGCCAGGCCAAGTCATGTTAGGAACAAGGCAAAAGGCTTCAGCACAGCAGGGGATTAACCTCGGCTGAGGCAGAGGGAGGGCGGGAGCCGCCTTTCCTGAGCGCCTCAGTCCAGGGAAACTGTGGCCTGGGGGAGCCACACACCCTGGGGACATGCACGGATCCGGAACTGGCATCCAAAGCCATCCCGACCTGCTGCTGGGTACCCAGCAATGTGCCCAGGCAGTGCCTGCACCCCGCACCCCCAGAGCGATCCCATCATGGCGTGTCCCAGCCTTGTCCCCACAAGGACTTTGTGATGCCTGGCTGGGACATTTCTTTCATTGCCCCAATTCCTGCATCCCCATGTGCTGTTGTCAGGAGCAATGGGATGGGTGTTTTCCCTCAGCCCCTCCATCCCCATGTGCTGTTGTCAGGAGCAATGGGATGGGTGTTTTCCCTCAGCCCCTCCATCCCTGTGTGCCATTGTCAGGAGCAATGGGATGGGTGTTTTCCTTCAGCCCCTCCATCCCCGGGTGCTGTTGTCAGGAGCAATGGGATGGGTGTTTTCCTTCAGCCCCTCCATCCCCGGGTGCTGTTGTCAGGAGCAATGGGATGGGTGTTTTCCTTCAGCCCCTCCATCCCCGGGTGCTGTTGTCAGGAGCAATGGGATGGGTGTTTTCCTTCAGCCCCTCCATCCCCGGGTGCTGTTGTCAGGAGCAATGGGATGGGTGTTTTCCTTCAGCCCCTCCATCCCCGGGTGCTGTTGTCAGGAGCAATGGGATGGGTGTTTTCCTTCAGCCCCTCCATCCCCGGGTGCTGTTGTCAGGAGCAATGGGATGGGTGTTTTCCTTCAGCCCCTCCATCCCCGGGTGCTGTTGTCAGGAGCAATGGGATGGGTGTTTTCCTTCAGCCCCTCCATCCCTGTGTGCCGTTGTCAGGAGCAATGGGATGGGTGTTTTCCTTCAGCCCCTCCATCCCCGGGTGCTGTTGTCAGGAGCAATGGGATGGGTGTTTCCCTCCATCCCCTCCATCCCTGTGTGCTGTTGTCAGGAGCAATGGGATGGGTGTTTTCCTTCAGCCCCTCCATCCCTGTGTGCTGTTGTCAGGAGCAACAGAGCGATCCCATCATGGCGTGTCCTCCATCCCCTCCATCCCTGTGTGCTGTTGTCAGGAGCAATGGGATGGGTGTTTTCCTTCAGCCCCTCCATCCCTGTGTGCTGTTGTCAGGAGCAATGGGATGGGTGTTTTCCCTCAGCCCCTCCATCCCCTCCATCCCTGTGTGCTGTTGTCAGGAGCAATGGGATGGGTGTTTTCCTTCAGCCCCTCCATCCCTGTGTGCTGTTGTCAGGAGCAATGGGATGGGTGTTTTCCTTCAGCCCCTCCATCCCCGGGTGCTGTTGTCAGGAGCAATGGGATGGGTGTTTTCCTTCAGCCCCTCCATCCCTGTGTGCCGTTGTCAGGAGCAATGGGATGGGTGTTTTCCTTCAGCCAGACCAAGCCTCTCCCACTGGGCATCTGCAAACACACCGGGCTACAGACGGAGCTGCCAGCTTGCCCTGGCTGGTGGCCAGCAGTGCACAGCACTGGCCACTCCGGCCCAGGCACTCAGGGTGGACACAGGACACAGTAATTGCAATTAAGGCCATTCTCCCGAAGCTTGGCCCCTTTTGACTGCAGAAACAGGTGGATCAGGAGGGGTGGACGATGGAAAAGCAGCCAGCTGTGTGGGATTGGGAGGGAATCGGTGCCCAGCCGTTTCCTCGGTGCCCTGGGAGTGGAAGGAGGAGACAGAACCAAGGCTGAGTGGATGGAGCCAAACAAAGGCGAGAGGTCACAGTGGAGGGGTGGCTGTCCCTCCCTGGGTGCCTGTGGGGAGCTCCAGGGAGGCCGTGCTGGTCATGGAGCGGGGCTGGACCAGACCACTCCTCCTCCCAGCTCATTCACTGCCTCCCTGGAGGCTTCATCCCCCCAGGCATCCACAGTGTTTGGGTCACTGACTCTGGCTGAGGGCAGGGATGGCTCTTTTGGGGAGCTCCTTGCAGCTTCTGGTGAGGTTCAGCTTCTTCCCTTCTTCAGGGTTTTCCCATCCCTGGAACACCAAGGAAAATTGATCCTGGGAGCAGAGCTGGGAGTTGCTCTGCGCACTCCACTTTATTCCTCCACATTCCTGTGCTGCTCTGTTCTGGTGGCACCAGTGGAAATGTTAGCAAAGAACTCGAGAAAATCCCCAGAGTTCTGTTTTCCTGGCTTTGCAAAAACATTTCTGCTTATCAAGCAACCCAAAGAAATGTGAAGATTTTCACTCGCTCTTCGTGTGGGCTCAGCTTTGAATTTTAAAAAGGGATTTGCCAATGCAATCTTGCAAAACACTCCAGTGCCAAGTCCAGCTCTCCTAAAATACAAGTTTTAGGAGGAGGTGAGCTTTCATCTCCTGGGAAAACATGCATTTCTGACAGATTTGAGGGAGAACTAAGACTTCTGTGAGGCCATGCCACTCCCTGGAGAAATGTCCCCTCGTGTTTATCGACAGGGACCAAATCCTGTGGTTTGTGGCACCAAAGGCAGAGCTGCTCGCGAGGCTTTGAAGGATGGAGATGTGCCCACGTGGTCACAACCTACAACAGCCCTCAGACTGAGAGATTTAAACCTTTTTTCCTCTGCTTGAGCCGAGCCCTGAGGCTGTGCCATGGATCCAGGTGCTGCCTTGGGGGTTTGGTGTGGCCAGGAGATCATTCCCTGTGTCCCAGCCCTGGCCTGTGCCGGGGAAGGCTCTGCCCTGAGGGTAGGAACCAGCCCTGAGTCCTGCACCTCCAGGAAAAGGGTTCAACCTCAGCATCTCGGTCACCTCTGTAAAACAAGAGGAATTTAACACCCCCACCTGCTTTGCAAAAGCTTTGCTGTGCGTTCTGCCGGGCAGGAATCGCCTCTAAAACCCCTTCTGTGGTGGAGCCGTGGTGGGGGCCAGGGCTGCTCAGCACGTGTGGGAGGGGGGACAGCAGAGCCGAGCGGCTGCCCCGGCAGGGCCCGGCAGGCTGCTCCTCCCGAGGCCTCCATGGAGGGGAACCCCGCACGGAACGGGGGACACACAAGTGCCCGGGGCGTGCTCCGTGCTGCTTTTAGCTGCTAAAATGCAGCCTCAGCACATGCGGGGCCGGGCCAGATCTGAAACACGGCCGTTCCCTCCGGAGGCAGCAGCGGTGTCTCCGGGCTCCCTCACGGCTCTGTCCCGTTGGGGAGATGACAGAACTCCTGCGGGCCGCGGGGCTCGTCCCGGGAGGGCCAAACCACGGCTCAGAGCCCAGGCCCGGCTCCGTGGCAGGAATCTCACTCCCTCACGCCTGGCAGGGCGCTCCCGGGCCACTCCTGTCACCATCGGCACGTCGGTGCCTGCTGCTCCTGCTCTGCCAGCCTTGCTGGGGACGTGAGGTTCGGCCTCCCCGCGTCGGCCGGAGGGATTCCAGCGGCAGAGCACGGAGAGAGCGGCTCCGTCCCGCTGGGTGCACGGGGACGGGGGGCTCCGCTCTCCCCGGCGCTGTCACGGCGTGTGTCCGCCGGGGATTGTTCCTGAGAAACGCTCCGGAGCTGCGCTGTCATTTTCTGGGCTGAAATTTGATAATCGAGCAAATACAGCGTGGCTTTGTGTTGGGAGAGCACCATAAGGTAAACAGGAAGGAATGAGGGATTAAGATGTCTCTGCTCTGAGGGAAGGTGACGAGCCCGGAGCTGTGACACCTCCGTGCCGAGGCGAGGGGCCCAGCTGTGGGCTGGCACGGCACAGCTGCATTGTTCAGGGGTGAAGAGCAAATAAAAGCCACGGGAAAAGAAAACAAGCTATAAAATTCTCAGCAAAGCACAGAGCCCCAGCAACTGCCTCCTGATGGCCCCGTGACAGCTCTGGGGAGAGGCAGGCGAGGGGT
Source organism: Mohoua ochrocephala (assembly GCA_013398855.1). Classification (NCBI taxonomy): domain Eukaryota; kingdom Metazoa; phylum Chordata; class Aves; order Passeriformes; family Acanthizidae; genus Mohoua; species Mohoua ochrocephala. The sequence continues at coordinate 14,593 of VZTA01011759.1, forward strand.
AGAGCTTTTGAAGTCCCGAAGTTGTCCTTTGCGAAGGCCCCCTGTTAAAATAGGCCCGGTGTTGACTTTAGGCTGCATATGGTGGAGGAATTGGACATCTCAGCCACAGCAATCAAAGCAGGGGGGCACTGTTTTGGAATTTGGCTAACTGGGTGTCAGGCCGGGCCTGTCCCAGGCGGGATGGGGGATGCAGGGGCAGAAATGAGGATTGTCAGCATGGTCAGGGCTGCAGATGAGTGGCAGAGCCTGTGGTGTGGAAAGCTGAGAGAGAAAACAGCAAGGAAGGTCTTGGAATGGTGTTTGGAGCTCAAACACGGGTGGGTTCGAACTGGTGAGAGTGGGAATACTGGGCTGGTCGGGCAGGTGATGATGGAAACCCCTTCCCACAGGGACAGAGGTGGTTCCTGAGGTGCTGGGAAGTGGAGGTTTCACAGCAGTTTGGGAACCTTTGCACTGAGCAGTAACAACACAAAGTGAGGGTGGATGAGAAGGGAGATGAGCAGTGCTTCCATAGGGGAAAGCGTTTGTGGCAAAGCTGAAGGTGCCACAGGGGTCTGTGTGCCCTCTCCTCTAACCAGGGACGGGCCCCTGTCCTCACAGCCCCACCTGAAACCCACACTGCGAGCAGGCAGAGGCAAAGCCGTATTCATTGCAAGTCAGGACAGTGAAATGTGGTCTTGGCAACCTCATTTTCCCCTCCAAAAAGCCGGGCTCAGCTCCCAGCACAGGTCAGGAAGGGATGTGGGTGAGCAGTTGGCTTCCCACAGCCAGAGGTGCCACCAGGGCCTCCCGTCCTGTGACCCCCCCCCCCAGCCTNACACGCGGAGGGGCTGGCAGCAGCTCCCCGGGGCTGGCACCTCCCTGGGCGGGCACAGATGGTGACCATGTCCCCTCTTTGCCTCTCTCAGCCTGCAACTGCAACCTGCACGCGCGGCGCTGCCGCTTCAACATGGAGCTGTTCAAGCTGTCGGGGCGCAAGAGCGGCGGCGTGTGCCTCAACTGCCGGCACAACACGGCGGGCAGGCACTGCCACTACTGCAAGGAGGGCTTCTACCGCGACCTCAGCAAGCCCATCTCCCACCGCAAGGCCTGCAAAGGTATGGGATTGGGATGGGATGGGATGGGATGGGATGGGATGGGATGGGATGGGATGGGATGGGATGGGATGGGATG
>VZTA01011759.1:15824-34018 GCA_013398855.1 Mohoua ochrocephala
GTGCCGCTCCTCCTTCCCCAGCCCCTCCCTGCAGCTCTGGTTCCGCAGCTCTTCCTCTCGCCAAACTCCTCCCGCTCCCAAACCGGTTTGGAATTGCTTTTTTTGCCGTTTGGAATGACTTCTCGTGCCCCCACATTCCCTGCTGTCACCTCTGCAGCCTCGTGGCGAGGACAGGGCCACCCACATCCCCTGCCATCACCTCTCCCTGGCCTCCCCACCCTCCCGCTGAGGACGAGGTCATGGAAATACAAGTCCTCGCTGCTGAAGAGGGCTTCAAATTATTTATTTGTTTATTTATAAGGGTTTGTCACTTATAAATTGAGCTTCATCTGCTCCTACCTGGCCATCACTCTGTAAGGGCAGAGGGGCACAAAATCCCAGCTATGGGTGAGATGTAGAATTTAAATCAGCCTCCTCCAAGCCCCGTCTCCAGCTCCCACCCTTCAGGCAGAGCTGAGCCCACGCACAGAACTTGTCACTCCTCCGGACGAGGAGAGAACAGAAAAAGGGGAAACGAGTTTATTTTGAGCTCGGAGTATTTTGAGGTTTCCTCGTGTGGCCGTGGAGGCGAGCTGGGCTTCAGCTGGGGCGGGAGCAGCGAGAAGAGCAAATCCTGCAAATGAGCCTTTTTAACTCTCAGCTGCTGCTGGAAGAGATGGAAATCCTGAACCTGAGGTGCAGTGAAAGCAATCAAGCAAACACTCAAAAGCCAGATTCGAAAATGCTGGGGTTTCCCACAGAAATCCTCAGCCCTTTTCTCTCTAGAGATTCATTTCAACAAGAAATGGAAAGCTTTTGGGGTTCAAATGGGTATTTTAGGCTGGGAAGTTTTGGCTCTCCAGCATTTTCAATTTTTTGGTTTGTTTGGGTTTTTTTTTCCCCTACTGAAAACAGACACTTTTTGCCATAGCAGAAAAGAAATCCCCTTTTCAGACAGCCCTATTCCCCCTTTTTTTACCTTGTAATGATTCCAATGAGAGCTCACAGCAAAGGCTCCATGAAAGAGCTGCCAGAGACGGTTTTTTATTAATTCAACTCCATTAATTCAGCCTAACAGACACATCCAGCTAAGCTGCCTCTCCTCTCCCTTGCATTCCTCATCTCCCACTCCATCCCATGCACGAGGTGCCTCAACTCACAACACATCAAACACCAGCAAACTGAAGAGGCTGGAGTTGCATGGCTGGAAATGGTTGGTTTGGGTAATTATGCAAAAATATAACATTGCAGAAATGCTTGCACAGTGTCTCCTTCCTTTTAACTCGGAGAAAAGGAGAATTCCACAAACTTCTGCACGTGTTGCAGGGCACGGGTGAGGCTCAGGCAGCAAGAGCTGAGCAGAAAACAGAGCTGGGCAACACTCCCTGCCCAGCTCAGGGCTGCTGCTGTTTCCAACAGCCAAACCTTTAATAATTGTTAAATAAAAGGTTTTTCTAATGATCTGAGGTTCAGATCAGCAGTGCAGGTAAAAGCACGAGAAGCTGAGGTTTAAGGACGGTTTTCCCTGATGGATACCAGTGATCCAGCCGTGCCAGGTGCCTTGCTCTGTGTTTGCTTCCAGTGGTTTTCCTTACAAAACCCATAAAAGCCTGGAAGTCGTCAGTGGCCAGAGATGCCCTGGGACAGAGCCACGCCAGGCAGGCCATGGCACGGAGGCTGCAAACCACAGGCGAAGGGATTGGTGACAGATGGAGCAGGGACATTGCGTGGAGTGGCAGGGCTGGGTGTGTGCCACAGCCTGCCAGGCTGGAGCTGGGCACGGAGCTGGGCAGGGAGGATGTGGCTGCTGCGGGTGGGTGGTCAGGCAAGCCCGGGGACACCAAGCCAGCGCTCTCCTAGCATTCCGAGGTCAGGCTGCAGCTGATCTCTGCCCCAGCCATGGATCCTGGGCTGGAGGAGTCTGATGGTCCTGCTGCTTCTCGTCCAGGGGGGTGGATGGGCTCATCCCCGTGGTCAGGGGAGCAGGGTGCCCTTTGTCCTGGCAGGCACATCACACCCCGGTCCTGGGCACGCTCCTGGTGCGGGGGCTGTCCTGAGAAACAATAGAACTCGGGGTATAAGAAATGTTCACGTTCATTTTCAAGGCTCAGACAAGGACGAATTGTTCCTCTTTTCTCCCCGGTTTTTGAGAAATCACCAAGAGCTCCCAGCATGCTGAAGCCCTGCTTCCAGTTCCTTCTGCTTTCCCTCTGCTCCAAATGATGTTGCAAGTGAAATTCCACATCTGGGTCCTGCAAACCCTCGTCCACCCCGCTCTGTCACGGGCCGCTGTAAATCAGGGCCCTGGTGTTGGTTCTTTTGATTAAATTCCCTCCTGATATTTGCCAGATTATTGGCACTAATGTAATTCCATTGGAGTAGAGTCTGCAGGGTTTTATAGCCTGGCTGTAAAACAGCTCTGCATTTCGGGAGAGGCTTTGCACACTTTTTGATGAAAAGATGACAAACGAGACGTGCTCTGAATGCACTTGAGCTGAGGCTGCCAGCGCAACCCCCTCGTGCAGGGGCAGGATTTGGCACCCGCTGAGGTCACATTCATCAGGTCTCAGTGTTTTGGGAGGAAGTGGGATCCTCGGCGTGCCTGGTGCTGCTGCAGCCTGGGGAGTTTTCCGGCTGTGCTGGGGCATTTCGTGCCTTGTGCAAACCCCACAAAGCGCTCCCAGCCTCCCTGCCCGGCCTGGCCTGCAACCACCAGGGGTCAACACTTGGCATTTGCATTTTGGAGGCAATTTGGGTTGGAGCAGGAGGTGAGGAGCTGTCCCCACGGGCTCAGTCCTTGATTTCATGGGTGCAGACAAAGGGGTTTTTCCCAGCCAGCCGCAGGCATTGAGTGGGGGGAACCCGAACCCCTTTGGCTCCGGGTGCTGCCAGGAGAGCCGAGCAGAGCCCCCGGTGACAGGGACAGTGGCACCAGTCCCCGTCTCTCTCCACTGACTATAGAGGGAGCTGCGTGACCAGCTTAGAGCCGAGAGCTCATTCCCTGGAGGCTGGGCCAGGGGAGATGGAACCTCTCTCTTCCTGCTGCTGGATCCCGCTGGGAAGCTGGGGTGCAGGAGGTGGCGGGGGGAACACCCGTGTCAGACAGCAGAGCCTGAGAACGGTGACACTGCCCCCAGAGGTGTCCTCCTGCTGGTGTCCCCGTGTAGGACAGGGACACCCCTCTGTCCATGGCTCCAGTGGTGCTCAGCATCCCTCCAGCCTTGGAGATGTCCCCTGTGACCACGGTCCCCAACCCACACCTGGGAGGGGCAGACAAGCTCACAGCTGAAGCATCCCAAAGACATTGGGGTGGCGTGGCTGGATCCCCTACACCAGGGCTCCAGGGCCAGCAGGGCCAGCAGTGGTGGCTCCTGCAGGGCTCTGTCCCCAGCTTTTCCTCACTGCAGGTCTCTGCTGGGACCAGCACAGCTCTGCCCTCGGGGTCACCTCAGGAGGGGCTGAGGTGCAGCCTGAGGGAGATGCTCCCCTCTCCAGAGCTCATTTGGATGCCCGTCTCTCATCCAGCTCAGCTGTGGCTTTAAGGCAAACTCCAAGGCAATACTTTCCAAGAATTCACCCCGGGGAGTTGTCCTTAATGGTCAAACCTCCTTCCCTTCCTTTCCTCCTTTTCCTCCTCCTTGGGTTCCAGCTGGAGCTGCTGTTGAGATGAGAGAGGAGCCAGCTCGTGCTGCTGGCAGGGCTTGGGCTGGGCTCCTGTGTCAGGGCTTGGTCACCTCTGAGAAATCCCATCCCTGGAGAAATTCCAAACTTCCCAGGCGCCGATCTGCCAAGCACAGGCTTTAATCCCTCCCCAGGACTGCGGAGATTCCCTTCCACTGCCACAAGAACGATTTTCTAGTTGCATTTCCACCCTGCATTTGTCAGTGCCTGAGTCACCCCTTCCCCACGGCCCCGTAATTCCTTCGATCGATATTATTGCAAGCCCTGAGAGCTGATTTACGGCTTCTGCATCTAAAAGGTGTCACCACAACCCCCAGACACACACAAACCATCGGGGAAGGCTTCTCGAGATGCAGCTTTAAGCTGTCCATGCTCACGGGTCACTGTGGGAGTGTCCTGGGGCAGCACAGGAGGCTCAAGTGCCACCAAGTGCCACCTCCTGCATGGCACCCCCAGGACCCAGGGCAGAGCTGCACCATTCACCCACCTGGGCTGGAAGGATCCCAGAGAAAAGAAGGGACATGAGCATTACTGAAACTCTTGAGCTGTTCTGAGTTTGTAGAATGAAACCTTGGAAAAGCAGGGATTTTTTGTTCAAATGAAGACTCGAGCTCAACACAAGGTGTCTCCCGGGCCATGCCAGCTTTTTAAAAATCCATTAAAATCCGTATTTTAATGATGGATGAGCAGACACATCGAATCAGGCAGCTGCCTCTGTGTGAGGCAGAATGGGCAGAGTTTGCTGAGTTGTGGAATTCAGGGCAAGACGCTGCCGAATCCAGGGAGCCCTGAGGAGGAGGAGGCTGCTCCAGAGCCCCTCAGAAGGACCTGGAGTCTCCATTGCCACCTGGAAACCACCCCAGCACCCTCAGAGGAGAGACACAGCTCACAGCCGAGTCCCAAATCCATGGCAGACACGTGGCTGACCCGGCTGAATAGGAAAATGTAGAGAGCATTGATTCCCTGACAAGAGCCGGCTCTGCATTCCTGAAGAATCACATCCTGGCAATGCGGGTGCCCAGGAGGAGTTTACTGGATAAACTGGGGGCTGACCACCTTCCAAACTGGGCTTTGGGTTTGGGTTTCCAGCACAGAAACATCCAGGAGCAAGCCCGGAGGGCAGGTTGGGATGTGGTTTGTCAGAAGTGGCGACACAATAGAGGGGAATTTGCACTCTGTTAAGAAAATAAAGCCAGACTAAAGCCCAGCTCTCCACCGCTGGTCTCAGACTAAGGACAGAAGTTGCTAAATTCACTTGCACAGCCAGACCTTTGCATATCTGCAAGACAGAGGAAAGAAAAGGAATAATTTGCCTTCCCCAGAAATGTTTTCCAATAATTGGGATAATTTCCTGCTTCAGAGCAGTTCTCAGAAGTGGAAAGTCCTTCAGGCTCTCAGATCCTGAGAATTAAACCCAAGCTCAGTCCTGCTCATCCCCACATTCTTGTTTTCGGCGTACTAAAATGAAAAGGGTTTTTTTCTGGGAGGAAAGGATTCCTTTTCCAGTTAAACAGATGTTTCTCAGAGCATCGCAAGCCAGGGGCTGGGATTTGTGCCCCAGGAGCTCTCACTGGGGTTTCTCCCTGCTCTTGGGGTGCTGGCGACTCTCCCCGCTGGAGATCCTTGTGTCCCACGAGGGCTGTGCACACCAAAAGGATCCTTTCCTGCAGAGCTTTCCCGGCTTCTCCCTCGCCCTCCCCACTGCCTCCTTTCCCGAGGCTTGTGGCAACCTCATTATCTCCGAGACTTCTGCTCCGCTGCCAGATTCGATTTTTATTATTAGTGGGAGAATGCACTTGTAGGAACCTCGTTTCCTCCGGAGCCAGGCTAAAAACGCATCAGGAAGAGAAAACTTTGCCTCTGTTATTTTTTTCCTTCAATAACAGCATTCTCAACCCACTCTTCCTCGTGCAACATCTCCCCTGAGAGCAGGGGAGCTGGGTTTTGCTTTAGATCCACGAGGACACCGTGCCCCACTGAGCTGCTGCTCCTGCCCCTGCAGCTCTTGGACCACGCTTGGCATTTGTGGATGGAAAAACAAAAGGGATCACATCCTCCATGATAAAACCCAAGTCTCACCAGCAAAGCGGGGTGAAGGAAACCCTGATGCTTCATCTCAGCATCCCTGGCAGCTCCTCCAGCCCTGCTGGAATCCCGTGGGAAGTGGAGCTCTCAGTGGACAGGGGAAGTTTGAACCATTTTGGAACGAGGGAATTTTCCAGCATTTTGGGAAGTGCTGCCATAATTGCCCCATTGTGTGTGTCGCTAATGCCTGCCCACAGCGCTCCTGCCCAAAAAGTGGATTTATGGCCGGGGTTCCGAGGCCCCTCCGGATTAGCGGCGACTCCGGCTCAGTGGAGGCTTTGTGGCCCCGTCTGTTCCTTGTTACGGAGGAGACAAAGCCAAGGTCTAATCTGTGAAATTTGGCCCAAAGCGCAGGGCACCAAAGCCCCTGGCTCCCCCGAGTGCCAGCTCAGGAGGGGAAACAGGAGAGCCCTGAGAAGGGGCACAGGAGGAGGGACAGCAGGAGACACCCAGAGATCATTTGGCCGTGCCCGATAAAAGGAGGAATTCATGTTCTGCTGGCAAGAAACCTTTAAATCTCCAGGAGAATGTGCTGAGGGACCCTGAGCGTGAACACGATCCTTTGGAGGGCTAACTGCAGCTCCCAGTGTCGCAGACAGGCTGCCGAGCTCACGGCAAAGCACTTAATGGTTAATATTTAAAGTCATTCTTGGTGTTCGGAGTTAGCACAGAGACATTTCCACCCCTGCTGCTGCTTTGCAAACCAGCTGGGGCCGGGCTGGGTGGGTGCACACCACATTCCAGTGTCTCTCCCCCATAAATCCGTGGGATTTGCAGGACGTGCTGCCCGTGCTGGAGATGCTCTGGCAGTGCCTGTGGGCTCTCCCGTCCCCACAGGATGTCCCCAGAGCCATCACAAACCTCTCCTCAGCACTCAGGTGCACAGGTACGGCTCAGACTTCCCTCATCCGTGGACAAATAATGGGGATAGGGGTCCAAAGGAAGGAGCCCTGCTTGTCTTGAGTTGATTTCCCAAAGACAGGAGCCAAAGAAAAGCTGTAAGAACATCCTGTCCCCCTTGGGACCACTTCAAGGTCACCTCTGGGATGGATTTCAGCTACAGGGGACAACAGGACCCACCCCAGGAATTCTCATACCTTGAGTGCCCTGGGAAGACGCATTCAGAGGGAGCAGGATTTAAAGTACCTGAGTTCCTAAAGACAGTGGAGCAGGAAAAAACCAACTCTACAACAACAACAAACCCTCACTTGAGCAATAATGTCAGAACCACCCCCATAAACACTAAACCATAAGGTTAAGTGAGATGTGTTTGCTGCATCAGGACGCGTTATTGAGGCAACAGGAGAGTTTAAGTTGAATTTGTTTTGACATTTTGACAGCAAACCTGGGTTTGTTGCGTTGTTTTCCAGCAGAAGTTTTCTGTAGCCACGTTTTTTTCACTCCTGTTGAAGTCTTCTGAGGAAAGGAGGGGAGCAGCCAAAGGGAAGCAATTTTTGGCCACAGTTCTGGAAAAGCATTTTAAAGCCTGGTTACATATAAATGTGCACCTAAGGCACATTGGCTACCTGGGACTTGAATTTGTACTTCAGACTGAGTGTGATTCCCCAGTACAGGACCCTTGATCAATGATTGTTGCAAATTAAGGGGTTTTTCCCAGTTTAATGCCGTGTTGGGTTCCTGCTCGGTCCAGAGGCCGGATCTGGAGCCCTGCAGGGTTTGTGATCCTGGCACATCCAGGGTGACAAGAGGCAATCCAGACACCCTGGGAAATCCAGCCTGTTTCTCTTGTCCAGGCAAAAGGATTTTTCATCACTCTGAGAACCTCCCAAGGAAGCAGCTTCCCTGAAAACAGGAAGATGCTAATTCTCCAAAAGCACAGATCTTTTCAGGCACCTCTCCATAAAGGTCACACTTGAGGAGAACTGAGCCTCTGATTTATCCCTCTGTTTACCTTTCACCACACATGTGAGGGGCAGGATTAGCAGCTGGGAACACCTCCGCCCCAACACCAGGGGTGCAAAGATATTTGCATTTTTGTCGTGCTGTTTGTCAGCCTTCAGTGGGGCAGAACCATCTCAGCAAGTTCAACCCCTTGAACTGAAAAACCGTGGGGTTTTTTATCCCAAACACGGCCCCAAGATGTTTCCAGGTGTTTTTTAGCCCCAAACCTGAGCTGAAGCACAGAAAGGCATCACTGGCTGGGCTGGGGTGGGCGACGCTCTGCCTCAGCAGGTTTGTACAGAAAATAGGAGCTGATTTGGAAGCTCCAGACAGAGCTATAAAAGCCCACGGCAGCCAGTTCTGCAGAGCCTGGCCCCGGGGGAAATCTCCTGGCTGCAGGCGGTGAGGAGCTGCCTGGCAGTGCTTATATCCGTATATATATTAATCCCAGCTAATGTAACTACAGATGTTCTCATTCAGAGCCCTATCTAATCCTGTTGGGCCCTTGCCATGGTGTCTCGTAGCAGGAGTTCTACGAGTTAATTACGTGCGGTGCGAGGCAGCGTTTCCTTTTATCGCTGAAAAGGTTGCCTTTTCAGCGCCCTCAATGTCCCTTTGTCGCTGGGCTTTGAGGACCAGTGAAGAGGAGCACCTGTCTGACCTTCCCGGCGCTCTGCATTGCTTGGCAGCCCTCCACCGTCTCTTGGCAAGGCCTCCCGAATCTTTTCCGTGGGTGCTCTCCGTGCCTTTCACTCCGGCTCCCAGCTGAGGACGTGCTATTGATTTCTATAGTGCCCTGATATGAATTCAGAGTTTCTCTCTCCCCCTTTCACAGCGCAGCCTCCCATCTTGCGGCTCTTCTGAGCTCCACTGCAATCAGCCAGATGTTTCATTGACTCCTAGATCTTTTCCTGGAGTGGGTGCAGTTAATTGGGACCCTTCAGCGTGGATGAGCCATCCTGTTCCCTCCTTCCAATTAAGCATCCTTCTGCGCTCCGGATTTTGGCGACTCTCCCCCCATCCACTCGGCCACTTTGGGTCTGTCTCGCAGAGAGCGACGTGGCCTCCTCACATCTGGAGCAGCCGAGCTCAAGGTGCTCGCCTGGAAGTGCTCTCAGCTCCCTGCTTTCCAGGCCGTGGTTGTTTTGTAGGAGAAATCAGCTTCTGGGAGCAGAGGCACCCCCACCGCTGCCCCCATTCCTCATTCAGGCCTCCCCACAGAATCCTGCTCCCTGTTTTCTCCTCCACAGCCATGTTTTCAACCAAAAAATAGCTTCATTTTTCACTAGGAGTTCCTGGTCATCTCTGCCACAGACACTCAGCAGATGTCTTTCTCAAAGATTTTCTGCAAAGACGAAATCCCGAGAGTTGTTTCCCTTCCTCCTGATGCTCTGTGGGCTGACAGACTGCAGTCACCCCTTTTTCTTGCTCCAGCATCATCCCTGTTTGCTCCTCTCCCATCTCACCTCTCTGAGGTGATCCTTTCAAGCAAGGCATGAGGAAAAGCCACGTGTTATCCCACTCATCATCTCCAGGGATGTCCCGGACACCCTCCTTTCCTGATCAGAGAGGTTCCCTCGGCTTCGGTGCCTCCAGGGCTCTGCTCGGTGCAGGGCACTGCTGAATTTCCGCACCTCGGTGGGTGACGAACCAAATCCACAAATCCTTGCACCCAGGGAAGTTCAGGAATGAAAAGCGGGGAAGTTCAGGAATGAAAGCCGAGGAAGTTCTGGAATGAAAACCGGGGAAGTCCAGGAATGCACACCCGTCCTGTGGGTCCCAAGGTGCCCATCAGAAAGGCAGGGGCGATGCCAAAGGGGCGTTTGCACCAATCACCCTCCCCCGCTGGGATCCCGGTGCAGACTTCCCTCAGTTTGGGGTTACAACCCAAAGGAATTTGAACTGGATTGGAAAAATCAGCGTCAAGCACCAGCAGCCCGGCCCTCCATGGCTGGGGAAGGAGAAGAGCCCGTAATTGCTGGCTGCAAGTGTTTGCACTGGCCGGGGAACTGTAAATTACCTTTAATTGCTCCTAATTGCTGGCGCTGGTTCAGTTTCTCGAGGACAGGGACAGCAAATCCACATCTGCAGTCACTGCCGAGAGCACCTCCTGCCTCCGTGCGCGCTGAGCCGCTGCTGGTCCCGGAGGTTTGGGAAGGCGGACGAGGCAAAACGGGCTCGGGCACGGAGGGAGCCGAGCGCTGCTGCCCGCGGGTCCTGTGCCCCCGGAGGACGCTGGGGACCGGTGACACAGAGCCCGTCCCTGCACCCAGAGAGGATCTTCCCCACGGTGTGGCAGAGCGAGCTGGCAGAGACCGCCCGGGATCTCATCCTGGTGAAATCCTGGCCCACGGGCGGCCGAGTCCCGGACCCTCTGCCACTCGTGCCCTCTGTGACCTCGGGCACATCACACATGGGGACATGAGAGCCTCACAGGAGCCGGCTTGGGGACAGAGGAGACAACCTGAGCCAGATAGGGCTGCAAAAATAACCCCGGCAGCTCTGGCCGAGCCGTTACCTCGTGAGCGAAGGAAGCAGCAGCATCGCGATTGATTTATTTCTGTGCTGTCCGAAGAGCGCTCTGTGCTCTCAGCCCGGCCTCCAGGAGCCTGACTCTGGGGGTCTTACTCATCACCAAGGCTTTTTTTCCCCTCTTTTCCCTCTCTCGTCCGAGCGGTCCCACTGAATTGAGGGAGGATTCCTCACAGGATGGGCTCTGCAGGCGATGCCTGGAGGCAGCCCCGGAGGGGACGCCTGAAACACGAGGTGTGTTCATCCCCATCCTCCTGCCCTTTGCCTCTTCTTGGGTAACCCTTCCCTGATTTTCTTGTTTTTGTATTAACTCCTGCCTCTCTGCTCTTCTTTAACTCCTTTCCCTCCTGTTCCTCCTTCAGGCTTCCGTTTAATGTGGTTTTATTTCCTCTCCCCCAGCACTACCTGAGCCATCATCCCTTGGAGCTGCAGCGTGCAGGTTTTCCCACCTGAACATCCCTCTGCTCATCACCAGCCACGCCGATTTCACGTTAAAACTTTTCAAACCTAAAATAGCTTTAGAAAAGCAGATTTCTGCTGTGGGCAGGTTTGCAAGCAGCCCTTTCCCAGAGGGGCTCACGGCAGGGGGAAGAGTGGGACTTCTAATCAAAAACCCCAAATCAGAAGTGTTAGGGAAAGAGGAGAAAAGGAGCAAAAGCTTTGTTGGTTTCTTGAGGGTTTTTTCCCCTCTCATGTGAAAAATCCTCGGGTTTTGGCAAGGCTCTGTCTGTTCCCACCCAGGACTGGTGGGGTCAGGGCTGGTGGCAGTTCGCTGGAGCTCTGGGATGTCCCGTGCAGGGAGAATTTGGGCATCCCAGGGATGCTCCAGGCACCTGGGAGCTGCTGCCCAGTAAGGGTCAGACTGGGGGCTGCTGGTGCAGGGAGCAGGATCGTGCTGGGGTGGCTTGGAGGGAACCTCCAGCCAAACACCAAAACATGGAAACCCAAAACCAATGTGGGATGCTGTCTGCTGTCCCCAAATGAGGCAGATTTAGGGTGTCTCAGTGCCAGGGGGTGCAGAACAAACCAAGCAGCATTGCAAGGTCCTGGAAAAGCCCTCATGGGAGTGATGTGCCCAGTTTGGGGGGCTTGGGGGGGTTGAAGCCACTGGTGCCCATGGGGACCCTGGCCCTGACCCCCAGCCCAGCCCCCCCCAGGCAGTGGGACAGGTTTCCCCCAGCCCCTCTTTCTGGCAGGCAGCTCCCCTGCGGGGCAGGAGGAGAGGGGATCAGTGCTCCCCAGGGAGGGATTTGGCTGGCTCCTTCCCGAGGATGCTGCAGAAGAAAAGCAAAGCGTTCCTGCTTGCCTGCCTCTCCCTGCCACGGCTCAGCAGGGGCAGACCACAGTCTGGCACGGCGCTTGCAGCTCTTACAAATCAGGGCTGTTAACAAATGTGCGAGGCCGTAATCCTTTTGGAGCAGTGATGATAACAAGCCCTGATGCTTTTTGCTTTTTTTTTTTTTTTTTTTTTGGCTTTTCTTCTTTTTTGCCCTTTTTTAAATTTTTTTTTTCCCCCAAACAGCTGCGCCGGTGAAGTCCCACTGTGGGAAATGAGATGGTGAATGTTTTCAAGTGCAGTATTTACATCCCCTGCCAAACCCTTCACATCTGCCCAGCTCTGCCGTCAAGGCTCCATCCATCTGGCCGGGAACAGCAGGTCCTCCAGCCTGCCTGCATCCCACAAGGGCATTTCCTTCCTGTGCCCGCGGTGCCAGCTGCCAGGGATGCTGCTCAGCGGGAAGGGCTCGAGCGAGAGCTCTGAAAGGACTGGTTTGATTTTCCTTGGAGTGCACGTGAAATGAATTCCCAAGCTCCCTGCAAGCAACTGCTGCCTGCCTGAGCTCGGTGTGCTGCGGGGTGCTGGAGCCCTGCTGGGTTTGTACCTCTGTACCAGCCCTGCCACGGCTCCCGGGAGCCCGGGGACTTTGGGGTGCTGGGTGAGGGCAGCAGGTGCTGCTCCCCTCCCTTTAAACCCTGCAGACTCCCGATCTCAGCACCCACGGGGTGAGGAGTTGTGTCCGCGGGCTCCATCCCCGCGCTGCCTGCCAGGATCGGACATCCTGGCTGCCCCTCCATCTCTGCGGCGGGGCTGTGACAGGACCAGCCCCTCTCCAGCGCTGCCCCTGTGCCCAGGCGCTGTCCCCCACCCCCCGTGCCAAATGCCAGCTCTGTTTCAGCTCAGTGGCGGAGGTTCCCGGAGCGGCAGCGCCCGCGGCAGAGCGGTGGAGCCGTGCCGGGGGAGCTGCCCCGCTCCCCGCCGGTGCCGCGCCCGCCGTGCCCTCCCCTGAGCCTGCTGTCGTGTGTTCCCCCCGCAGAGTGCGACTGTCACCCCGTGGGTGCCGCCGGCCAGACCTGCAACCAAACCACGGGCCAGTGTCCCTGCAAGGACGGAGTCACCGGCATCACCTGCAACCGCTGCGCCAAGGGCTACCAGCAGAGCCGCTCGCCCATCGCCCCCTGCATAAGTAGGTGGATCTTCTTTCCGTGGCTGTGGAGTGGAGATTTTAACCCTTAAAAACCTGCCGGAGCCGCTGCCCAGGCTGGGGGGCTGCTGAACCCCACCAGCGCTCGGGGGCAGAGCTGCCTGGGGACTCCTGCCCTCCACACTGCCCAAACATGGCCCCAAACCCAGCAGCAGCTTCCAGCAGCTCACCTGCCTTGTTGGGGGTGTTCTGTGAGTGCAGCTACAGCCCACTTTGCTGGGAATTTAATTTTGCTCCATGGAACAGAGGTGCCCTGAGAGCACATTTATTTATTTAGGAGTGCCACGTCGGGGCTGGATGCTAAGGCAGATTGCTCCAAACAGGTTTTTCTCTCCAAAATCAGGCTCTGCTGCACTGGCACAGAGCTCAGATCAGAGGAGCTGCTCGTTTGATGGCGTTGCCATCACAGCTGAGAACACCTGGATTGCTGGAGGGGCTCTGGCACCCACACAACCCTCCCAGAATCACGGCTGCTTTTACCATTAGCTTCCTTGGGTTTGCTTTTTGATTTGCCTTCCTAAGGCTGCTCTCACCCTCTGCCCTTTAAACAACAGCAGCAGCACCAGGTACAGCTCCCAAAGTGCCTCCTCTGCGTGCAGCATCAGCTCTGCAAACACCTGGAGCCCCCTCAGCCCCTGCTGAGCTCCCACTGCCCGGGAAGTTGGGGTTTAGCCCCGAGCCCCTCTCTGCTGCCCGTGGGGTTCGCTGTGCTTGAATCATTCCGTGGCTCATGCACCTCGTGGGACATCTCCACCTGCCCTAACAAAACAAAGCACCAAAACTGGTGTGCCTGGGATGGGATGGGATGGGATGGGATGGGATGGGATGGGATGGGATGGGAAGGAGGAACAGCTCCCTAAAGGGTGATTCCCTGCTGCTAAAAGGAGAAAAAGGCCCAGCAAGAAAAGTGAAGGTTGAAAGAATTAAGCTTTTGTTGGGGACCCACATTCTGCTCCCACACTCTTCTCCTCTCTCAGCATGGCCATTGCCAAATTCTGGGGCAGAGACCCTTTCTCCACCTTCTCCTGATGAAGGAAAAATACATTCCAGGGTGGTTTGGGGTCACTTGAGATTCATTTTTCCCCGTGTCGCAATGGGACAGCAAGAGCCCAAAGCAGATGCTTGCTGTCCCCAAGATCTCCAGCCGTGGCTCCAGTCTGCTCTGCAGCAAGTGTGCACAAAGGTTTATCATTAATCATTCCCCAGGGCCAGGGGAAATCAGAGAGTAAACTGTTCCTTGCATCAGCTCCCTCGGGATCCGTGGCACTAAATAAAGACAGCCCCAGGATTTCAACATGGCCCATCCAGGGTTTGGGGCTGGTCACGGTCACTCTCTGATTTACCACTGCTTGTGATTCCCTATTCCCAGAGACTTGTAGCCATGAAAACACCTTGGGGGAAGGAGCAAGACCCTGTGGGGTCTGTGTCAGGCCAGGCACGAGCACCCCCCAGCCCCAGCTTTGGGGTGGCCGTGCTGGCTCTCGGTGCTGCCTGGCCATGCACTGTGTCTTGTGCTGGATTTAATTGCATGAAGGTGAGTGACCCCAAAAATCACCCGATGCTGATTGGGCTGCACCCCACGAGTGCTGTCACACGCCCCAGCAAACCCTGCCTTCGTGGCTGTGCCTTTTTCCAGGAACACGAGCAGGAAGAGGCAGATGCCCACTCCCAGCTCATGCCTAAATTCCACTTTCAGACTGGACTGGTGGGGTGTTCCCCCACCGGGATTCCCAGGAGTGCACAGAAATGGCAGCACCGTGCCCTAAATGCAGGAGGGACATCAGAGGAAGATGGGAGCTGGGGAAGGAGAGCGTCCTGCAAAGCTGGGACCATACAACTCCCCCCATCCTTTCAACAAACACAGGCAGGCTTGGGAATGAACATCCAGAGCACGATGTGGTTTCAGCTCTGCAAAGCTGGCCCCAAATCAGAGCCAGGGAAATGGCACCAGATGTGTTTGTGTTCCCTTTAAACGTGGGAGGCACCCCTTGCATCCCAGCAGAGCTGCGGTGCTGTACCTGCACCCTGCCTCTCACCAGGGGAGTGCCAGCGCTGCCTCAGACATGGTGGGTGACAGCAGCCGGAGGGGACACCCCAGGGACGGGGAGTGGCACAGCCCACAGGGGCTGGGCACAGTGCAGCACGCAGCCACCAGCCAAAACTTTTTGTTAAAACCCCCTTTGCAACACCCCGAGGGATGCCTGGTTCCCCAGATCCTGTTTGGGGGCTCTTGCTGGGGGACGTGGCGGGGAAGGGAACCTGCAGGGCCCAGGCTCTTTGGGATTTGGAATAATTCCTCCTCCTGTTCTCTCCTCTCTGCTCCCGTGTGCTCCGGGCTGTCCTGCAGAGATCCCGGCCGCTCCCCCCACCACGGCCGCCAGCAGCGCTGAGGAGCCCGCAGGTACGTGCTGTTCTTTTGGAGCATCTCGGTGCTAAACGTCTCCTCAGCAGTCGTTTCCCTTGAGATAAATTGCATTAAATGCATAAATCTCATTGTTTGTTCTGGGACAAGTGGTTCCCTTTTCTGCCCAAACGTGCTGGAGACACGTGTGCAGCGCCCTGAGAGGCCGGTGTTCCTCGGAGCACCGGGGGTGCAGGGGAGGTGCGGGAGCTTTTCCTGCTGAGTCTGGGAGCACGGGGGGGTTACCCAGCGTTGGACCGAGGTGGAACCACACCTGCCCCCCACGTCACCGAGGGACTCCCCTGTCCCCCGTTCCCTCGCGTCACATGGCTCTGACTGGGGAATGAGGGCAGGAGCCAAAGGGTCCCAGGAGAGGCTGACTGGTCCTGTCCCTCCGCCTGGAGGTTCCCGGGGTGTTTGAGCCCCATCTGCAAAGGACACAAGGTGTAAAAGCTGTTAACTTTTGTCTCAGCAGTGCAGGAGGGTACATAAATCAAGGAGTTTGTACTAAAGGTGACGGATGTCACCGTGGATTGAACCCTGAGCCGCGTCCTGGGCTCGTGGCCACGTGGGACACAAAGGGGCCAAGAGCTGAGGGAGCATCACCCCAACCTGGCCATTGCAGAGGACCAGGGGCCAAAGCTGGCCTTGGAACGAGGGCTGGGACAATGTCAGCTCTGGCGTGGGGGGTCCTGCCTGGCTCTGCTGAACTCTCAGGGGTCCCAATCAGTTTGGGGAAACAGTCCAAAATTGGATTGTTTAGATGAAATGCATCCATGCTCTCCCATGCCGGGAGACTGGAGGATGAGGAGGGGCTGCTGCTCCTTTTTGCTGCCAGGCACGAGGAGCTTTTCTGGTCCTTTTTTGGTCCCTCTCACGCAGAAGAGACCACAGTGAAAGGGCAAACAAAAATAGCAGTGGGGGGTGAAGGTTTACAAACCTGCCAGTCAGTCCTTGTCTTATCTGAATCAAATCCAGATTTTCTCGGGAATGATTATCAGAGGTGGATGATTTCAGCCAGTGGGCTTAAATAAAACCAGGTGATTGGATTGATGCAGATCCCCATGGTTTTTCCCTGGAAATCAACCTCTGCAGTTTCAAAGCCAGATCTGGCCCTTCCAAATGTCATTTTGGGCCCTAATGTTCCTGGCTGGTGAGGAAGAGGCTGGATGTAAATGCAGGAAAGGGAAAGGCCAGCTCTGAGGGACCCCGGGGTGCACAGACCGGAGCAGCTCTGGCTGCAGGCTGCAGCTTTCCCGGAGTGCAGAAGACACAGTGCAGAGCTGGCTGCATGTGGAACCCAAATTTTAGTCAAAATCCTTCCCTAAGAGCCAGGAACGGGGAAAACGGACCCTGACAAGCTGGAACTCCTGTTACAGCATCATTTACAGGTAGCCAGAGTATTCCTGCCATATAAAAGGGTTGTTTGAGTGTCAAAAGCTTTGAGTTTTGCCTGCCCATGCCTAGATTGAGGTGATGCAGAGCCACCCTCAGAGCCACCCAGGTAAATTCTGTCTCTCCTGGGACAACCTCAGCATGAGCAGCAGGAATGGGCTCCTCTGCCCTCAGCAGAAGGGCAAAACACAGATGGCAGGGGTGGCTCCCAGCCCGTTTCCATGGACAGACAAGGAGGGAAAAGGGGTCCCTCGGGTGTGCTGCCCCCAGCACCTGCATCAGCCCAGGGAAACCTCACCGGGCACAGGGGGAACTGGGATTAAATCCCCTCTCCCACTGCAGCTCCAGGGGTTTGGCAGCTGAGGGACACCTCATTTCCAGCCTCCCAGCCCTCCTGTACCTGGGCATCCCCATGGCAACGTGGCCTTTTTGGCCCAGCAGCTCCACTCCCCAGCACAGCACTGTCCCCAGCACACCACTGTCCCCAGCAGCTCCACTCCCCAGCACACCACTGTGCCCAGCACACCACTGTCCCCAGCAGCTCCACTCCCCAGCATACCACTGTCCCCAGCTCACCACTGTGCCCAGCTCACCACTGTCCCCAGCACACCACTGTCCCCAGCTCACGGCCACAGAAACACTGTGACCCTCGCTGCAGCAGCAGCTCCAAGGGAGAAGTGACAGTAGGAAGGGATTAAATATCCCACAGCTCCTTCTCACGAGCTGCAGCAGCTGGAACCAAGGAGTCACCCCCTGTGAGCTGCCAGCTGCCTCCACAACATCTGCCAGGGTGCCAGGCTTGCTCGGAAATGACAGCGTGGGGACAGGAGCACAGGAGCCAGCCCGAGCTTTCCTTCGGGTCTGAAGCAGGGACGGGTCCCAGCCATGTCCCAGCACTGATATTCCCTGAACAGGAGTGTGTGCATGGGATCAGCAGTGCTGGAGCTGGGAACAGGGCTCAGCCTCCCCCCAAAGGGCTCCTGGCTGGGGGAGCTGCCAGGCCGGGGCACAGCCGGCTCCTCTTGGTGAGGATGCTCCCAAATCCAGGGATGGGGGGGCTTTGCACTGGCAGGGAGAAAAGCCAGAGCCCTGGGCTCTGAGGAAGTGTCAGCCCTGTGGAGAGCCGGCAGCATCCCACAGCCTGGGAACAAAGCCTCGCTCAGCTCCCTGCCGTGCAGTCGGGAGGGGAAATCGTCATTTCATTCACCCCGGGGTAAATCTGGGCTCAGCCTGGGGGTCTCCAGCTTTGTACCCATCCAAAGGAGGAATTCATTCAGCCCTGCCTGGGCATTCTCTGGCTTGTCTCAGCTGTAAGCGAGGTGATGGATTGGCTGCATGATTGATTGACTGATTGATCAGCAGCATCCAGCTCCCTCTGAAAGGTTTCTCATGGTGATCCCCAGTGAATGGCTGGGAGCACAATAGGGGAGAGGGGCTTCCCGTGAGGGAGCTCCTGCTCACTTCAAAATAGCTCAGAAAGTCTGGGGGGAAGAAACCTAAAACAACCCCCCCAAACCTGCTGGAATGCAGATAAGCTTCATGCACAACTGCACCGTGCTCTTATCAGCCCAGTGCAGGGCTTCTGCAGCCCCACATCCATTCATTCCTGCATCCCTGCATGCCTCCACCCCCACATCCCTGCATGCCTCCACCCCCAAATCCCTGCATGCCTCCAACCCCACATCCCCGCATGCCTCCACCCCCCAATCCCTGCACCCTCTTCCCCCCACTCCCCC
>VZTA01011759.1:35755-78123 GCA_013398855.1 Mohoua ochrocephala
GGAGGTGGGAAGGGGCTGCGGGGGTGGGAAGGGGCTGCGGAGGTGGGAAGGGGCTGCGGGCTCCCGGGAATCCCTCGCTGCCGCTTTCCAGCCGCTCCAGGCGAGAGGCTTTAATCTAATTACATGCTTTATTTGCGCCAATTTGTTTTTCAATCAATCTTGCTCAGCCAGAAGAAAGGAGGCTGCTGTGGGCTCATTTGCACCTTCTTGTTCCAAGGGAGAGGTTAATGGCCGTTATCCGCTGGGATCTGCGCTCCCGGCTCTCCTCGGCGGCGCTGCCTGCCCGGGAGCGCCGGGAATCTCCTCCCGCAAACAGGCAGCGAGCTCCCAGTGCGGCACGGAGCTGCCGGGGATCTTCGGGACACGCCGATCGTGAGGATCGGCTGCAGGCAGGGCTCGGGATGCTCCTGCCAGGTGTTCCCAAGGAGCCGTGGCGTCCTGCAGGAAAGATTTTGTGTCTCCATTGTCAGGGGTTGCAGTGGGGTCCCGGGGGAAGGTTTGGGTCTGCAGAGCACCAGAACAAACAAATCAACCAAAAAGAGTGGAAATAACTCGTCCCACACTCCTGTGCTGGTGCTTCAGCCCACTTTGGGGACCAGAAGATGCTCTGGTGCCCGGCAGGGGCCTCTGCCTTGACAGACTGGTCACAGACCCACCTCAGCTCGTGGCACAAATCCCTGCCGGCTCCTGGGGACTGCTGCTCCCAGCTGGGAGGTGACCACGGACAGAGCACAAACTCTCACAGCCTCTTGGTTAAGTACAACCCGCTGCCAGAGGCTTGCTGTGCACCAGGGCTTGGCACAGACCCTCTGGGGGCAGATCCAGGCCCCTGAAGTCTCTGTCCATGGGCTGAGACTGCTTTGAACCTGGGGACCATCCTGTAGATAACACAACGAGCATGGCTGGAGCAGCCCAGCCCCAGCTCATCCCAGCTCCAAGGCCTGGAAGGGATGTGCCTCCCTATGCTGGAAGGATGGCCAAGGCCACCCTGCTGGGGCCACCGGCTGTCCTGCAGCTGGCCAGGGGTGAAGGGCGCTAATTTGCACACGATAATTGCAAAGGGCATCGTTCAGGGCAGCTGGGTCACAGCCAGGTGAGGGGAGAAGAGCCAGTTTGTGATAAGAGACCCAATTCAGTGATAACAGACCCAATCAGTGATGACAGACCCAATCAGTGATAACAGACCCAATCAGTGATAACAGCCTCCTGCTCCATTCAGGGGATGGACGAGGGTGCAGCACAGCATGGGAGAAGCGATCCCAGGGCTAAAGTGAATAACCCGGGGAGGATCCTCTGCCTCAGCTTTGCTACTTTATTAAAGCTTCTTCACGTTAAAGCAGCCAGCTCTGAGACAAAGGCTCCCCGTGGAGCCCAGCCCAAATTCAGTCACAGCAGTGATCCCTCACAGTCACCGTGTGCTGTGTGAGCCAGACACTGCAGTCCCTGGGCCTGTCCCGCAGGGATGATCCCATCCGTGCTCCCTGGGAAAGCAGAGGGCTACTCCAGAGCATCCCCTCCCTCAGGACCTGTGGTCAGCACAGGCACAGAGCCAGAAGCTTGGAGCAAGCAGAGCTGGAGCTCTCCAAATGACTCTAACAGCCCTTCCCTGGGACTGATGGAGGACATGGTAAAATAATTCTTTGGGATGGAAGCAAGGGGCAGCTTCAGCGCTGTGGGAAGTGAACCAGGAGTTCACAGTCATCTGGGGAAATCTCCAGAGGTCTGGGAGCCAAAGGCACCCCTGCCACAAGTGCTCCACTCGGCACAGGGTGATCCTGTCCTGTCCCGGTGCTGGGCAGTGCTGGACTGCATTTATCCCCTGTCACCCGGGAATGTGGCTCCCAGCTGCCTTTGGGATGCTCTGGGATAGCTCACGGAGATGTTTTCAGAAATGTTTGGATCCATGTGCTTTTCCTCCAGGCCCCAGCCACAAGCTGAGGATGTGGGGTTGCTGCCTGTGAAAGGGGCTGGAAATTTCTTTCCAGAGTCTGAACAGGCTGGAGGAGCCCTCAGTCCCATGGGAATGGGGCAGCAGGAAGCCCTGCAGAGCCCTGGAGCAGCTGGACACGATGTCCTGCACATCTCACAGGACCGCAGCAGTTCTTCGGAGCACCTGGAAGAGTTTTGTGGTTGTTGGATGGGCTCAGGGAGCCAGCCCAGGGCTGTGGTTGAGAGCAGGGGGGTCTGGGCACGGACACAGCCGGGAGCTGGGATTCCCCAGCTCCTGGTGAAGGGAGGGATTGCTCAGGTCCAGCTTCCAAAAATACACCAAAATGCACCTTCCTCCCCCTGGGCACTCGTGGGGATTCTACAGCACTGAAACACAAATCCCATCCCTCAGGTGGGGACAGACCCTCCCCCTGCAGGGGCTGTGGGAAAGCCAGGAGTTGCAGCAATGTGCAGGTTTAGGGATGCCTGTGGAGAAGTTTAGCTGGGATTTATCCAGAGCCAGGGGGGACCTGGAAGCTGCTGTGTCCCCCACGGTCACTGCTGCTCACTGCCGGCGGGAGGGCAGCTCATGCACGGAGGATTTGGGACCAGCGACACTGGGGAGGGAGAGAAAGGGGCAGGAATCTGAAAGCTGATCGCCACCAGCCTCCCCCTGCATTAGAGCAAATCAAACCAGCCCCACTGATCGGCACTGACCCACTCTGGGGGCGTCTGGGACCCCAGGCAGACCCCAAGCCCATTTTCTCCGTCCTGCTCTCTCCGGTGACGGAATCACGGATTTAGGATTTGATATTTGGAGCTGCACCTTCATTCAGTGGCTCAGGCTGGTTGCACATCCCCGCCAGTGACAACAGGAGATGGGGGCACCCAGACCCCAACCCCCAGAGCCCCCGGAGAGCACAACCCCTGGGAGGGAAGGCAGGAAAACGCCCTTCACCCCCGAGTGCTGAGGTCAGGCTGTCAGGGCTGGGGCTCCCCTCCTAAGCCACAACACCTCCACCTTGGATCGCAGCCCACAAAGGCATTTAGGGCCCTACCTGGGGGAAATCAATAGGAATTTAGCTGCATAAATTGGGATTAGAAATCTGAATCCCCTTGGGGATCTAAGCCTTATATCTGCATTTCCAGTTAGGTACCCAGGCCAAGAAATGTGGCTTTAATCGCTCTATCATGTCAGAATCAAGGGGCCTTTAATTTCCGTTCCCGACATGTGGCTTTCGCAGCGGCTCAAAGCTGATTTTGGAACTGCAAGCACAGCAAGAGGCAGCTGGTGCAGGGTCTTCCCTGCAACAACACTCAGCACCCCCAGCCCTGCTGCCAGCACCTCCTTCCTGCCCAGCCCTGGGAGGAGCGGGATCATTAACAAATCATGAGATGACACTCGGCACCCTGCAGCTCTCAGCCTCGTCACAGCAACCCCAGGCAACCCCCAAACCGGAGATGTTTAAACAGAAAAAATTCAACTTATTGCAAAAAAAAAAAAAAAAGAAAAAAAAAAGAAAAAGAAATTAAGCAAAACAAAGAAGGTGTTTAGCTGTGAAAAGTCTCTGCCCAGCCAGAGAATTAGTTCTATCAAGGGGATGGGCTGAGCTGCAAAGCTGCTGAAGGCTGTGCTGACACGTTTTACCGAGCTGCGAGCGACACGAACCAGCCGCCCGCCACCTGCTCCCTCTGTGAACGAGCAGCTCCAGCGGCCCCTTCCCGATCCCATCCCGATCCCATCCCGCTCCGTTTATCCGGGAAACGCGGGCAGTTTGTGCTGTCCCCCAGCCCGGCCGCGGGGAGCCGGCGGGGACGAGCAGGGTGTCCCCGCTCAGGATGCAGGGCTGACAAAAAGAAAGCACCGAGGGCTGGGTGTGCTTTGGGCTTGTGGCTCTGGGACGGGGATTGGCGCTGGAATATTTGTGCAGCTGAGCGAGCTCGGGGAGGAAGGAGCCGGGGACTTGGGTGTCACCACGGGTTTGTCCTGCGCCGTGGGGCTGCAGCCAGCGGGGTTTGGGTGCTTCAGGAGGGTGGCTGGGTTGGACTCGGGCTGAGAGGGGCTCAGGGAGGTCCCAGGTCTGCTGAGGGCAGCTGAGCCCTGCCAGGGCAGGGCAGGACAGCAGCGGGGTGAGACCAAGCCTTGCTCTGCACCCCGCGGGCAGGGGACACTTGTGCAGCGCAGTGGGACAGGGAGCTGGGGCTGAGCCCGTCCTGGTGCCCCCCTCACCACTCCTGCAGGACCTGCTGGACAGGAGCTGGACACTGACCCCCCCCTGCTGCGGGTACCAGGGTGTTCCCCACCCCAAAGGGTGTCCCTCAGGCAGCTCCGTTAATTCTCAGCCTGTGCACACCCACGAGCCACTGAGCTCCACATCCATCCTCTCCTCCCCTTTCTGCTGGCTGCTCCTTCCTCCCATCCCTTCCCCAGCTCCACCATCACTTCCCAGCGGGGAGCAGCAGCTCAGCAACGCTTCCCCAGAGCCCAGACTGCTGCAGAGTCCCTTGGTGAGGAGAGCAGGGTCTGTCCCTGGCAGCACTGACAGAACATCGCCCAGCATCCCCTCCGGGCACTGTCCCTAAGGCAGAGGGACCCCGCAGCAGCACTCCCCACACACAGAGCTCAATGCCTGGCTCAGAGGAATCCCATTTGCCCTCCCAAAGAGGCCCCAGAGGATCTCCAAGTCACCCAGGAGGCAGAAGAGCTCTCCACAAGGGAGACAAAGGAAATGAACCGGAGCAAATCCCCCACCCACGGAAACCAGCGCTGGCATCTGGTGATTCCCAGTGATTTACACCAGCTGCCTCTGGCCAGGCTCAATTCAAACCAGCCGAGGCTCTGGCACGGCCCGTGGGGCTGGGGAACGAGGAGGAGAAGGACAGGGCAGGACAGGGCAGTGTTCAGGCAAAGCAGGGTCAGCCCTGGCTGGAGCTGGGTGTGGTGAGCCCCAGGCTGTTCCTGCTGGAGAGGCAGAGGCTGTGGGTGCTGTGGGCACAGGGTGCTGTCCTGCAGGGCGTGGGGGGCAGCTCAGTGCTGTTCCATCACCCCACAGCCTCCCTGGGGACTGGCAGAGAGCCCCGGGATGGATTCCCTGTCATCTCAGGCTGAGTGGAATTACTGTGGCAGCGGTGCAGGGACAGGGAGCTCAGCTGTACTCGGGGATGCTTCTGTGGGGAGAGGTTGCTGAGGGGACTTGGGGTTGCTCTTGTGAGGGCTCTGGACTGGACTCCAGAGCAATGGTGTCTCTGGCTGCTGTTTCTCGGACTGGGTCCCAGAAGCAGTGGGGCTGCAGGAGGATCTGCTCCAGGTGGGCTCTGCCAGCCTGGCTGCTGGAGATCCCTGGTGGGGCTGAGCCATGAGTGCGCAGGTGGGAGCTGCTGCCCGCCCCGGTGCTCGGGCCCAGCGTGTCCTGGATTTGGCCAGGGCAGGAGGGACGTGCAGCCAGAGCTTCCAAGCTTGTCTCTGCTCCGCTGTCCGCTGCCCACCCATCCTTGTGTCACCTCGTGTGCTGCCCCGGGGCTCAGGTGGGACAGCAGCAGTGAATCTCTACAGAGCTCCAGGGCTTCTGTGCCAGGGACAACCATCACCAGCTTTATCACAACCACGGTGCTGTCCTGAGGACATTGGCACCCCGGGCTGAGCAGAGTGGTGCCAGCAGCCTGGCAGAGCAGCTGATGGCCTGTGTGTCCCTTGGCATTCCCTGCTCCCCCAAAAAGCTCAGGGGAAGCTTCCCTGGGCTCTTAGGTCACCGCACAGACATTCAGTTCCCTTAGAGACTTTTCCTTCAAGGTTTATGGCCAGGAACATCTTACAGTGCATTGGATCGGGAATGTTTCTGTTCCCTGAGCTCAGTGACACCAGGCAGCCACGTCCCACTGCGCGGTGGCATCCTGCCACGTGGGCATGGCTGGGGCTGTGCTAGCAAACCTCCATCCACTGAGCTACCGTTTCTATGGAATATCCACTCCTTTCTCAGTGCATTTCAAGTTTTACTTGGTGTTCAGAAACGTTAGATGAGAAAAACAAATGGGAGGCATCAGTGGCTGGAAGCCCTCAGTCTTCGGGGTTTGGAGGGGCCTTGGCTGGGTTGGAGCCGGGCAGAGATCTCAGCTGGGGCTCCTGCAGGAGGACGATCACAGAGCTTTGGTTTGGCCCTGGCTGGGCCGTGCTGGAAGGGCAGGAAGCCTCGTGCTCCTGAGGGTCTCTGCTAAGGAGCGGGAGCGCAGGGAGCCACGGGGCTGAGATGGGGTCTCTGCATGGCCACCCTGAGAGGGGCTGGGGCACGCAGGGAGCCACGGGGCTGAGATGGGGTCTCTGCATGGCCACCCTGAGAGGGGCTGGGGCAAACAGGGGCCACAGGGGCTGAGATGGGGTCTCTGCATGGCCACGCTGAGAGGGGCTGGGGCACGCAGGGGCCACAGGGGCTGAGATGGGGTCTCTGCATGGCCACCCTGAGCGGGGCTGGAGCACACAGGGGCCACAGGGGCTGAGATGGGGTCTCTGCATGGCCACGCTGAGAGGGGCTGGGGCACACAGGGGCCACAGGGGCTGCTGCTGAAGTGGTTCCCGATGGTCTTGGCACCACACTTGTGTGGGTGCCCGGTTCCCTGGGCTCCTTCTCTTGCTGGTTCCCCCGCTCCCACAGGAAAAGAAGCCGTGGCTTGGCTCAGGCTGGGTTTGGCTCTGCTGCCGGAGGGGAGGTCTGGACTTGGGGTCCATGAGACCCCCCAGAGCATCTCCTCTCCACCTGATGTAGGGCCAGGTCCGGGGGAGCAGCAGCTCCTGGGGCAGGGCTCGGTGTCCCCGTGGGCTCCAGGGCCGTGCCAGGCTCCAGCACCCATGGCAGTGCCAGGGGGCCATGGCAGGCTCCAGAACCCGTGGCAGTGCCAGGGGGCCATGGCAGGCTCCAGCACCTGTGGCAGTGCCAGGCTCCCATGCCAGGCTCCAGCACCCATGGCAGTGCCAGGGGGCCATGGCAGGCTCCATAACCTGTGGCAATGCCAGGCTCCTGTGCCAGGCTCCAGCACCCATGCCAGTGCCAGGCTCCCGTGCCAGGCTCCAGCACCCATGCCAGTGCCAGGCTCCCGTGCCAGGCTCCATAACCCGTGCCAGTGCCAGGCTCCCGTGCCAGGCTCCAGCACCCGTGCCAGTGCCAGGCTCCCGTGCCAGGCTCCAGCACCCGTGCCAGTGCCAGGCTCCCGTGCCAAGCTCCAGCACTGGTGGCAGTGCCAGGCTCCCGTGCCAGGCTCCCGCCGGGCCCTGCTCCGCCCGGGCCAGGCCAGCGTGTCCCAGCAGTGGGGGCCCATTAGAAATGAAATGTTCCTGCTGGGGTATTTTATTTGCACACTTCAGTAGAGTGGACACCAAAAGGCTTTGCTAATGCTTCATGGGCTGCTAATTTCCTCTCTGACCCGCATTGTGGCGGGGTGACCCCAGCCCGAATCTCCCGGCAATGAATGCCAAAGGCTGACACCGGCCCGGGTTAGGGGTGACAATGGGGCCTCTGTGGGCTCCGGGCAGGCTCCAGTTGGGAGCTGGAGAACAGGGGGAATTTGTGTGGCTCTCAAAAGCTCTGGGTGGCACAATAAGGGAGGCCCCCGGGGTCTCCCAGGAAGACAGAGCGGCCCGGGGAAGCCGGGCCGGGGGNAGGACGGGCTCCTTTGTGAGCAGCTTTCTTTAGAAAGGAAGGGCTTTCTCAATGCCCCCTCCGACGACCCAATCGGGGCCTGGCAGATGGATATCACAGGCACGCTGCTTATTCATGGCAGGCTGCAGCTTTGAGCCGTCCCCCCCCTTCCCCCAGCCCTTTCTTCATTTTAAGGCTAATTTGTTTTGTTAATGTTTTCTTGCCCTCCCCCTCTCTGCGTGCAGATTGTGACTCATACTGCAAAGCCTCCAAGGGGAAGCTGAAGATCAACATGAAGAAGTACTGTAAGAAAGACTACGGTGAGTGTCCCCTCTCCGAGGGATGCGGGGCAGGAGCGTCCCCTCGGGGGTGTCCCCAAGCCCACCCAGCCCAGCCTGGGTCCCAGCCACAGCCCGGGCTGGGCTGTGGGCGGTTTTGGGAATGGTTTTTGCCACGTTTGGAGCTTGGTGGAGCAGTGTGTCCCTTGGGAAATCGGGATGAGCGCACTGTGGACCCTGATTTGGGGCTTGTCTCGGCATCTGCAGGAGACTCACATTTTCCAAGTGTTTTCCAGTATCTTCTGGGTTAGGATGACGCCGTGTCCCCTCTCTCACTGTGCTGTTGTGTGCCACAGCTTTTAAGGATTGTCCTTTGCTGTGGGGATGAGCAGCAAACAGTTCCCTGTCCCCTGTAATTCCCAGGTGATTTCAGAGGGCGGTGCAGCCCTGGGACAAGCCGGGAGGCTCTGGGATCCTTGCTGGTGCTCAAGGCCCTGAGAATCCTTGCACAGCTCTGCCTCGGAGCAGCGGCTCGGAGCAGGCACCTCCCGAACTCCCTCAGCACCTCTCTGCCCCTGAGACTGTTTCTAACCTGGGTCCATTCCTGGTGCGGTCCCCGGTGGGTTCGGGCGGGATCCACGCAGGACAAACCCAGGGTGGCCCCAGGAGGAGCCGGCCAAGGGATGCTCCCCATCGGTTTTGTGCTCTGGCACCTCCCCGTGAGCTCAGGGGAACGAGGAGGGCTTGGAGGCAAAGGTTTGAGTCGCATTCCCATTTATTGTCCACGTGGCAAAATGGACAATGAGCATCCTTGGCAAGGGGGAGCTGGGCTGTGATTGTGTCCCCATCCACCAAGGCCATGGTTCCAGGAGCTGCTGGAGGTTCCTCACGTGCTGGAAAGGTCCAAGGAATGGCTTTTCCCTTGGATAGAAGCGTTTAATGGCACACGAGAAGCTGCTGGAAGGTTGTGCAGGTTATTTTGGGGTTATTAAGGCCAGGAGTGAGGCTGAGCCCAGGTAACGAAGCTGTGGGGTTTTCCTGTGGCTGGATTCCCTGCTGGCTGATAAGGCACAAACACATTTCTGACATGTGGATGTGCATCCCTTCATTCTCCCACCCGGCTTCTCCAGAACCTCCTGAGGGCTGAGCTCTGGACAGGGGAGTCTCAGGAGGTGTCTCAGGCAGGAGACACCCCCGGGGCAGTGAACAGGGAAGAGATGCTGCTGGAGCAGTGATGGGGGAGCTGGAAGGAGCTTTTCCCTTCTCTCTCCTCACTCAGCACCGCTTCTGCAGCTCCCCCAGAGCCGTTTGCTGGGGCTGGCTCAGGTGAGGGGCTCAGACTGTCCCAGAGCTGGAACCGGGGTGCTCCCACCCGGCCCTCCTGGCCACGGGAGGGTCCCCCATGGCCCCAACCAGCCCCACAGCCACGGCAAATTTGCTTTTCGGAGGACAAACCACGGCGGTGAGGCAGCGGGGTGAGCGATGCCGGGGCAGCCCGGGCTTTCTCCAGGGCCAGGGAGGGAAGAAAGGGTTGAAAAGGTGCAGGGAGGGATAATAAAGACTTTGGGACTGACACCCCAGCAGGAAGCCAATTAGGAGGCTCTTTTCCTCACCGTTCTGCTGGCATCGCTGGGCTGAATGTCCTAAAAGGCCCTAATTAGCTTGAACAGAGTCCCTTCTCCCGCGGGCTCAATCGGGAGCTATCATCCGCCCCGCGCTCCTCAATGGGGCTTTTTAGCTCCCCGCTTCATTCAGCCTTTCAAAGGGGATATTTCCCCTTATTTATTTTTCGTATCTGTTTGTTTTTGTCGGGTTTGTGGGTTTTTTTCTTTTTATTTTAATTTGGGCTTTTTTCCCCGCGAGATGGGTTTGGGTGCAAATATTTGGAGTGAAACAGGAGGCGGGGAGGGCAGGCCGGGAGATTCGGGGAGGGGGGAGGCAGGAACAGAGGCAGAAAAGCTCTTTCTGGGTTTATTTTGGCTGCGTGGGGGAGCGCAGGGTCACTGAGCTCCCAGAAAAGCAGGGAGAGAGGAGGGGTTCGCTGGGGTGGGGGCAGTTAAACCCCGGGGAAGCAGAAGGGACCCACTGGGGGTGGAAGTTCCCAAAAGGAGAGGGGATTGTTTGATGGGAGCAGGCGATGCTGATCCAGGTGATGCGGGAAAATCCTTTACTCCCTCGGGTGCCACGTTTTCAGCCCGATTTGGGGGCTTTTTCCACTCTCTGTGGGGTGTGACTGCGGTAAAGGAGACCTGGAGCTTTTAAATCTCCGTTTTGCCCCAGTTCTGAGCTCCCCGTGCTGCAGCAGGGCCCGATCCTGCACGCACGGTGCTGGAACGCCTTTGTACCCACACTGTGGTCCCAGGCATCGCCCCCACACCGGCCCCGGGTCCCCATCCCAGCACTGGGGAGGCAATGGGGGTGAGGAACAGAATCCTCATCCGAAAGGTGAGATCATCTGCTCGCTTTGCCCTTTCTTGGAAAAAAAAAGTAAAAAAAAATCCTTCCTTCAGCGGAGCCTTCTCTTAGTCACCCCCTTTGTCGAGAGGAGCTTGGCAGGGGCTGCTGGAAAAAAGCAAAACGTGTTTTCAAAAGGCAGCTTGAAAGGAGGGAGGGAGGGGGGAGAAAAAACCTGAATCCCCAAAAAAACCTAAGGCAGGGAGGGAAGCACCAACCCCGCACTCGCAGCCCCTTCCACTGCCCGGGAAGGAGGAGAAACCCCATTCCCAGAGCTGAGCAGTCCCTGCTGGAGCCACGTGCTGAGGGGCAGCCGGGGCAGTGAGGGGTCCCCCAGCAGCAGGGCACACCCAGGCCGGGATTAGGGACCATAAATCTCCGATATTAAACCGGTAGGAAATTGGCAACCGGAGCGAGGCGAAGCCGCCGCCAAATAAATTAAAAACTGAAAAAAAGGGGGGAAAAAAAAATCCCAGTTTAACTCTTTGCTCCAGCGAGGAGCCAGCCCTTTACATTCCCAAACCCAGATGGTGTCGGGGTCACCTTTTGCTGCTGGTTGGAATAGAATCCACATGGACTCCACTCCACTCGTGCAGCGAGAGGGGAGCCAAGCCTTTGGAACACCCCGCCTTGGATTGGGACATCTGTGCCTGCCACCGCTGTCCCCAGCACCCCCTCCCACCTGGCCCTATTAAACACCCCAAACCGCTCCGTTCCCACTGCCACTCATTGGGATCTTTCCCAGGGTCCCCAAATTTCCAGCTCCCACAGCCAGGTCGGTGCATGGGACACGTGTGATACTCCAGGATTCCACGGGAGGATGCACAGATCTGGCCCTGCAGCCCAGCCCTGAGTCAGCCTTAGCAGGGGGAGCCTTGAACTCAGGAGTTTTATCACAAACCCCAAACGTAAATTAAGGAAAGAATTAAATAATTAGGTTTTCCCGAGGCTCCCTCTTTTCATGGCAGCCTCGGGAGTTTTGGGGCCCTGACTCAGGATCTCTGAATGCTGCGAGGAGCTGCTTTGCTCTCAGCCTTCAGCAGCTGCCCTCAAACGTTGTTTTGAGGCTTTGGGCTGGGTTTTGTTTTTATTAACATCAAACCATCCCCTCCCGGGCTTTCATCTCCAGCTTCCAGCCTTTGGGGCTTTCTTGTGGCTGGAGGCTCCCAGCCAGGCCTTGAGGAGCCGGGAGCACCCCTGAGCTCCGGGGATGCAGGAGGGGCCCAGGGACCCTCCATCCCCTCCCACAGCCCAGGAGCCACTCGGTCACCTTCTTCTTCCAGAGAACCATCATGTGGTGAGACGGGGAAGGCACCATCCAGGAGGGATTTGTGTCGGTGTCAGGTGGGATGTGGTTCTTGGGGCAGCCCCTGCCCTCACGGGGACCCAGCTGTCCCCCAGCTGTCCCCCAGCTGCCCCCCAGCTGCCCCCCAGCTCCCCGGGCCCGTTTGCTGCCAGGGCAGGGTGCAGGGAAGTGAACCTGGAAAAAAAACCCCTGGATCTCTGGGAGTGCCTGGGGTGCAGCAGCCCCAGAATTCCCTCAGGGCTCGGCTGCCCAAAGTTTGCAAAGCTCAGAGAGGAGCAGGCACAAGGCACAGGCAGCTCCAAGGCATCAGCGGGATCAGGAGCTGGACATGGCCCCTCCTCCCTGAAACCAGTGCCACCAGTCACTGAAACCAGTGCCACCAGTCTGGACTGAGGTCCCTCCTCACTGAAACCAGTGCCACCAGCCTGGACATGGCCCATCCTCACTGAAACCAGTGCCACCAGTGTGGACCAGAGCCCATTCTCAGTGAATGCTGTGGGAGCTGCAGCTCCTTTGATTTTGTTCTCCTGCTCCAGGACACCCCCTGCTCCCTGGAGACTGCAGCAAGGGGAGCACCATCCCCATGAGCAGCCATCATCCTCTGTCACATCCTTCCATCTGCTGCCCCAGGGGTTTTCCAGGGATGTCTTTCCAGGGATGTTTTTCCAGGGATGCAGAGGCAGGGACAGTCCTGAGCGAGTGCAGGAGTTCAGTGGGAACATCAGCAAAGTGAGAGCAGTTCACTGCAGAGCCAAGCTCTGTCCCAGGAGATGGCAGGTGAAGGACAACACCGAGCCCCAAAGCCAGCTCTGGACTGGGGGGGGGGCACAGCTGAGCCCTCGCCCCAAATCAGGAAGGGACTGAAACCTCCTTCATGACAAGGGAGTCTTTAAATCCCTGGGGATTTCCCCAGGGGAGCCAGCTTAGGCACTTCCAGAAATCCATCCTGGCCTATTTCTGCCTCTCTGCACGTCCTGTGTGCCCTGGGGGATGCTGGAGGTGCTGATCCCACCCCACCTCTGAAATAGCCAGCGAACACCGCTGAGGCTGGGCTCCCAAAGCCGGCTCGGGAGGGACGGAGCGTCCTGGATGTGAAGCTATGGGCAGAAATCTGGCTGTCAGGGCAGGCAGCTGTGGCCAGCCAAGCCTTCCTCAAGGCTTTCACTCCTTCCACTCCATTAATAAAAAGGGAAAAAATAAGAGACGGGGGCTTTGACATAAAAAAAAATACAGACTGTGTGTTTTAGAGCAGAGTTTCCTGTAACCACCTCTCTCCGGTTCCTTTTCATTCATTTTCTCCATTTTGTCAGTGTGGACCCAGGCGGGTCAAAGGTTTAAGTTTTTTTGGAAAGATTTGTTTCCAAAAAATAAAAATTGGCTGCTCCTCACATTTTGTTACCTTCACACCAGACAGGGAAACACACGGTCAGAGCTTAGGGTTGCTTTTTTTCCCTTTTTCCCCTTTTTTTTTTTTTCTTTAATGAAAGCATCTGGCCTCCATGACATGCTCTGAAAAAAAATACCCCATATATTTTGCAACGTGTTAAAAAGCTGTGCTGGGCTGCAGAGCTCTGCTTCCTCCCAGAGCCTGGAATCACTTGGGTTTAGAGACAGGGGGATGCTCCTCCACCACCAACCCTGGGGGGGAAAGCTGGGCTGTTACAAGGCAAACGGGAGATTTTCCCTGAGGTTTTGGGGGTTTTCTGTTAATTTCTACAAACGGGATTGGCCCCACTGGGGCTCAGCCAGGAAGGTGAATGGACAGGGGTTTACAGCTCCCAGGGCACAGAGGGAAGAGTGGGGAAAAAGGGAAAAGCTCAATGATTTGGCCCAAAAAGCACTTTGTGGTTGTGCTGCACCAGCCTGTGCAGAGCCTGGCCCCCGCCTGCTGTCCCAGCCAGGCCATTCCCACCTGGGATCCTCCCTCTGTCTCTGCTGGCAGGGATTCCTCATCCCACAGTGGGCAAACAAACCCAGCAGGGCTGGGCAGGCTCTGCCTGCGGAAGGTGTGCTCCTGGAAGCTGATTTTTAGCCCTGTTCCAGGAAAGAGCAAGGGCTGGAGTGGTGGAGGGCTGAGGTTTCCTCAGTCCCTGGCTACAGAGGTTACACAGCATCAGCCACGGGCTTGGGAAACATCATCATCATCATCACCACCTTGTGCAGGGATCAAAGTTGTCCCCCCACCTCAGTCTTGCTGTGGGAGCTGGTGTTCTCCCAGTCCTCTCAGGGCACCAGGAGATCTCCTTGGAGCCCGGTGCTGCCACTCAGCACTCGCAGAGATGCTCCAGGGACTGTGCCAGGTGCAGAGCTGGGGAGCATCTCCCAAGTCTGTGGTGGCCTTGGAAGCTTTGCTGACCTCTCGGATGCAGCACTGGCTGCTCCTGCTCGTGGGGGGTGGCCTGGGGACAGAGTTTTGGAGCACCCACCACCCTTGGCTGCTGTGCCCCCGCCTGGGCGCTGGAGACACAATCCCTCCTCCTCACACAGCCTGTTAGGTAAGGCTTGAAGTTCATTTTCTCCTCACCAGCTCAAACAGTAAAATCTTTTCCTCTCTTGCCTCGTGGGTTGTTTTTTCCAGCTGTCCAGATCCACATCCTGAAGGCGGAAAAGAACGCGGACTGGTGGAAGTTCACGGTGAACATCATCTCCGTCTACAAACAAGGCAGCAACCGGATCCGGCGCGGAGACCAGACCCTGTGGATCCACTCCAAGGACGTAGCCTGCAAGTGCCCCAAAATCAAGCCCATGAAGAAGTATTTGCTGCTGGGCAACAACGAGGACTCTCCCGACCAGAGCGGCATCATTGCGGACAAAACCAGCCTGGTGATCCAGTGGCGGGACACGTGGGCCCGGCGGCTGCGGAAGTTCCAGCAGCGGGAGAAGAAGGGGAAGTGTAAGAAAGCCTAAAGGAGGAGGAGAGGGAGAGACTGACTGTGCATGCTGCTTTGTGTAGAGCTGGGGCGGGCAGGGACCGGCTGCCAGGGCGGGCTGGGGGGACAGGGGGACAGCAGCCGTGGCTAGGGGGTGCTGGGCTTGCACCTCGTATTCCAGGGGAGACAGAACCCAACAGAACCCAAGAGGACACAACAGGACCCAACAGGACCCAACAGGACCCAAGAGGACACAACAGGACCCAACAGAAAACAAGAGGACCCAACAGGACCCAACAGGACCCAACAGGACCCANGGGACCGGCTGCCAGGGCGGGCTGGGGGGACAGGGGGACAGCAGCCGTGGCTAGGGGGTGCTGGGCTTGCACCTCGTATTCCAGGGGAGACAGAACCCAACAGAACCCAAGAGGACACAACAGGACCCAACAGGACCCAACAGGACCCAAGAGGACACAACAGGACCCAACAGAAAACAAGAGGACCCAACAGGACCCAACAGGACCCAACAGGACCCATCGGAACCAGATCACACACACGGACAGAACCCACGAGGGGGTGCGGGCATGCGGCACCCGGGGCCCCCCAGCTCCCTCCTGCCCCGCTGCTGAAGAACTCAGAGACACCAAACTGCCTTCCAGCTGCCAACATCTGCTGCCTCCAAAGCACGGCACGGGCACGTCCACCCTGTAAGAAACTAATCAACAGCACCGCTGGAAATTAACTCCCCATCCCCAAAACACGTATCTGCAACTTAGGCTGAGCGAGACAGTTCTTGTAGAGGAAACTAAACCGAGACTTTTGCTGAGGACAGATCCGAGGATCGACGGACGGGGTCTTGGAGGGCTTCGGTACCTGGCAGCTGTGGCCACCACCTGGTGGTGCCTGGGGCGGCCGAGGTCTCCAGCTGTGATGATGCTCTGGGTCCACTTCAGGCACAGCCAAGAGGGGACAATGCTGGTGGGTGACTTCCTGCTGTGCGTAACTCTGGGAATGGCTCCAGCCATTCCTGCTCAGCCCCTGGCCCCGAGGACGCTGCCCCCACCACACTGAAGGAGTGTGACCCCACTGTCCCCCCCCGCCCCAGCCACCCATTCACAGACGAGGAATCACAACCAGGATCCCAAAGGAAACACCCAGAGCTGACAAAAAACGAGTTGGCATCCAGCTCCCATGGGTGCCCTGGAAGATCCTGCCAGTCTCAGTGCCCGAGTGTCCCCTGTGGCCCAGTCCCCTCTGCTGCTGTCAGCACACCAGGAGCCCTCAGGTGGTAGAAGATCCCCGCAGGTGACACCAAGTCCTGGCTGGCCACTGGTTTCAGTCCCAAACTCAGGCAGCTCTCCCAAACCCCCACCAGCTCTGCCCTCGCTCCCCGGGGTCCCTGCACAACATCTTGGAGCCCAAGAGGGGAGCAGAGGGTGCCAGGGACCGTCCCCACGGGCAGCGGGGCCAGTGCAGAGCTCTGAGGCTTGGCCGGGGTAGAGCCCACCCAGGGCAGTGCCCAGGGAAGGGGTCTGAGCCAGGAGCAAGGCGTGACCCACCCGGAGCTCTGCCCCTCCTGCTGGGGGTGCAAACAGGTGACCCCAAATTCCCAATTCCCAGTCACCGATGCGCTGAGCACAGGGGGAGCTGCCTCACCTCACACTGCAGCATCTTCCCCTGGGGCACCCTGCGGGCAGGGCTGGCTCTGGAGCTGTCACCCCCACACCACACCAGCCCACAGGGAGTGGGGATACCCAGCTCCACCCCATCCATGAGCCCGGGAGCAGCCGGGGCAGGGAGGGCAGGGAGGGCAGGACGGTACCTGCAGGAGAAGCAAACATGAGTCGCTATGAAAAGCAAAACCTCCCCGATATTTTTCCTTTTAGGAAACTTGGAAACATCTCTTTTATGACATTTTCCAGTGGTTTTGCCTTGTTTTATAGCAATCGACAATATTTATATAATGACATAAACCACCATAAAGCAGGGCAGCCATGTAAATAGGTGCAAAGAGGAGGCTCCCAGGGCTGCTGGAGACACCACCTGGAGTGACCCAGCTCTGCTGGGCCTCCCCTGCCACCACAAGGCCCCCAGAATTAATCTGGGTATTAGGAGAAAAATCCCACCCTGGACATCAGGCAACTCCCCCCCCTCCAAGTCTGTGTTTGCTCCCCTTTCCCAAAATGTTTTCCTTATCTCGGAGCTCGAGGAGAGCCAACGGTTGTGCAGCCAAGGGAAGTGAAGCCACCAGGTTTTGAAGGATAAAATCTGACCTCAAGTGTCTAAATGGAGGCTTAAAGCCCCAAACCAGGGCTTGGTGCTCTCCTGCAGCCAACGTCAGCAGCTGCCAGGGACCCCCAGAGCTGGAGACAGCACGTCCCCGGTAGCCGGGGTGTCCCCAACCTCTGGAGACCTTCAAATGGTGCCTAAAATAAAGGGATCCAACCCAAAGCCAGTTCTCCCCCTGGAGAGCAGCAAGGAGAGCCCAGGGGACGCGGGGACGTGGGGACTGCCCGTGGCACCCCCGGACACCCAACGCTCGCTCCCAGTGCCACCCTTGGCAAGCACAGCCGCCCTCCCCAGCACAGCCTGGACACCCCAAACCCCCCAGCGAACCCTCCAGCCCCTTCCCTGCTCCCAGTGACCTCGGAGGCTGCAGAAGACCCCCCACCCCCTCATCCCACGGCCAGACCCCTCCAGGCACTGGCACAACCTGGGGACTCAGAAGGAAATGAGCTGGCACAGCAGCCCGGGCCCTGTCCCACCAGGACCTGTCCCCCCATCCCTGCTGGAGCTCTGGGCTTTCCAGTCAGAGCAGGCAAACCCCCTCACTCCATCCCAGTGCCCCTCATGCGCTCCCAGCAACCCTGACCTGCGGGAGCCACTGCTGGAACTGGTGGAACTGGAACAGCCTCTGCTGGGAGGGCAGAGCAGCCCCACTTCGGGGTCCAGAGGTGCAACTCCTGCCTGCAGCCACCCCTGCTCCAGGACAGCTCCAGGGCAGCTCCAGGACAGCTCCAGGACACCTCTGCCTGCAGCCAGCCCCGCTCCAGGGCAGCTCCAGGGCAGCTCCAGGGCAGCTCCAGGACAGCTCCAGGACAGCTCTGCCTGGTCACCCAGAGGGACAAGGGGCCCCCCTAAACACCCGCACGGCCGGGGGCAGCTCTGGGCCACCAACCCCGTTCTGAGCAGCGAAGAACCCAGCGCCCACCCACTGCCCTGGGGACAGGGGTGGGGACCCCGAGGACAGTGGGGTGGCCGGGAAGGGGCTGCGGTGCCTTGGGAGAGGCTTCGGAGAGCAGCTGAAATGCCAAAACAATCATCACTGACCGTAGCACCCGACAGAAGTCGCTTGGTCTCGTTTCTGTTCGTTCCGTCGTGTCCGTGCCCCCTCCCCGGCCCCGCCTCATCCCCTCCCCAACCTGTGTTCGTTTTGGGGTTGTTTTTTTTTTTTTTGTTTTTTTTTTTTTTTTTTTTTTTTTTTTTTTGTTGATTTTTTTTTTTTTTATTTCTGTTAATATCTTGAACTGTAAATGTTGTTTAGTTATGACCATGGCAGACTGCTTTGGGCGATGTTTCTTTACAATGCATACTAATATATTATGGTTATTATATATGAATATATTTAATGACACGTGAAAAAGTTGTGGATTTTCTTATTGTTTTTCCAAGTTGGTTTTTTTTTTTCCCCTTTTTCCTCCCCCCCCCTTTGTTTGTTTGTTCGTTAGATTGGCTGTAATTGACCTGAAGGAGCTTGTAACTGTTCAGCACCCCCTCGGTAGGACTAAAGTCAGAAACCAGTTGAATAAACTCTTGTAAACTGTAAAAACCTCCAGGAATTTCTGCTTCTTCCCACTCCGTTGGTCGGTGAACCTGTGGGACAAGGGCCTGGGCGAGGAAGTGATGGTGTCCCCTCCACTCCTCTGGGTCTGTCAGTGTCCCCTCGGCAGGGTGGAGGTGGCAGAGCCATTTCTGACTGTCAGTCCCTGCCCAGCACCCCCAGGCAGCGGCCACGGGGCCTTGGGGACAGCGGGGTCACTGTGGGTGGGATGGGGGGTCCCCAGCAGCCCCTGAGGGCTGTGCCCTGCAGGGGGACAGAGCCAAAACCTGTGGGACCCCACCCAGAGCTGGGGACAGCCAAAGTTTGGAGTCAGGAAAGCTCCGACCCCGCTCTGGAGCCGTTTCTGTCCCATCCAGAGGTTGCTCAGCAGCGCTGGCCCTTCCTGCCCGTCCACTGGGGGCTCAGGGCTCCTTCAGCTCCATCCCAGATCAGCCAGGCGAGGGCTGGTGGCACTGACAGCGTGGAAGGCTGGAGGAGGGGGGGAACTGAGGCAGCAAAACACTTCCAGGGAAAAAAATACAGGCAAAAGGTGCAGCCAAGTGCCAGGGGGTCAGCCCGGCTGCCCTGAGCCTTCAGCATCGCTGGGGATTTATGAACCCAAAAACATCCCGGGGGTCGGAAATGTCAGATCTTTATTGCAGAGACAAATGGGTCACAAGTGCCAACCCTCTGCTCCGAGGGGCAAATGGGCTTCCCAGATTGCAGGTGGCCCCTGGTCCAAAGGTGACTCGGTGGCTCTGGAAAGGGGGAGATGAGGCTGTTCCCACGGGGGGCTGGACCTGGAGTGGTTTTCCCAGCCGGGTCCCACCGGGCAGTGAGGGAGGGGAGCCATCCACACACCGAGCTCACACCAGCAATCAGGGAACGTGAAAGTGCCCAGGGGCCTTCCAGGATGATCCCTAATCTCGTGTAGGAGCTGGGGGTTTCTCCCAGGGCTCCGGGACAT
The DNA here is from genome assembly GCA_013398855.1 of Mohoua ochrocephala. Classification (NCBI taxonomy): domain Eukaryota; kingdom Metazoa; phylum Chordata; class Aves; order Passeriformes; family Acanthizidae; genus Mohoua; species Mohoua ochrocephala. The sequence goes on from VZTA01011759.1 coordinate 55,007, forward strand.
CCAAGTGCCTGCAGCACGCACCAGACCCGCCCCAGCGCTCGGATTTTTGATGAAACCGCAGCTGGAAGCAGCTGAACTCCTGAGCACATCCTGCAGGAGAGAAACGGAGGAGGTGGCAGGGAAGGAGAAGCCTGGGATGTCTCTGGGCACGTTCCAGGGAGATCTTTGCTTGGAGAAGCCACTCCAGGTTGGCCTCTCCAACGCCGCTGCTCAGAGCCAAACCCTCTCTTGTATTTTAACCTTCCTTTTTCTTTAGTGGGGCAGGGAGACAGAAAAGCTTCCCTGCGCACAGCAGAGCGCTGCCAAATCCACTTTTTAATAAAATTCCTCACCCCCACGACACATTAAATGTTACCTAAAGGGCAAGGCTGAGAACCTCTTTGTTCGCCAGCACAACGAGCAAATCCTGGTGTTTCCACCCTTCCCAGGAGCTCACAGGAAAAATGTGTTGGAGGGCCCAGTGGGTCAGAAAGAGCCTTTGAAAGGCTCGGCCAGAACAAAGTCCCTGGGGAACATTGATCAGGATGAGTTCCACGTCCACCCCGCGTGTCCTGGGAATCCAAACAAAGCCGTAATTCCCCCCGTAATTGACAGTTTTAATCGGCAGCCCAGGCCCGGGGTCCCACCTGAACAAACCCCAGGCTGCTCTCCCGCTGTCCCTGAAGATCCAGGGGGCTGCCCCAGGGCTGGGAGTGAGACCCCGCTCCGGGCTCGGAGGCTGCTGCTGAGGAGCAGCTCCAGGAGCATTCCCAGCATCGCTCCCTCCCCAGAGCTGCACAGAGCATTCCCAGCTGCCCTCCCCAGGAATGCACAGATTTGGGACCCCTCTCCGAAGCCTTTCCTTGGTTCCAGCTGGAGCAACCCTGCTTAAAACTCCAGTTCTAATCCGACATCGACAATGAACTCATCAGAGCCCTGCTGGGTCCTCTTGAACCAGAGGACATCAAACCACCTCTGTTTGCCCCTGCCCTCCTCTGACAGCCGTGAGGTGAAGCATCTCTCCAAGAAAACTGACCAGGCACAACCTGGGCTGGATTTGAAAAGGCTTCAAGGGTTTTCTCCATGGACAGACACGGAAGACTCCAGAGGAGCTCCAACCTCGTCTCTCCTCCAGCTCTGAGTGTTGAGGATGGGCTGGGCCCGGGCACGGAGCCCTGTCTGAAGCTGGAGGGGGCACACCTGGATCTCGGGGCCTTCCTCTCCACCAAGCTCCTCTGCCCACTCCCCTCTGCCCTTCCCAGGAGCACAAAGACAGGGAAATGCTCTCTGGAGCCAGGGGAAAGCTCCCACAGCTGCAGGACATGGCACCAGCAAGGACAGGGGGAGAAGCTGTGGCTGCCCCTGGATCCCTGGCAGTGCCCAAGGCCAGGCTGGATGGGGCTGGGAGCACCCTGGGACAGTGGGAGGTGTCCCTGCCCATGGCAGGGGTGGCACTGGATGGGCTTTGAGGTCCTTCCCATCCAAACCATTCTGGGATTCTGTGTATTCCATGTATCATAACACACACAAAGTCTGACAGAAATTGCTTATTTCCTTCTCCAAACCAGCTCTCAGGATATGGCAGCGTCAGATAAATCATTCACAGACAACACAAGAGAGTAGGAAACAATAAAACCCCAGGCAGAGAAACTGTATATAAATGGATCAGCTTTAATCAGTATTTATTGCTTGCTCTATTAATCCTGAAATCAAACTGGCATGTGTAACAAAATAATTATTCTCTTGGCCGGAAGCAAACATTTAATACTTCTTTTCATTAGTTTTGAGATAGGTAATCCTTTCTGTCAGCTGCAGAAGTGTGTGAGAAGTTGTCAGAGGAAGAGGAGGGCTCAGGTAGGACGTTGATTCTGCTGCACCTCCCGAGGCTGGGCTGGCAGAGCCCCCGGGCAGCACACGAGGGCAAAGCTCTGCACCCTCACAGGCTGGGCTGAGCCCTGCTGCTGTGAAATTCCCATCCCTGGAGATCAGAAACTCACCAGTAACTATCCCTGGAGATCAATAACTCACCAATAACTATCCCTGGAGATCAATAACTCACCAATGACTACCCCTGGAGATCAATAACTCACCAATACCTCCCCCCAAGGGCTGAGCACTGACCCAGTCACCAGCGATTCTGTGCAGCCCACGGGGGTCCTGCAGGGCTGTCGCTTCCCATCCTGTGAGAATCCAGATGTAGCCATTCCCCAGGACTGTTCCTTGGAAAGCAGGGAGCATTTCCCCCTGAGGGAGGGGCCCTGCAGCAGGGGAACGCTGCTGTTCTCCAAAGCACTCCTGGATTTGGGTGCTTGGAGCCCCGGGACGTGTGAGCCCAGCGAAGCGGGCGGGGCAGCAGCACCAGCGCGTCCTCAGATGCAGATGCAGGAGAGATGGGTCCATCCCACAGCTGCAGCTGCCTGAGTGCCACAGGAAGGAAGGAAGGGCGGGAAGGGAGCCCTTTTCCCGCTGAAATCCTCCAGATCCCACAGAGCTCCTCAGCTGCGCTCCAAGGAGAGCGGGTGTCTGCGGGCGCTGCCTCAGTCTGCTGCTGCTGCTGCTGCTGCTGCCGCCGAGTTTATTCCCAGCTGCGGAGTTTATTCCCAACCACGGAGTTTGTTCCAGCACAGAGGGTCCCTGCAGGCGGTGGGGCCCTCCCCAGCCCCGGTGCTCCCCGGGGAGCTGCTGCCCCGGCGGGGTCGGGGTTAACCCGTGGGCCAGAGCGCGACCACGGCGATGGCGATGAGCAGCAGCACGATCACCACCAGCATCCCTGGGGAGACAGAACAAGGTTTAGGCTGAGGCCTTCAGCATTCACAAACGGTTTGCTGTGATTGAATTCCTCCTCCTCCTCCTCCCTGATCCCCCCTGCCCATCCCTGACAGGCCCTGTGCTCTGGTGACCCGAGCAGAGACCTGGACCCAAACCCCACGTTGGCAGAGCACTTCCTTCCTTCCTGACCCTCCAAATCCAGATCTTCCAGCAGTGGGGGATCCTCCTACCTGAACATCTGCCACGGAAACAGTAAGGGATGTGTTTAACTCCCAGCCAGGCCAGCTCAGCTTTGCTAGAATCCCTCTGTACCATCCCACTGGGGCAAAGGATTATTCAGGAGGAAATCCAAATTGCACCAGGAAATTGTTTCCAATGCACAGGACTCTCTGCAGAGCTGGGCTTTCAGGGAAGTGCCTGCCTTGGGAAAACAGGGACCATCCAGCTCTGGGGAGAACCCCCCAGTGCTCTGCCCCACCTCTGCCCGTGGCTCCGTGTGCCCCATCCTGCCCCAAACCCCACTGGATCCTGCAGAATTAACGAGACACAAACGAGATCGTACAAAACGAGACCCCCTCCCTTCTCCTGAACTCCCCATTGCTTGGGGAACTCTCCCCTTCCTCTCCCATTTTTTAGAGGAAAGGAGGAAATGTTTCAGTGAGAATATCCTGGATCCACCTCCTAAACTACCCCCAAGAAACAAACCCCTCACCCAGCTGGATCTCTGTGCTGGGCCCTGGCATCACACCCACGGGCATCCCTGGGCTCAAACGATCTCTCAGTGAAGAGGCTTTAATTTGTGTTCAGGATCTGCTCCCTGCTGTCCCCCTGCCCGAGCTGAGGGGATCCCGAGGGTTCCAGGAGCGGAAAACCTGTCCCTTCCTCGGCTCTGCTCACAGAGATTACTCAACCACTTACAGTCTTTACGAGTCCAGCTCATGGCAATTAAAAAAGGATGTATTAAAATAAACTCCTCTTTCCAAGCTGGAAAGGGATATTAGACACTGCTTTTTGTAAATAGTGTCATGTTTTCTGTGCAGAAACTGTTTCTCTGCCAGGGGGCCAGGATTTTTTTTTCCAAGGAAATAAGAGTTGCCACCAACAGTATTTTTTTCTCTCATGCTCAGCTGAAACCATTTGTTATCCCACCCATCCCTGCCCTCTGGCACTGGGAAGCCATTCCCTGTGTCCTGTCCCTCCATCCCTTGTCCCCAGTCCCTCCCCAGCTCTCCTGGAGCCCCTTTAGGCTCTGGAAGAGGCTCTGAGGTGTCCCTGGAGCCCTCTCTTCCCCAGGCTGAACAGCCACGACTTTCTCACCCTTTTAATCTCATCTTTTTTTACACCTTAATACACATCTTGGAGTTTCCAACAGAGCCAGAAGCAAATAATTTGCCTAAATAGGAAGCAGTAAGATCTGACAGAGCTGCCACGTTCCGATTCCCTGTTATGCTTTGCACTGGAGGGAGAAGTTTTAGAGGGTGCAAATCCTTCGCACGGTTTCAGCCCGACAGAGTTTATGGACTCCAGCAATTAAGAGACAACCGAGATCGGCTGCTTGGAAAATACTCCAGAGGTGTGAATTAGTAATGATCCGGGGGGGAGTTAATGGGCTGTGATTATTCCTTGACGAGTCCCAAGGAAAACTGCCCAGGAACCCCAAATGATTCCCGGCAGGAAGAGGGGAAGGAAGGTGGGGGGCTAATAAAGGATTGCTGATGGGCAGTGGGGGTGAGGGGGCTGCAGGGCACGCTCAGGGCAGGGAGAGAGGCACGGCAGAATGAGACAAACCTCCCTCCACTCCTGGGCAAAGACTGGCATTGAAAACCTGTCCTCGTCCCAGGGGAGGGGGGAGCAGCAGAGCCCAGCCTGGGGACACCAAAGCAGAGCCCTGAGCACATCCCAGAGCCCCTCGTGCTCCACAGAGAGCAGATGATGCACACACTGCTCCCCCCCGCAGCACGGACCAGAGGCATTGGAGGTTCAGAACCTGGGTGTTCCACGTGCTTTCCCCACGAAAGCTGTGGGCAGGATCTGACAGGAACTCTGCATTCCGGGGTCCCTGCCTGCTTTGCCTTTTTTTTTGCCCAAATGCTATGAAATAGAAATGTTCCCCTTGACAAGAAAGCCCCATAGAGAAGTTCAGGAATCGAAGCCACTCTTAAAGCCAACAGGAGTCGGAAGAGAACAAAGAAAAGATTCTCGTGCAAAGGAAAGCGGTGCCAGGAATCCCAATGCATCTCCCAGGGAAAGGTGGGAAGCAGGAATCTCAGTGCAATCCCAAATAACCAAAGCAGGCTGCAGTAATGCCGTGCTCCCGAAGCTCCCTCTGCCAAAGGCTCTGGGACGCTGCTCCAGCTGCTGCTCCAGCTCCGAGGGATGCAGGGAGCACATTCCCAGCTGGCACCGAGCTCCAGGGCACGTTCCAGGGCAGGATGGGGGTGTCCCCAGCATTCCTGGGAACGCTGGCACTCCCATGGCTCTGCCAGGGCTTGGTGTCACTGCCGAGCTCAGCTCTGCTCAGCCCCCCAGGCCCTGGCTCGGGGGGTTCAATACTCCAGATCTCACCAAACCTTCTCCAAATAAAGTTAGGATCACATTTTCAGGTACAAGATAGAAAGAAAAGTTTAAAATACGTGTAATTTAGGTTAATATTGCTCTTTGGTCTGTGTCTCCTGCTCTGTCCAGCCCTGAGAGCAGAGGACCTGGGGTTCCCACCACACCCCCAGGGCAGCCTAAGCCCCCAGTCCATTCCCTCTCCCCAGGATTTGCCAGCTCTGAGGGTCACTGGTTTGGGGTTCCCCATGGACACCCCTCCCACCGTGCCCGATTCACTCCCACAGCACCAACCTTCCAGCTTGGCTTCACACAGGAATGCAAATCATTCCTTGAGGTGCAAACCCACCTGGAGGGCACCAGGAGAGGAACGTCCACCCCAGTGGCACCTCAGCGTGCAGGGCAGATGCTGAGGGGGGACATCTCCTCTCCATGGGATCGCTGGATTCTCCTCCATCCTGGAATTGGATCGCTGGGGCAGCCCCTCCCCACAGGGAGCAGGAACTCTCCTCTGGACAGCTCTGACTGCTGTGATCCCATCTGCCACCCCCAAACCCACCTCAGCGGGAGCCCTGGAGCCTCGGGAGGTGGCTGTCCTTGGGCGAGCTGGGCGGCTCTGGGGGCTCAGGACTGAGGACATTCAGAGAGCAAACACAGCCACGAGCTGCTCGGGTCCCGGGCACTGGAGGAAATGCTGATTTCAAACCATTAAAAACCATTTCTGAGGGGTGGGTGGGTGTGTGTGTGTGTGGCCAAGGCCTCTGCCCTGGCTTCAGAAGCTGCATCCAAGTCCATTCCAACAATGTCCAACTTGCAGCTGGCAAATCCCACCCCAAAACCGGGATGTGCCCATGGCAATCCCCTGGCTCTGTGCCCATGGCAATCCCCTGGCTCTGTGCCCATGGCAATCCCCTGGCTCTGTGCCTGCAGAGAGGGGCTGCAGGGAAGGCAGCCCTGCAATGAGCCCTGAGCATCCCCCAGCACCCTGCTGGTGAGTATTTCTGGGAGCAGCATCATCCTCGGGGTTTTCCCTGTCTTTCCTGCTGATTTGAACGCAGTGTCATTCCCAGGTTCAACACTAGTGTCTTTTATAGATTATAAAATAACAATAAATAACATGCTATAACTTTAAAGAGCCTTAAGTTACATTATCTGGAAAAAGCAGCTTGGTTTAGGCCAAGGAAGTTGTATTCCCACAGAACTGTCTATCCAGAAGTTTAGGAATAACTCTTCTTTTATAAGGGACACGGAGCAGTAACCTATAAACACACAATCACAGTTTTATAGGGCAGCAGAGAGGCAGGGCGAGGATGGGAGCTTCGACCAGGGGCTGCAGAGGCCTGGCTGCTTTCCTCGAGGACTTCTATTTAATATCACAGTTTTAAAGAACTCACATTTTATCTGCTGTTTCAGTCAGTTAATTTGAAGCCCGTGTTGCCAGATATACGGCAGGAACCCTGCCCAAATCCCTTCAAAGCCCTGCTTTTGGAGGCAGCAGAGAACCAGCTCGGAGGCTGGCTCTGACCCCTCTGCACATACCTAAAGCACTACTTTCACATGGCAAGCACCCCGAGAAATCCATCTTGCTGTCCTTTACGTTCCCTAAAAAAGAGCCAAACACTTTCTCCCCCAAAAGCCATAAAAACCCTTTCCCTCCAAACGCTTTCCCTGCGCCGAGCAAGCCGGGTATTCAATTTGTGTTGCATTAAGAAGCACTTGAGCAGAAATCCCACGCCATTAAGCTGGCTTGTGTGTAAATACAGCCCCGGCTGCTACACCTGCATCATTGAATCCACCTCTCTGGAGGTTTTCCTTTATTAGTTTTGTGACAGCCAAACGTTTTCTTGGGCGAGAGGGCCGGGGAAACGCTGCCTTGCCCCACGCCCCCGCCCGCCCAGAGGAACCTGGCCCTTATTGCTTTTGACCTTCCTTTTCAACTGCTCTGCCTGGAGGAATTTAACACTGCAGTTGTACCTCTCGGCCCTGACATGGAAATCATTGGCAGTTCCCAGAGAAATCAAGAGCAGGCTCCGCGAGCGGTAATTAAAGGCTCCGAGCGTTCCCGTGTTTCACCGGGTCCAGAGGAGGGGGGGAAAAAGACACTTCTCAAAAAAGCTGAGCTCCTTGGAAACAACAACTATTGCATTATTAATTCCTTATTTGGAAGAAAGAAAAGCCCAGGTCATTCCTATGTAAGATGAAAAAAGCCTCTCGGTCTGTGAGTTATTCCACATTTGGAGCTGTTCATGCGATGCCAGATGAACCTGAAGAAAGGATTTATCGGAGGGAAAGGTGCAGACTTTGTTTATGCACATTAACTCCTCACTCAACGTTATTTCACACGCTAGAAGCTGCATTTTTGTGGGGTTTGGTCATCTTGGGCTGGAGATAGGATTCCCTCTGGGGCACAGAGATGAGTTTGTTGCTAACACAAGCTTTGATCAGGGCATGGAGACACCTCACTTCACTTCAGAAGGGCCTGGGGGCGAACAAAGTGGCTAAAACCCAGCAGGATGAGAACCATCACTATCAGAAAACAAATGTCAGATTAGCCCCAGAAGCAGCGTGGAGCGAGTTTACATCCAAGCCTTTATGACTTCAGCAATCCAATAATCCCAAACTTTGCGTCCCGCACCCCACGCGCAGCCTGGCTGAGGGAAGGGAGGTGAGATAAGTGTTTCTCTTAATCCATTATTGTTATGCTTCAATTTGCTTCTTTTTTAATCTATTTTTCGAATTACAGATGTGTGCCAGGTAATGCCTTGGACTGCTTCCAAGCACAACTGCACCGAAATCCCAAATTCCTTCAGAGAGAGGCACAAACCCAACCTCACCAACAGCTCAGGGCTTTGGTCACAGCCTCCAGATGCTGCTCACGTTTCAGCACCTCTGATGCTCAGCTGCTCCATGGGAAGGTCATCCCCTGCCTTTGGAAGGCTCATATTCAATGGTCCGAGGTGGCACCTTTGACTGAGTGTCCCTTAAACAATTCCTGAGCCTCCGGCGCTGCCCTGAGAACCACAGGTCAGGAAGGGCAGCTCGAAGGCAGGACAGTTTCCCATGGAAATTAGGAAATATAAATTATTTCACCTTCTGAGCAACCAGAAGTGAAGCTCAGAGACAGGCAAGACATCTGTCTGGAGCTGAAGACAAGGCGAGAGCACAGCAAGAACTGAACTGTCACAAGTTTTAACTTTCAGAGGAGTCTGTGGGAAAGGCAACGCTCGGAGCTAAATTTGTACCTCCTTTAAATAGCAGCAGGTAGTTGGGAGAGGACAATGGTGGAGAAATGGTTCATGTACCTCTGAGACACAGTGACTGAACCAGAGAGCTTTAAAGCAATCCGCACACAGACCTGGACACCTTCTGCAAAAACACTGGGTAATAAAATCACTTCCTGGACTTGCCACTGCATGAGGAGCAGGTGTGAGAGGCAACGGCTTCCCCAGGTGACTCCCCATCCCAAAAACCCCAAATCAACCCAAAACTGGTCACCTCAACCCATCTCTGCCTGTTCTGAGGGGTGGGCTGGGGCAGAGCTGTGCAGATCACCCAGCTCCCGACAAGCCCCAAACTGGAAACACCCCCACGGTTTTTCCTTCTGTTCCTCTGGAGTGACTTCAGAGACTTTCCTTGCTCAGCCCCGCACTATCATCCAGCCCTTTCCAGTCCCAAAGGTCACTGGCACATGTGGTCACTGGATTTCTTTGCACGTGGCTCCTCTTTCTTCCCCTTTAATTAAACGAGCACACGCAGTTTCCAATCGTCCCTCCTCGGGTATCCTTTCCCTTACAGCAGGGACACTGAGGAGCAGCAGCAGTCAAGGAACACTCTGCATTTCTGAGCAACAGAGCTACAGTTTGGAATGGGACCTGTGAAAGGTTCACCAACCTCAGTGTGCACTGAAGAAAGGAAGCAAAACAGCTCGAACAAGAGCACAAAGGTTCTAAAAATCCCTTAATTCATGAGGGTCACTCAAGTCACTCAAGTGAGCCCGACCAAGCCAGAGGTGTCACCTGAACCCTTTTGCTCTGGAGTAAGCTCAGAAAAAACCAGCAGGAAGGGTGAGAAAGCACAGCTTTAACTGGGATATCCCCATCTCCACCACAGGATATCCCCCCCTGCCACATGGAGCGAGGAACAGAAGGGTTTGGCACGAACTGTGCCATGGGCCGTGGTGGGGAGAGCAGCTGGGATCAGGCTGTGGAGGACGGCCAGGGGAGAACAAAATCGCCTCAGAAAATCCAATGGTTTCCAATGCAAAATCCAACCAGGGGGGACCTTCAGCAGCACAAGTCACAGGCCACTGAGGAGACTTCTCACTGCACTCCAGACGTGGGAGATTTGCCAGCTCTGGCTGCAAGGAGCCACCAGCCTGGGGCCAAGTTAAATCCCAGGGATGGGGCAGTGCCCTGGAGTTCCTCCCAAATCTGTGCCTCCGTGGACCTTCTCCAGCTCCGCTCCCCTCCCCAGCCCCGACTCCAGCAGGGGATGCAGGAGCCCAGCCCAGCTGGCAAACTCCAAAGGGTTTTCCTGAAAGGAAGGGTCACAGCCCAGCTCTGGTACCTGCAGCAAGCTAGGAACAGGCAGAAGCTGTGACAGATGATCCCAGCAGGGATCTGGTGTTCCTGCACGACTTTCTCCAGCAAAAACAAATGGGGAAAGAAAAATAATCAAAGGAAAGGCCAGCTCTGCTGGCCTGGCGCAGAAGGGGACATCTGCCCACGTCCATCTGCCACCAGCCCCACATCCCCGCTTTGTTTTTGGTGGGGTCACTTTTCTGCCATTGTAGCTCCCTGAACTGCCTCCCCGGGACACCAGGGCCAGACAGGGAAAAAGGTGGGAACGTGGGGAGAAGGAGCAGGCAGCCACCAGCTCTGCTCAGATGCATCACTGAATTGTCCCGTCAGGCTCTTCGATCATTTGGGAAAGGATTATCTTCTGCCTCTGCCTTTGTTTTTTGCTCTGGCAACTGCTGGGATCGCCGCCTCCCTACTTCGATGGATGCATTACAGCACCAAAGCACTTCCAAAATTCTTCGAGCATCACATGAAAAAAATAAACAAGAAATAAAAATAATCACGGCTCAGTCAAACGAGCGGAACAATGACGGCAACAACCTCCCAGTTCCACTGATCCACCTGAACCTGCAAGGACAGCTTCCCCAGCAAGGCACTGATCAAGGAGAAGAGGCCGCAGCACAAAAACGATCGTGTTGTGTTCGTATCAGTCATTTAAGGTCAGATTAAGTGTTCTTGAAGGCTGGTCCATGTGTCTCCGATTTTCCAAAGTGCCCTGCTCGCCCAGGAATTGCAGGAACTTTTGAAAATGGGCTGCTGGCTCCCAAGTCCCCGGGACGCTTGACCGAGTGGTCAGGAGGGCTGAGATTTCCATACAAATTGCAAAGCTCCCAAATGGCTTCCTCAGCACAGGGCCGGGGGTGGAAACGGGAGAATATTTAATGATTACTTCCTTATGGCTCCCACATTCTTGAAGCATATTTCTCGCAGTCCCTGGAACACTCCTGCATTCTTGATTGCAAAATGGCAATAAGTGATTTCCTTTAAAAGCCTTGTCTTTTATTGGAATACTAAAAATACCCCACTAGCCCCACTGCACTGCACTCTCTCTCTTTCCTGGACAGGCCCCATCAACCCTGATGTATTCTATTTAGAAGACAGCAATAAACATTTCAGCATGGGCCGCTCAATCCACTTCATAATAGATCTTGCATTTCCAGTGGAGCCCTTCTAGCACCATAAATCATCTTTACACAGACGTAAGTATGAGAAACTCCAGCTCAAAAGCAGCATGGATTTTTTTTTTTTTCTTTTTTAGAAATTAAGAATGGGCACAAAACGGTCAAGAATTAAATGTGTGACAACTTTAAACATGAAACCCCTGGGCTGACCCTGTGAACCAGGGCTGCTGCAATGGTCAGAGCCACACCGTGCACTGCTGCTCCAGTCAATCCACTTGACACAAACCTAGCTTGGTGGGGTGAAGCTCAGAAAAAATTCCCTGCACTTCCACTCCATCTGAACAAACACGGCTTTCAGATCTGGGACACTCTGGCTGCTGCTGATTTTAAAAGCCACAGATGAAGATTAATGACACTGCACGTCTGAGCTGCTTCCACACACCCAAAACCCCTTTTGTTTGTCCAGTCCACACAGACTGGAAGCCCAAACTGTTCTCCCCTCTGCTCGTGATGTCTCTCTCCATCTGCTACAGACCCTGGAGAACAGCTCGGAGATAATTCCAGGTACACAGCAAGGAGGCTCCTGCCTGAGCCAGGATTGATGTCCTGGCTGAGCCCAGGAGCTTCTCCGGGAGCAGCGGTTGGGCAACCGCGACCGAGAACGGCGACAGGAGCAGCCAGCCCTGCTCAGCCTCCAGCATCAGAGCCTTTGTGTCTCCAGGAGCCAGCAGGGATGGAATTCCGAGCCCCAGCGGCACAGGGTGCCCAGCCCAGCAGTGGATGGGGTCCCCAGGAAGGGCAGGTTTGGCTGGATAAGGCGCCCCAGCGGCTCCGAGCCGTTTCCCCGGCACAGTCACGTCTCTCCACACGAAGGGGCTCTGCTGGGAACCTGACCTCAAATCTGCTGCTCACACCTTCACTCTGCTCCAGCAACTTCCCTGAAGTCCCTCCACAGCCTCAGCCACTGATCCCCACGTGCTGGATGCAACAAACACAAGCTGCAGCCTTGACCCGAGCACAGCCCAACACGGGTGGGAAGTGGTTACCCCTCTACAGCCCCAGAGGGAAGCGAGCCTGACCTTGGTGCTGTGGCTGGACAACCCCATCACTGCTGCCACACAGATGGCAAACTCCCTGTTCCACGGGACCCAGCCAGCAAGAGGCTTTGCTGGGCAGCAGCTTCCCTTTCCTGGGTGAATCCCACCCCACTGAGCCCTTCCCCACCTGCAGCCAGGCTCTAACAGCAAAGTCTACAAAAGAACAGCAGCACCCATGCCAGGAATTTTCCAGGCAGGCTGACAGACCTCTGCAGAAACTGGGGTGAAACCATTTGTGCACAGTGGCCCTGGTGTTCAAATCAATGCAGTTTCACCCCAGTGTTTAAAGAGCCACATGGGAAGATGCCAAGGGTTTCTTCAAGCACTTATTTCCAGTTGACTCATTCCATGGATTTTATCTGGGTGAATCTCCTGCTCCAACGGCAGGATCTGGTGACCACAGCAAGGACACGCTCTGGAGAAAGACACCCGGAGTCATCACTCACAAAAACATCCAGAGGAAATGGATCACAGAACGTTCCAGCACAACTGAGAGCTCCAAGCAGGGTCAGGTTAGGGAGCTGGGCTCAATGGCCCCTGTGGATTCCTTCCAACCTGAGATACTCCGTGATTCCACGATTCTAACACCGAGCTCAGGCTGCTCAGGGCTTTGTCAGCCTGAGCCTTGGGAACCCTCAAGGACATGGAGCTGCTGAGGGATCCCACACCCTGGACTGCCCTGGGTGAAACCCAACCAAAGATGTGCCCACTGTCCTCCCCAGGCTGTGCTGCTCTGAGGAAGGCCCTTCCCAACCCACCGAGGCCGCTTTGGGAAGCCCAGCACAGCAGGGAAACGCGGCAGTGGGAAAGTGCTTTTCACCTCAAACACAGCCCTGAGGAAAGGGAAGGAACCTTGGTGTCTTCCTGGCTGGATCTTCAAACATTCGGGTGAAACCACCTCGATTTTAACACCAATCCCACTCTGGATTAAGAGCGTTTCACCCCAGTTTCTGCAGGGCTGCCTGCCCGTAGAATTCCTGACGCAGATACAGCTGTTATTGTGTTGAGAATTGTGTTTTCACAACTCAAAGAACAATCCTGCTTTTAGAAACTTGCTCAACCTTTGGCAATGCAGCCTAATCAGCAGAGAAAACTGCAGAAACCAGCAACCAAATACTCCTTATTAATGCCATTTACAGCTGCTAACAACTACACGAACCTTCTAAAAATGCCAAGGGAAACAGGGTGGGTGAAACAATCCCTTGCAAACAACCGAGCCAATATATACAAGACCTGTGATAAGAAATTAGGTCTGACTTGCATAATCACTTTCAAAGTTTTTGGAAAATGGAGTCTGAAGAGCAGGAGGCTGATAAAATAACAGAGTTCGGTAGCAACGCGAAAATTTCATGCCGATGAAGTAGGGAATTCAATGCTTGCTGAATTCTTGACATCATTTAGATGTTAACAGAAGTTTCTTCTCCAAAAAAAGAAGGCAAGGCATCTCTTAAAGCCCACACACAGATCTCTGACTCCTCTGTGCAGAGTACTACACAGAACTATTTTGGTTTTGGACGACTGCATTGTCTCATGTGTCAGGATGACTATTTGATTTTCTTTTATTTTTTAATTTCAGCCTCGAGCAGAGCCAAACCTGCACAATTTATGCACGTGCAGTGCAAGAGGTCCCCTCTCATTTTGTGTTTAAAAAAAAAAAAAAAAAGAAGAAGAGAAAGGAGGAGGGAAAAACCACAGCATCATTTCATCTCGGTACCTTTCCAAAACCTGGGACGTTTATAAGCTCTTAACTCCAGTTCCCTGCTTTTGCCTCCCCACGTGAGAGCTCCAAGCTGCTCCAGCAGCTGCACAGTAAAAGCCTTCAAAGGAAACAAGGAAATTACTGCTCTGAGAACAAAGTGCTGGGGAAGCCCTGGCCTGGGTGACACGAGCAGGGCTGAGCCGGTGACACTGCTCTGTCACTGTCACTGTGTCACTGCCAGGGCACAGCTCTGCACCCCCACTCCCAGCGGGGACTCCTGTTCAGCACACCCAGGGGAGCACTGGGAGAGCCTGCAGAGGGCAGGATGGTTTGGAAAACCTTCTCTGTTGCCTGCTGAAGTTGTTGATGTCCCATCCCTGGCAGTGCCCAAGGCCAGGCTGGACGGGGCTGGGAGCAGCCTGGGACAGTGGGAGGTGTCCCTGCCATGGCAGAGGTGGCACTGGGTGAGCTTTGAGGTCCTTCCCAGCCCAAACCACGCTATGATTCTGTATTTTTTATGTCATATTTTCCTTTTGGAGAACATTTCCCTTTTTCAGCTCCTCGAGGTTATTCCTAGATACGTGTGGGGGTTGACAGAGAAAAAAGATAAATATTTAAAGTTAAGGAAAAAAGATCCGTGTAAGGATTGGAGCCTGTTACCAAACAAACAACCAGCATAAAAATACTTGGGAGCCAAAGAAGTTGCCTGATTTACTAATTACTTTTTTTTTTTTTCCTGGAGTCTAATCCTATGGTTAAATCTACAGAGCTTTTCCCCTCACACTTGCAGGGGGAGAAGAAACCCTCCCAGCAAAGAGGCACATAAATCTCCCTGGATCATTTGTCTGAGTCCTGCTCCTGCCCAAACACGGGATGCTCCATATGCTTTTGCAATAGCTCTGCTTTGATAGAATTACCAGGACTGTCCCTTATTAATCATGTTGCCACTACAAGTCCCTCTGGAGTGTTTGCTTATTCGAAACTTTTCCAAACTCTTCCAGTTTCCTCTTCATTTATTAAAAGCTCGCTGAAGATGACCACAGCTAAAGCAAACCTCTGCTACTACAGAACAGAAGGGGAAAAAGGGGGGAGAGGGGGAAAATCACCTTTAACACCACGACTTTTCCTCTACTCCCAGAAGAACCTCCCCCAAACACTGGTCCAGTCTTTGTTTCCCTGATGGTGGAGCCTGAGCCGTGGCTATTTAAGGTAGCATTAACATTCAAGGAACACTTTCCTGGATGTTACTATTTGAGCCGGGATCATTGGAAGAAATTCGGTATTGGCTCAATCCTTCAGTGCCCCGAAATCAATGAGCTTATTCCAGCCTGTAAAGTGTTCTTAGAGCCAGGCTGAAGTGCTTTGCTGGCCGGGGAACAAAGCCCTTGGCACCCCGCAGGACTGAACCCTGCTGAGGTGCAAGGCGTTTCCAAACACTCCCAATTAACTAAAAGAATCCACAATTAAGAAAGTCGCAGTCCCTGGGCTGACAGAAGAAAGGGAATGTTTAGCACAGCACGCAGCCCTCCACAATCCCGGCACGGGAGCGGCAAGCGCGGCCAAGAGTAGGTGGGGGATAAAGAGCAGGAGCGTTCCGGGTGTCCCCCGGGAACTGCTGGAATCCTGGGCTCCCCCAGGTCCCTGCTCCAAGGCTGGGAGCGCCGTGGACACGGAACTGGCCTGAGCTCACCTCCAGCCCCTGCCCTGCTCCGGGGGGCTCCGTGGATGGCACGGATCAGCCCCTGCCGTGGGAAGGTTCTGCTCCCTCCCAGCGCTGCCATCCCCGTTTGTGACCCCGACGCGAGGAAGGGGATCCGGCTGCAGTGCAGAGACAGCGCTGCCCACGTGGAAGCCTTCCACTGACTCCACGTGGGCTCTGATCGGGAGGATCCCCATTCATCCCCCAGATTTCACGTTGTTTTGAGGACTCTGCTGTCTGCAAAACATTAACTCGAACCAAGTGATACAATTCTGCTAAAATTACACTCTCAAGCCAGCTCCGTCTTTCTGAGTCACAAAACAAAAATGCCTTTCCCTGCGCTTTTGGAATTGCAACATGGATTTCATTCTGATTTTCTCCCAGCTTATACAGAGTTTACATAACTGATTTTTCATGTTTATCTTTCTTCATAGGAACCACGGAGCACGTTGGTGCTATGCTAACAAAAGCTGGGCTCGTCCAGGCATGGGGCAGCAGGGAGAGGCCCCTTGGCTCTCCAGGCTCTCCCTGGTCCTGCAGCCAGGCTGGGCTGACCCTGCAGCCCCAGCAGCCTCCAGTCAGATGGACTCCACTCAGATGCGGTCATTCCCACTGGGAATTGGAGGCAAAGCCCTGTGGAATCTGTGTAGAGGACTGGAGAGCTCTCCCAGATGGAGAACTCGGCGTGGGCTTTCCATCTCTGGTCCAAGGCTGCTTCCCAGGAGTCTGAGGACAGTGACCAGGAATGGGGCTGCTCCAAGGGGGGTCTGAGCTCACCTGGTGGGGCTGTGACCCGTCCAGCACAAGGGCAAAAGCAACAGACACCCCTGGATCCCTGACAGTGCCCAAGGCCAGGCTGGACATTGGGGCTTGGAGCAGCCTGGGATAGTGGAAGGTGTCCCTGCCATGGCAGGGGGTGGATGGGATGATCTTTAAGGTCCCTTCCAACCCAGACCATTCTGTGATTTGTGAAATCAAAAACAGGCTGGAAACCAGAAAAATCAAACCAGCTCAATATTAAGAAGATGGAGCTGAAGCCCAACATCTGCATCCACCTTGGTGGCAGCTGGAGACCAGGACGGGGCTTTGAGACAGACTCACAAAAGACTCCCTGCCCTGCCAGCATGAGAAGCTCCCACCTCCGAGCCACCGAGGGGAAAAGTGCCACCACTGGTGTCACCCTGGTGTCACCCTGCCAGGGCTCTGCGTGAATGACTCTCAAGTCATGCTGAAAGAATTTTTTTTTTAAGGTTTCATCAGCTCCTGCCTCGATCACTTCAAAAGCTCCACACTGCACACGCAGCACCAGAGCAGGAATAAAGTCATCTGCAAATGGTTAATGAAATGCATATTAGGTGCAAACCACTGGGACTGCAGTGAGATGCCTGGCAGGGTTTGATTTCAAGCAAGCCACAGAACATGACAGTAATTTAAATAAAACCTGTACAGTTTATCCAGAGCTTCAGCCTCTCCCTCTGTCTCTGCTCCCATCCAAGCCAGCACAGGCTGACCACGTATCACAGAGCCCATCTCCAAGCAGGAATTTCACTCACAATGTTTGGCTTTAAGAGTAGGCAAATTAAAAACAGAGATGAAGGGATGCTTCTCCTTTTATTTTTAGCACAATCGAGGTTTTTGTGGGAGGGAATCCTAATAAAATTTAAAGGACAACACTTCTAATGGAGCATCCTTAATTTTAAAATGAAGAGGTGAATGCAGCGATTCGTTTTTGCTTGCTAGCAGGGGTTTTTTTGTAATTTCAATATTGTTCACTGTGGTTTTCATGGCTTTGAGAGGAGGTTTTTAGCAGGACCAGCTGCCAAGAACATCTCCCAGTTAGCTGCTTTGGTCATCAGTCAGTAGCTGCCATGAGCACAGCAGTTTCTATCTGCAAATCCAATAATTCTGGAGCTACCAAACATCATTTTCCCTCGAGATTAGTTTTGGTGGAGAAAAACATCCTTTGGAAGGCAAACCTTTTTTTTTTTTAGTATTTTAGCTATCAAAACACATGGCGCAGCCTGGAATAGAGCTGCCCATAAAAGCTCTGCTCCTCAGCCAGTGAACATGGGAAACCAGCAACTCCAGCTGCTCCAATTAACTCCCAGCATCTTCCTCAAAGCGCCAGACAATCCCGGGCTACTTGTCATGCAAACAACCTGGGAGCTTCATTCTCCTGGCAAGGCAAGAGGAGGGGTAAATGACTGAGTTAAGTAGATTACTGGGGAAGGAGTCACACTCAGCAGCCTTATGAGATGATTAGACCCTGGGAAATTCACACCCCAAATCCCCCGGCCCTGATAGTGCACATTCATTACCAGCTCCAGGATCCACCGCAATCAGGAACCTTCCCTGGCAGCATTAAATATTCATTTCCCAATGAACTTCCATTCCGCTGCTCCCCCCGCCAAAAGGGAAGATCGTGGTAAGATTTTACAAGGGAAGAAATTGCAGCAGCGTTTAGGGAGCCAGCAGCTCATATAAAACAACTCTTTTCAGAAAATCATCAGCGTGTTTGGAGCGAGGTTGGGACCAGCAGCGGCACCCAGACGGGTGATAAGAGCCTCCAGGGGCACCCGGGACTGCACAGCAATTATCTGCCCCAAGCACTGCACGAATCCAACGCAGCACAGCAGCTCCTGCAACCCAAAAAGGGGGGAAATAATCCCATTTGTGGCAGGAGGGCCCAGTGGCTGCTGCGGCGCCGGGGCCGGGCTGCGCCTCTGCGGGCGCGAGGCTTTGAGGTCCCAGTTAGAGTCTGGCTGCCCCCACGGGAGATGGGAGATGCCCCCACGGGAGATGGGTGATGCCCCCACGGGAGATGGGTGATGCCCCCACGGGAGATGGGAGATGCCTCTCTGCACTCACCATGACCTGGCAGAGCACAGGGACTGAGGCTGGGGAATAATTGCCTGGAATACCAGGAGAACTGGCAGCAATCCCGACTTTTTGCCAACTCATGCCACGGCGAGGAGCGGGTGTTCCACAGAGGCTTCAGACACGGCTTTCTAACACTTCATGGCACAAAAGACTCCAAGTTTAACAGGAGTCTATACAGCATTATTCAGCCACCCTCCATTATCCTATGAATTACAAATCCCCCGTTTTCTGGATCTATATAAAGCAAAGGGCGTAACCCCATCACACTGGAGAAGGTGAGTGTGCCGAGAGCTCTGCCTCCTACCTGTGGTATTTTTATCAGAGATGGCTTTAAAAATATCTCTCAAAGAAAGTCTCTTATGCAAGAAGTTAAGACAGCTGAGGACTCCTGAAGTGCAGTCTAGTTCCATCAAAGGAAACTCCACCACCAGGGATGGTTTCACCCCTGGGTACCTAAAAGGATAAACTGCACCAACCCAGTGACCGACCTGATGAGAAGGGCTCATCTCCCTGGAAGCGGTGTGGTGGGACAGCTCTGAAGAGAGAAGTGTCAGGCTAGGTATTCCTGCTGAGAGAGTTGAGGTTGTTCAGCCTGGAGAAGGCTCCAGGGAGACCTTAGAGCTCCTTCTAGTGCCTAAAAGGGCTCCAAGAGAGCTGGAGAGGGACTTCAGACAAAGGCATGGAGGGACAGGGTGGGGGAATGGCCTTAAGCTGAAGGAGAGTAGGGTTAGATGGGATGTTGGGAAGGAATTCCTCCCTGGGAGGGTGCTGAGGCCCTGGCACAGGGTGCCCAGAGCAGCTGTGGCTGCCCCTGGATCCCTGGCAGTGCCCAAGGCCAGGTTGGACGGGGCTGGGAGCAGCCTGGGACAGTGGAAGGTGTCCCTGCCCATGGCAGGGGTGGCACTGGATGGGCTTTGAGGTCCCTCCCAACCCAAACCCTTCTGTGATTCTCTAAGGACCCAAGAGCAGAAAGAACACATTTCCTGCCTCCCCGATCCCCGTTTCTTTCTTGACTAATGCTGAATGAAGGCTTGAAAAGGAGATGGGGTCCCCCCACTATCTCGGAGTCATGGAGCCAGCTCAGAGCCTCAGGTGAGCCAGACCACACCACAGGCAGGCACTGAGCAGAGCCCAGCCAAACCCAGCCTCACCTCACGCTGGGCTCTGCGTGCCCCGTGCCAAATCAAGCAGGAAGCAGACGACTGGAACTTGTCTCCGCTGTAAAACTTGTTCAGTCATATCCCATAAAAATACCTGAGTGCCCACCTGCGGACACCATTCCCTTCTGGGAGCTGCCACCTCAACTTCCAGGCCATTTAACACCTAAATGCTCCCCAATTCCAACCACTCCGATGACTTAGCCATGTCCTTATCGCCAGAATTAGCAGGACAAAAGATGGCCACCAAAAAGCCACCAGCAGCACTCTCATCTTCATTCCCACAGCAGCAAAGGAAATCAGTTCTACTCTTCCTTCTCGGGAAGATGATCTCCAGTGCTCCTCTGGCAGCCAAAACACAGCACGGATTTTGTAAGGGAAGCAAGCCTGGGTGTCCTGGAATCATGGAATCACAGAATGGTTTGGGTTGGAAGGGACCTCAAAGCCCACCCAGTGCCACCCCTGCCATGGCAGGGACACCTCCCGCTGTCCCAGGCTGCTCCCAGCCCCAATGTCCAGCCTGGCCTTGGGCACTGCCAGGGATCCAGGGGCAGCCACAGCTGCTCTGGGCACCCTGTGCCAGGCCCTCCCCACCCAGGATTTTGGGCAGTTGCCGGGTACCTGAGCTCAGCTTTCCCTGTCTCCTCAGGGCTGGTGCAGCACCGAACACAGCGAGCCCCCACTTTCACCAGCTCCTGATTTCAAGCAGAACCCAAAGCCCTAAAGCCTGACTCTGCTGCAGGGACTCCAGCACAGCAGCTCCTTGGATACACTCTGGGCTGGAGCAAATCCAGTGGCAGAGAGGTCTCAGCGGAGGATCCCGGCACAGGAACAGCTTTTCAACACCGGGCAGGGCTGGCTGATCCGAACTCGAGACGGTTTCTCTGCAAGCACCAATATTCACACACAAATCCGCTGCGAATGCTCCAGCGAGGGCAGAGGAACACAGGGGAGCACTGAGCTCATCCTGCATTCACGGGCAGAGCTGTGCAGAACCCAGCACTCAGCATCTCCCAGACACTGAGGTGATGGCAAACAATTAAAGCACTTAACGGTGGCTCAGAGGACACGGCAAAGGAACCAGGGGAACGTTAATAACGCTGTCCTTACCACCATAACCAGCAAAGCAGAAGCAGTGACGCTGGGAAAGGTGCAGAAACGAAGGAATTCTAACTGCAGCAAAGGGCTGAGGTGCAGTGAGGAGTCTGGAGAGCCCCCCACAGCCCCCACGCAAACCAGCAGGTCTAACAAGGAACCAAGATCAGCTTTAAAGCCCTCCCCAGTTCCTCCCCGTGTCTTGTCCAAACGCGCCGTGCCAAAGGCAGCGATTCTAAGTCTGAAAACACAGAATGCACAATTCACAGGAAGAAATCCAATCGTCTCCTCTCAGGAAACTGGGAATGTTCCTGTTTATGGCACTGCCTTGCCCCGTGTTGTAAAATACCCAGCATGAATCATTTGGCACTGCTGCTGTTTCTCTAGAAGGCCTAAACACGGGCTTTTTCCCCTCGCTTTTGAGTCTTTAATTGAATATCAAGGTGGGAAATGAGTATTTTTGCATTTTACTTAAATGCCAGAAAAACATTTGCTGCTTTTCTAGCAGGAATGAGTCACTTTGGCTCCAACAAGGTGCTTTTCCAAAGCTTTTCAGCAGCACTGTCACCTTGCTAATGCTCTAGAGCTAAACACAAAACATTGCCTGCTGGGATCCCCCAGACTTCACAAACACTGCAGGAGAAACAACCCACCCAGCCCTGCAGGAGCTGCAAACCTCACAGCTAAATAAAACCTCCAAGCCCAGGGAGAAGCATTAAAGCCAGGAATATCTTCATTTCTGGAGAGGTTACACTTTCCAAACTCCTTGAATTTGGTAGATTTGGGACAGTTTTGCAAATATGCCCACGATGTTCAAAACCTACCCCTCACGACACGCACTGTGCTGTGTAAACCACTTGTCTTTGCCACAGGCACCCAGAAACAAGCAGCCAAGGGGCAACTGCCAGTAAAACTGCAAATTTCCTCTGTCCCTGCCCATGCTGGAGCACAGGGAAGGGCAGGAGAAAGCAGCTCCCACCTACATGTAGGGACCCACTTCACAACATCTGAATTACAGCCACGACCCTGGAGCTCCTCAGCTGAGGCATTAAAACAGGTTTACAGAAATTAGGAGTAGGTGAATGGTATTGATGCCTTAAGGGGCCACCTAAACCACAGAGACCAGGCAAGAATGAAGAGAATAAAAGGAGGGATTTATTTGAAGGCCTTCAAAGGCTCACCCTGGGCAGTCCAGAGGCTCCACCCCAGATGGGCCCTGGCTCACGGGTTCTTCCCACTTGGATCAGTTTGGTTCATTTGCATCTCAGGGTTCATTCTCCAAGGATCACCTCAGTTCATGATGGAATCAGCCCGAGTTTGCCCCCCTTGAGAGGCTTTGAGTTGCCACCTTTGGGGCCCGGTGTCCTTGGAGTGGGAGCCTGCAGAGGTTTGTTGTGTGTGAGCAGCAGGAGAGAACAGCAGCTCCCAGGGCACAGGGAACTGCAGAGTCACACACCAGGCAGGGCAGGGGTTGAAACAGAGAAAAGTTAAACCCTGAGGCATCAGTATCCCCATTCTGCTCATCCTCCACCCCAAATCGCAGCTGGCCATGCTGGGAGCCCTCCCCAGCTCCCCCCACCAAGCCTGGCCCGCCGGGAGCTCTCCCACGTGTGGAAGAAGTTCCTCGTCCTCAGCATCCATCCAAACTCCTGTCTGGGATCCCAGGCAGCCCCACCACCTCCCTGGCCCATCCCAAAGGGGTACCAAGGCTCCTCCTTGGGTTTGTTTGCAGTTTTCCAAAGAGGTAGATGATGAAGACCAAGTGCTTCAGTGTGGACCCAGGGACGTGAGGCTTCTCCAGGTGCCAAAAGCCACCTCCAGCTGCTGTCCAAGGAGTTCTTGCCCAGCAGGTCAGGACCAAAGGCTACACCACGCCTCTGGGAGGTGATGGCTGCAAAGTCTCCAGCCTCAGGTCACCACAAGGGCTGGAGACGCCCTTCCCACTGGAGTGGGAGAAACACTTTCACTAGACACAAAATCCAGAATCATGGAATAATAGAACATTTTGGGTTGGAAGGGACCTTAAAGACCATCTCATTCCAGCCCCTGCCATGGGCAGGGACACCTTCCACCAGACCAGGGTGCTCAGAGCTCCATCCAGCCTGGCTCTGAACACCTCCAGGGATGGGGAATCCCAAACTCCTCCCCACATAAACACACACCCAGGCACCAGCTACGTACAAACCAGTGTCTGCCCTTTACTGGGGCAACCTCTGCCCCTCCAGTAGGACAGGTGAAGGATCCTGCACAGACAAAACCCTTCCTACCCCCAGGAATTACTTCTGTTTCCCCACACGGGCAGTGAGGTTGGGGTGGGGGCTCCAAGAGGGGCTGGCTGTGGCTGAGGCAGCTCAGCAGCACCCCAGGGCTGAGCTCGGGCAGTGCCAGCCCCACACCAGGGCTGAGCTCAGGCAGTGCCAGTCCCCACACCAGGGCTGAGCTGTGGCAGTGCCAGCCCCACACCAGGGCTGAGCTGTGGCAGTGCCAG
>VZTA01011759.1:78331-112470 GCA_013398855.1 Mohoua ochrocephala
CAGGAGCCGTGTCCCCACAGGAGCTGTGTCCCCACAGGAGCCGTGTCCCACACAGGAGCCATGTCCCACACAGGAGCCATGTCCCCACAGGAGCCGTGTCCCCACAGGAGCCGTGTCCCACACAGGAGCCATGTCCCCACAGGAGCCATGTCCCACAGGAGCCGTGTCCCCACAGGAGCCGTGTCCCCACAGGAGCCGTGTCCCACACAGGAGCCATGTCCCACACAGGAGCCGTGTCCCCACAGGAGCCATGTCCCCACAGGAGCCATGTCCCACAGGAGCCGTGTCCCCACAGGAGCCGTGTCCGTGCGCGCGTCCCCTCCAGCCCAGCCCCTCCACATGGGGGGCCCGAGCTTCACACGTTCATGGCCCCCTCGGGACAAAGCCCGGGAGTTTCTTAATTAAGTCCAAGTGAAAGGCAGCCCACAAGCATCCCACTTACATCCCGGGAGTAGCTGTGTCTGGACTTCAAACGCCCGGAGCACTGCCCGGCAGCCCGGCCTCAATAGCTGCTCCGGGATTTTCCTCCTGTGAATGGGAATGCCCGGCCTCCTCCCGGCCTCTTCAGCCTCCTCTCATTTCCCTCCAGTTTTAGACGTGTCTCTGGGATAGAGAGGAGGGAACAAAGGGGCTGCTTGTGTGTCAGGAGCCCTCGGAGGGGCTGTGTTTCAGTCCACCCTTCTCCAAAGCGGGGCAGTGTCTGGAGAGCTCTTTAGGAGTTTTCGTCTCATTAACATTTCCATGAGGGATCAAAGAACATATTAAAAAATATCTAAGTACAATTCCTGCAACGGAGCAGGAATACATAAAAAAACCTTGCTCAGATGCTTTCCCTGGCATTATTGCTGGGTAATTGTCTCTTGTGAACCCAGCTTTTATTCCGACCGAACCCCGCGAAAGTCTCGGCACATCCATCCCACCTAGCCCCTGCTCCCCTGCACTTTCTCCATGGTCAGGGCCAAGTTGCCCCGTGCTCCTGCCAAACAGATCCCAGTTATTCCCTGGCAGTAAGTCACTGGGAGCAGGAATTGCTTTCATGTTGCCCCTTGGAGCAGCTGCCGGGGGTGGGCTGGGAGCTGGGATGAATACTAAGGAAGTGCTGAGGCATCGTGGGGGGACGGGGCAGGATTTTCTCCGGGGAGGAAGCAAATCAGGGAGCTCTGCATGTCCCAGATGAGCCTTTTCCTTCCTCCTCCTCGGGTATCTCCTCGCACGAGCCCTGCCCGTGGGGGAGCTGCCACACCTGGAGCCGTGTCCCGGCCCCGCAGCCGGCCCCATCCACGATTCCTCCCCGGCTCATTAGGGATGCCCAGCAACACCCCGCACACAAAGCCACGGCAAACAAAGTGTGGGGAGAAGGGGGAAGGGGGGAGAAGGGGATTTTTTCCCTTTTTTTTTTTTTTCCAAAGAAAGGAGTGCGGAGGAATTCCTCATTCACTGATCTGTAGAATACATTAATATCCCAAGTGTTGGCACAGCCTCCCATGCTCGGGGGACCAACAATGTGAGCAATGACTCCGAGTCTGGGATCTTCAAATAAACCACCCCTGCTGTCATGGCCACCAGGAAAGAGAATAACAGCAATATTAGCTGACCTTCATTTTGTTGTTTCCCCAGACCTGACTGCTGGACCTCTGTTTGCCTGTTACTAGGATTTCTTGGCTGAAAAATGTGAGCATTTCCTAGACGATAAAGAGGCAGTTTATTAGGTAAATAAACCAGGCCCTAAGCAGCCTCTGCTGCTTGATAATGAGGAGGGAAGGAAAGGCCCAGACCTCCCTGCACCACCTAAAATAACCCCAATCAAGGCTCTCTAACTACCACCACACGCATATTTTTCAACAGACAGTTAATGAACAAGAGAAGGTCATTCCAGCCGAGCCAACTTGTGCTCAAAACCATTTGCTGAGAAAACTATAGGCCATAAAAATCCCAGCAGGCACTGTCTGTATCCTATAAAACTGTCCCTCTGTAGAAGCAGAAAGAAGTTTAAAATAAAAGTGTATTCTTCAGGCTTCTGACAAAAGAAAGCATCGAGGGGCAGATGTTTACAGAGGAGGGGTGGGAAGGAGAGACCGGGGACACCCTGCACCATTCCCTGCTTCCCTCGGCCCCAGGAGCCACAGTGATGAGCATAATTAATTATCGGGCACACAACGACCCGAGGGTGAGGTGCGAGCCTGCAGCACCTCCCTCAAAGGGCTACTGCAGATTAGAGGCAAGTTCTCCGAGTGCTCCCAATGCATCTCACAGACAGATGTAATAACCAGACAGATTCAGGAGGCATGGCTTGGAAAATGAAGTTTCCACTGAAACAGAGCTAGTGGTACTGTTCTCCTTGCCAGCAGAGCAATGTTCTGGTGCAGGTTTTTTGAATATTTCGGAGATAGTTATTACACAGGAGCTACTGTGTGCTACGGTCCCTCTGGGGACACAACCACAGTGCAGCCAGTGCCCCACGAGTCACAGCCTCACACCTGCGACTCCTCTGCAGAGCCCAGAACCCACCAGAATGTCACACCAAAGTCACAAGGTGATCATCCTGCAGCAGAAAAAAACCCCTTCCCTTCCCTCCCCACGCCACATTTCTGAAGCAGGCAGGCTGCATATTCCAGCAGGCAACCCCACGAGAGCATTCCTGCCACCAGCACCCAGCTGGGTTTGCAAACGAGTGTGACATTCCAGGGTCACTCCTCTGCTGTCCCCAGGAAGGTGTGGAAGCCACTGCAAACAGCAGCTCCGGGGATGGCACAACAGCTTCAGTGTGAGCCCCCGATCCATCCCCACCCAGCCTGTTTTGGGATCGCTCTGACCCCTGTGCAGGACCCTGCACTTGGCCTTGCTGAACCTCCTGTGATGCCTCAGGTTTTAACTTTTCTATGTTTCAAACCCTGCCCTGCCTGGTGTGTGACTCTGCAGTTCCCTGTGCCCTGGGAGCTGCTGTTCTCTCCTGCTGCTCACACACAACAAACCTCTGCAGGCTCCCACTCCAAGGACACCGGGCCCCAAAGGTGGCAACTCAAAGCCTCTCAAGGGGGGCAAACTCGGGCTGATTCCATCATGAACTGAGGTGATCATTGGAGAATGAACCCTGAGGTGCAAATGAACCAAACTGATCCAAGTGGGAAGAACCCGTGAGCCAGGGTCCATCTGGGGTGGAGCCTCTGGACTGCCCAGGGTGAGCCTTTGAAGGCCTTCAAATAAATCCCTCCTTTTATTCTCTTCATTCTTGCCTGGTCTCTGTGGTTTAGGTGGCCACTCAAGGCATCACCTGAGGGTCACAGGGACCCACCAGTCCCCATGGGGCTGTTCCCACCTGAGCCCCACATCCCACCCATCCCACAGCACCCCAAGCACAGCCCTGGAGCAGGGACACTGCCCAGCCTCAGCCACTCCTGCAGCCGTGGTTCACAGGCCTGGCTGGACACACAGATCCCTCATCCTTTTCCAAAACAGAACCACCAGCCCCAGATGTGGGATGAACGTGGCTTCGTTACCACTCTGCTGGAAGCACAGGACTCCTGTGTTTGAATGCCACGAGGTGAGCGCTGCACACACATCTTGATCTTCACCTAAAGTCAATTCATTTTCTAAAGCAACACCAGAAATGCCCCCCCCGCCCCCAGACCTGACAAATCCCCCACAAGGGCAGGGCTTTCTCACTGCTCTTCCCATGTGCCTGAGGACACTTTTCCTCCAGTCCACTGGCACGATGGCAGGAATCCTACTGCATTTTTACACAACGAGAAATATTTGAGATCACAGCCCCCGTTGATTTATATCCCCGGATTCCGGTGGGATCAGCATCCTCCATGCATCTCACAAAGCCCCGAAGAGACAACATAACCACTTGTCCCTAGCAGACTAATTTCTCCATTGACCACATCCTCCGTGCATTGTTGTGTCCCTGCAGTGCCCGGGGCTTGGGAAGCAGAATTCCAGATGCTGGACCCTCTCTCTGGCTCTTAGCACAGCTCTGGCTCGGGGTGGATTCAGGGTAACACGACCAAGAGAGGCTGCAAAAGGCTTGACATTTGGGAGCCAAAGATTAAGGCAGAATTTCAGTCTGCAGGAATTACTGCAAACATTTAGCCCAGATGATTTTCCCCCCCTAATTTAGGTTTTAATGTGGCACGAAATCCCCGAGCCTGAACACCGTTGTATTTCAGCTCCAGATCGGGGAGAGCAATTATTTTGTCATTGAGCATATTAGGAAAGAAAAGGCAGAAGGAGGCAAGTTTGAGCCTCTTTGGTAATGTACAAATTAACACATTTCATCACCATTTTCAGAAATATAAATTAATGATTTAATTCTGCAACATGTATCCTTGGAAACCAAGCTGTAAGCCGTCGCGCTTGGATATTTCACACAATTCCACTTTTTTCAATATTGAAATACAATTAATTGCTTGGCCTTTTGCAGTGACGGACAGCTTGGGTGAGCGGGGTGCCCAGGGGCTTGTTTCACCACCAGATTTGTAGGATCCCGCTACACGGGTTGACAACAGCTGCTCTAAATCTCCTGATAGGTATGAACAGGCACTGGTGAAGTTCAGTCTGTTTGAACAGCTGCATATGCAAATGTAATTAAGAAGATGTCTATTGCCTTTTGCTCCCCCTCTCCCCTCACCCTGATGGGGAGGGATGGCATTTCACAGCTCCAGGCTTCAACCTCTGCCTGATTTACACCTCACAGCCCGGCCCCAGAAATGCCACTCTCAGGGCGCCCTTAAAATCGGGGCTGTCTGACCAACCCGAGCAGGACGGAGGCTCCAGAGCAGACCAAGACTAATTAGAACATAAAAAAAAAGGGTAAAAGGGGTAGAAAACACCGGGAGTGCGCCGAGGGGAAATCAGATCACACAGAGCTAACCGGGTTAGCTGGTCAGATAATGAATTTTGTAGACAAAGGAAGTGAGCTAGATCCTACCCACACAGCCTTCAGCGCAGTGATACAGCACCACGTGGGAAATCCCGAAATGAAAAACTGGGGATTAGCAGAGCTGGAAGGGCAGGAAACTGGTGAAAGGGGAAGCAGCGTTGAAAGAAGGATCAGAATGGATGGAGGTCAGCGGCAGAGCTCCTCCAGGAATGGTCAGCAGGCTGATGGTATTAAATATTTTTATTAATGGCCTTGGCACAAGAAGGAAGCATGCTAATGAAATCTGCTGCTGACACAAAGTTGGAAAGCAGCACCAGCACACAGGAAAGCTGGGACTGAATGGGGGGAAAAAATGGGGAACTGGGAAGATGAACGGAGGAAGGTTGAAATTCCACGGGATGGGAGAGGAAGCCACGCACCGGGGATAAACAGGAGATTTTGCTGTGAGCTGGAAAGAAAATGAGCTCGAGTGGAAAATGTTCAAGAGTGAGAAAGGCCCAAGCAAACAGCTCAAAACCAAAAGGATTGAGGCACCAACATGCTGGAATTGCAGTATTTCCAACAGCCAGAGAAGTGCTGGAGCTGCTGGACAAACCAGGTTATGGGGTTTACAGAAACCCAGAATCGTGAGAAGGCTCCGGGGATGCTGCACTTGGTTCCTGTGGTTAAAAATCCAAAAGGTTTAAGTAGGAAGAAGTGTAAAAAAAGACTTGTCAGAAAACAGATTAATTTAGGAGATTGAAATGTAAAGACACTTGTTCAGCCCTGCAAAACAAAAGCTGGGAGGGCACACTGAGTGATCTCTTGGACACACATATTTGAGGGGAAAAAAAAGGAAAAAGAGGAAAGAACTATTCAGGACAGCAGAACAAGGGCTGCACGTGGGCATCATGAAGTATCCCTGACAAGTCCAGGCTGGAAATAAGTTTATGACCATTTCAGCCTTCCAATAGGACTAATGGGGGGGAAAAAACAAGCTTGTTCTCAGAAATTTATCCTGAAGGGATCCTCTGACCCAGAAGGCTCTTCCTGTCCTTTCCTGCTCAACACACACAGAGCCGACAGCACCAGGACGTGCTGTGCTTCCCACCTGGAAGGGGAGTCGTAAAGAACTCCAATCACCTTTTCTTACAAAAACCCCTGTTCTCGTTCTCCACGGTCTCGTTTGACACGCTTCAGCTCCCGGACCTTCCAGGCCTCACACTCCTCCTCAGCATTCTCATCATCTGTACCGAGTGCAGCCAGTGCTGCAGTGGGTGCTTGTTCTTCCCCAGCTCCTTCCTCTTCTACAACCTGAAGCGTGTACTTGTGCCTCTCCTCTGCCATCCTCTGCCTCCTGCTCCAGCTCCTTCTGCTTCAGGGCTTCTGCTTCTCTCTCCTGAACCGAGATCTGTCCTTCCTGTGGATAAAGACCAGTTTGAGACGTGGCTCCATTTCATCTTTGCTGTCCATGTACTCCTTGGTCTCAGGCTCCGACTCTTCCCCAGACTGACCCTCATCTTCCACCTCCATCACTTCCATCTCCTCAGTTTTCCTCTCCTGTGCTCGCTGACACATCATCCCGTGCCGGTGCTCAACCTCCTCATCATTGATCTCTTCCTCTTCCTCTCCCCTGGTGTCCTCCCGCTCCAGGCACCAAGAGAAGCTTGGTGCTCCCCTCCTCTTCTGAGTCGCTCTCTCCCACCGCTTCAGGTTCCGCGATGCTGCGGTGTCTCACCGGCCGCTCCTCCAGCCCTCGGCGCTGTGGTTCTGGAGGCGCCG
Organism: Mohoua ochrocephala; assembly: GCA_013398855.1. Classification (NCBI taxonomy): domain Eukaryota; kingdom Metazoa; phylum Chordata; class Aves; order Passeriformes; family Acanthizidae; genus Mohoua; species Mohoua ochrocephala. The sequence continues at coordinate 84,975 of VZTA01011759.1, forward strand.
GAGCCAGGGGTCATTGGCCAGGTCCTCCTCCCGTTCCTCGGGCTCGACCTCCTGCTCCTTCACCGTCTTGACGAACTGGAACTCCTCGTCCTCCTCCTCCTCCGAGGACTCTGTGGGCGCGTGGTGGGGCCGCTTGCCCGACGCTACCGCTTCACCTTCTCCTCCTGCAGGGACAGCTCGGCGTCCTCGCTGCGCACGGACACGGCGCCCGCCGAGGACTGGATCGGGGGTGGTGGGCAGGGAGCAGGAACAGAACTGGGCAGTGCAGGAAACCGCAGCAGAGCGGGATCTCAGAGTCCAACACACCCGAGGGGCCGCGGGCAGAGGTCCAGCGGAGCCGCTCCCGATGTTTGGGCACCGCACGCGCTGGCTCTGAGCTCCGAGCGGCCAGGCAGCAGGAAAACAGGCAAACAGCTCCTTCCTCCCCCGAACGTGGACTCCCCAAAAACCCGGCCAGACCTCCAGGGCAGCCCCCTCACCTTTATTCTCCTCGACCCCCAGCCAGGGCCATTTCAATGGAGTGTTCAGACACCCAGCCACATCTTTTGTTTCCTGATTGCCCCATTTGGCTCTCAGGCAAAGCCCTCCCCCCAGCATTGTCCTTCTTCCAGGTAGCAGATGGGACAAAAATTCGCTAAAAAAAAAACCTGAGCCCAGAACAAAACTGAAGGAAGGAAAAATTATAATTAAAAAAACCCAAAAAGAAACTCAGGAAAATACACAAGTTGCCAGGCCAAGAAATCTCATCCCATCAAAGGCTGGACAGGTGACTCAGAGCCAGTGCAGTTGTCAGGACAGCACTGGGGAGGAATATCAGTGTAACTTCTCCAAGAGTCACATTGCAGGAAAGGCTGATTTCATGGCAACTGAACCAGCTCCTCCTCCTCTCCACTGAGAAAATAACAAATGGATGGGGACTTGCTCATCTAAACACACAGGATATGTCAGAGGAACAAACCTGAGCAACTGCCATCATAATTTATAAAACAAATTAAATCCATGGCAAAAATAAGCAAAACTTAGAACAGAGAGATCACAGAAGCTGGCAGGAAAAGGCCCCAGCCTGCATGAATCATTATGTTTTAGAGGAAACCTTATATAATCCAAGCTACCCTGTTTTAAAACAAAACAAACCTTCCAAAAACTCCAATTAATGGGTTTAGCAAAGCTCTGCTTTTAATTCAGGTGTTTTGGTGATTTGGTAAGATTTTAAAAAATCCCCACCTGGTACAGATTAATTTGATGTACTTTACACCCTGCTTTCAGCATCCCCAACCCCTCCCTGGGCAGGAAGGCAAGGGGGAGCCGAGAGCATCTACCTGGGGCTGAGGGAGGTGATTAGATTGCATTGCCATCTTGTGGAACAGGAGGAAACCAGGGACAGGGATAAAACCGCTCAGGCACCTCTGTGCAGCCGGGTGTTGCTCTCCAGGACACGGGTCCTGCCCCAGGAGGGGATTTGCTGTGGGTGTTCCTCATGCTCCTCGTTTATCTGGAAGGGCAGAGGGATGCACACGGGGAGAACGTGGTCTGCTGCCCTCAGGCTGCTTGCAAGGGGATGGATACAGACTCATCTATCAGAAATAAAAGCTTCCTCTTTTTTTTTGGCTTGTTTTTACTGTGACAAAGTCATGACTTTCTGTGTTGCTTCCCCAGGAAACAAAAGCAGCTTTTTTCCCTGGCTACAGGAGAACCACCAGAGAGTGACTGGGGTAAGACCAGGAGCAGAACCAGCAGTGCCCAGGTCCCCTCCCCAGTTCATGGTCGGGTTCAGCGGGACCTGAAGAACATTTCCGACTCCACACACGGCACAGCTCGGATGCAACCACCTCTGCACGGGTCACATCTGCCAACAGGGCTCCCAGCTGTGGCCTGAGCTACTAAAATCCCCTTGGCTCCCCCAGTCACAAACACCTGAGGATGTTCTTATCACAGCCAAAGCCCAGCTTAACCACCCTCTCTGCAGGGAGCTGCCTACCTGTGTCTTTAGGGAAAATAACCAAACAAAAAAATCCCACTACAAAACTCAAGGATGGGGGGAAAGTTACCCAAAAGCACCAAACCCCTGTTGCCAACCAGGCTGGGAGCAAGGGGAGGAGTTCACTGCTCTGGTTCTTGTCTCAAGGAATTCCTGGAGGTGGCATTCAGTGCTCTGGGCTGGTGACAAGGTGAGGATTGGGCACAGGCCGGACTCGATGGTCTGGGAGGGCTTTTCCAGCCTCAGTGAATCTGTGGTTCTGTGAACCCTGGAACTGCAGCCCAGCCAGGTGGGCACTGTGATGGGTGTAACCTCAAACACGTGTGACCCACGATTTGGGCTGTGCCTTACTGCACTCGCTGGGGCAGGAACCACCTGACCCAGTGTGGAGAAGCCCTGCAAGAAGCAGTGCAGGTGCAGCACTGACCTGAGCTGGCTCTGGTGCCCAGTAACCACAAAACACCAGCTCACCTGTCCTGAGTGGCCACCAGAGTCCAGAGCCGTGGACTCAATGAACTCAGGGAATATCTTCTGGACTTTATGGGCTTCTCACAGACAGTTCCCAGGGGTGGCCCATAGACTGAAGGAATGGCTCCTGTGGGGACAGGAAGAGGGTGGCTCTGGGGGGCTGGGGTTAAACCACGACATCCCCCAGCATCTCAACATTAATTATACTTTAATTTATTTGCAAATCTTTTAATGCAGTTCTTAAGAGGGCATTCTGAGGGTTAAAGTTTCTAATAAAGAAGTTATTGAGAAATGGTTAGTGAGTGTTACTCTGCAGAAAGCCCTCAAGGTGCCCAAACTGGAAGAGAGAGGACAAACCAACCCAAGAGCGCCGGCGGTGAGGCTGAAAAGCCAGGACTGTGCACGCAGCCATATCTGGAGCAGAGCTGGTACAGGCAGCCTAGCACTTGACTGATGATTTGTGTGAACACTCTGGTGAAAGCTCAATGCAAATTTCTGAAATCTAAGAAACTTATACGTCCCACCAGCCCTCCCAATGCCCAGCACTCACTGGGGAGGACTAGAACAATGCCAGGCAGCGTACAAACATTTGCCTGCGGATGACTGATGATTTTCAACAATAATTTCATAAATGCAGCAGGCTGGAGTCCATCCCGTGGTTATTCTTCCGCTGCAATCCCTGGGAGTTCCCAGTGACACCAGTGTGGGGCTGCCCGAGGCCACCAAGGGAGACAGGACACCCTTCCCTGGGCACGGCGCTGTCAACAGCTCTCGGGCCAGCGAGAAAAATGGCACTGAAAACAAGCTGTGAATGAAACAACCCACCCAGCACAACCTGGGGGTTTGTGCCAGGCCTGAGCACGGGCAGAGGGGCAGAGGCTGCGCCCGTGCCAGGCAGGTAATGCCAAGGGCAAAGCCCAAACCACAGCGGGCACTGGGAACAGCTCCCACAGCTGGAAACGAGGTTTGCATGAGAGGGAGATGTTGAAATATTGATTAAAGTCGGGTTTCATCAGCAATACTTTGATTTTATGATTGTACTGGCTGCTAACAAAGACACACCCATTAATGCATTACATTCCTGCTTGTAAAACGGGGATTATTCCATTATTCCAGCCAGCGTGCTCCGCTTGTATCCACAGCCTGTGGCCCCAGCACAGGCACTCATCAGGAAAATAAAAAGACATCATGATTTCAAAAAGGAGGGAAAAACACATTAACAGCCACATGCTGGAACAGAGCGGAGACCGGGTCTGAGTAAGGAAGGGGCGGGCAAGGGGGAAGGCTGAGCCCTGCTTTAAACCCAAAGGGAGACACCAAACCCAAAGAGTTCCTGGAGATTTTATCGATTTAAATGATTAAAAAAAGCACTCTGACACAGTCCCCTAGCAGGTGACAGTTTTCCTGCTGCTTGGCCTCCTTCCAGGGATAATCACACGTACAGGGAGGGTACTTCTCATCCCAAAACACCAGTTCATTCCAGTGCCAGGGATAAGGGTGGAAAAGGGATGGGAGGAATGCCATTGAAGCCCGTGTCCTCAGCATTATTGTTCTAAAGCTCACGCCTGGGCAGGAGGAAGCAGCCATCTGAGGCAATATGGTGTTTACTCCTGCCCAAATTGTTATGCAAACACAGGAAGACCTATGGGAGCAGAGGGAACAGGCACCAGAGGCAGCACTTCTCACCAAAGCTAAATGTTTTTCAATGTGCAAGGGGTGAGAGAGGTCACCCCCAAGGAATCCAGCCCAGGATCCTCCCAGCCTTCACTTCTCCCATCCTCCTCCTCCTCCTCCTCCTCCTCCTCTGAAATTCCCCAAGCAGGCAGGATGGGCTTCCCGAGTTAAAGAGACAGGCTCATCGTGCAGCAACACGTCTGAGGCTGCACTTGCATGAGGAACCTAAAAACGGGGAGAAATCCCTCCTGGAAGCCACAGGACTGGCTCCCTGCCTGCCCCCCATGTCAAGCTGAGCTGCCCTGGACTCGTGTGGAAAACGAAGCCACAGGAATTAAGGGGAGACTCCAAAGGCACACAGGGGTACTCGGCATCATTCAAGTGCACTTAGTTTTAAATTAAATCCATCTTGCATCAACCTTCAAGATCTAAAATAAAAGAGTCAGTCATGAACTCTGCAGTCACGCCTTTAATTCCATCTGCAGTTGGTATGAGAGAACTCGGAGACAAATGACTCTGACAAGTCAACTCTAACCTCCAGAAGAAGCCACAGGTTTTCATCAACCTACATCAACCAAGCTTTCAAAAAGTTATCACTGATGGAGAACCAAATAAATCCCTGGGATTGTGCGTGCTGGAAAGATGCCTCATTGCCAGTCTAAGCTCGGGAGCTCCTGCAGCCAGAGCCTCACTCCACAGGACGGAATCTCCCACCAGCCACAGCAGGTGTGTGACCACATCGGCCCTTGGCTTTCTCTTTACTCAACTACATAAACCAAATGTCAACAAATTCAATTTCTGACTGGAAGTCAAATTTCTGTGGAGCACTGTGAGTCTTCTAGCACAACAAAAATGAACCATGGGCACCAGAACCAGACAAGTCACTTCCAGAACTGGACTGCCACCACCTCCCCAGGGACTTCATCCCTCAGTCAGTTACCCTCCCCACATAAAGACAATTTCTGCCATCACTCACAGCATCCTCCCCTGGTCAGTGCTACCAACCCTCAGCTCTTCATCCAGACCTGCCTGGGATTATCACCTCTCCCTGGCTCTATGGAGAGGGAGGCCGGTTTAGCTTTAGCAGCTTGCACATCACTTCAGGAGTCACCAGGAAGGATTTCGTGCCTGGCAGGCCCTGAATGCTGCTGGGTTAAGAGCTCGTTCCTGCAGGACACCCCCAGGAACGCCCCTGCGGCCTCGCTCCCTGCTGTGCCCGCTTTGTGAGAGCTGGTAGCAAGTTGGTGTGAAGCTAATTAACATGCGCCGCTCTAATTTCAAGCCGTGTCATACAATCAGGATATTGTGCAACGCCGCAGTCAAACGGCTCGAGGAAATGAACGGCACCGGCACTTCAGCACAGCGAGTCAAACCTGCTGGAGATGCTGGGACTGCTGGGGTTTGTGCCTCTGAAAGAGGCTGTCCTCGGGGGGGAGCGCATTGCACAGCAATTAGCAGCAGTTAATAACTGCACGTCATCAGCTGAGAACGGCCCTGCTATGGAATGATTTGTGCTGAAGCCGTTTCCTACCGCAGGACGTCGATTTCTTGTCCACCATCTTCACGTGCCGCGTCTGGTTGCGCAGCCGGTCGTCCGTGTTCTCCACCAGGTTCGTGAGGTCGTCGATGATCTCTGGGGAAAGAGGAACGGGAGCATTAAATCCGAGCCCACGGCATCCCTGCTCAACCACCCTCCCGCTGGAGGCTCCGGAATGGGAACCAGCTGCATCCTTCTGTCCTCCAGCGGGACAGAGCAGGGCTCACACGGCACTGAAAGGTGCAAATCCTGGGAAATACCGCACCAGAGACTTCAGATTCAGTGCAGTGCTCCATCGCAAGAGCGGAGGAGAAAGCACAGCCTAAAGTGGAGGAAAAAATACAGCCTGAAACAGCAGCATCAGTCTGGGAGGTCAGGGAGTGCAGGACGGCAGCCACAAAGCTGAGGTGAATTCCCCCACTGAGCCAAAGGGAGGGAATTAGTGCCTGTGCTATAGGAATTCTGGAACTTCAGTCCCTGGAACAGCATCTCAACACTTGGCCACGACATCATCGCTAAACCACATCCAGAAGCACCATCTTCATCAAGGCTTCTGAGAGCACTCAGTGCAGTCCTGACCACGCGACCATTGAGGTCGCAAAGTCCTGCCTCGGTTCCCTCCTGGAGCTGTGGGTCTGGCAGCTCTCCTTGCAGCCCAGAAGGTCCTCTGGGAAAAGGAAAGTGGGCAAAGTTTCCCCTACATCAAGTTTTAAGAGACGAGAAAGAAAAACTTCAAGGCAAGCCACCCTGAACCTCCTGTAACCGATGGCTTTAATTTTGTCCTGGAAATCAGAGCTCGTACAAGGCTTACACTGACAGTGGCTGATGGGATGGCTGAAAATTAAAAGCCACACTCAGGCACTAAATTTCCCTCTCGCTGCCTGTTACGCTCTGATTTCCTTGGAACACACAGCCAGTGCTTCTGGTGCCTGCACACGCCATGTCTGGCTGCTCTGGGCCCCGCAGGTAGGAGAGGCTTCCTTTGTGCGTGACAGATCAGGAGAGGACAGCAGCCAAGCCCTCGGTGCTGCTGCACAGCCTCTCGCTCTGGTTACGCTCTCCCCACTATTGATCCCTGTCTCTGTAAGTGCTGCCTGCCTTTGAGGCAGGGCAGGGGACAGTGGCCATGCCCTCGGCTCCTCTGTACCCCAGCGGGTCCTGGCGCTGCAGCTCTGCCCTGATGAAACCCTGGGTTCAACAGCCCCTAAGCAACAAAAGCAGAAGTCAGAGCACACAGCATCCAGTTAGCAAGATAAAGTGATATCCCGCCCAAATTTGTGGGTCAGAACCCTGTACGGATGATGGTAGAGGGTTAAAGAACATTTAAACAACACAACTCCCATCAACAGGACAGGGCCCTTATTATGAAGCCTTTATAGTTTTGACTGTATTCCTTCAAACAAAAGATTTCCCAAATGTCTCTACAAGGAAGAAGGGGATGACAGTGACGGGGGCATTCCTTGTACTTCCCAAACTTCCCAGTGAGACAGCAAGGAACCCTCGTCCTCCCAAAGGCAGTGCCAGCGTGTGACATTAGTTCTTGCAGCTTCCCTGCTGTCATCCCTGTGACACCAGGAACTGAATGGGAATGGTTTTCTCCACCATTCACCTTCCCACAGCCGAAGATCACAGGAACTCCTGAGCTGGGAGGGACCTACCAGGATCATGAGTCCAGCTCCTGGCCCTGCACAGACACCCCAACAACCCCACCCTGGGCATCCCTGGCAGCGCTGTCCCAACGCTCCTGGAGCTCTGGCAGCCTCGGGGCCGTGCCCATTCCCTGGGGAGCCTGGGCAGTGCCCAGCACCCTCTGGGGGAAGAACCTGTTCCTAAAATCCAACCTAAATCTCTCCTGACACAGCTCCAGCCGTTCCCTCGGGTCCCAGATGTTCGTTATGGAGGGTGTTTATGTTCTCAGTCTTATCAAGGAACAAGCGCTGTATCAAATACAGATAAAACCAGTCTGATCGTGCTTAGAGATAACAAAACCCACATAAAATGATCAAAGTTCTGCAGGCACACAGGAAATGTCCAAGGCACAGGGAGCACGGAGGTTTTACTCTCCCGGAGAGCTGAGCCATTCAAGCACCATCCTTGCAGTGCATGTTTCCGTGTGCTCCGCAAACCCTCTGTCATCTCCAGTGAATCCCTATGTAAAATGATAGCAGCAGCTAAAAAATCCTGTACTTTGAGAATACACAGCTTTCCTAAAACATGAGCTCCTGCTTCACGTCCTGCAGCCCAAACCAGCCCTGCATCCCCACGGAGGGAGGGCAGAGGGCAAACATCAACCACTTCCCTGTGTTTTATCCTCCGGATCAGACCCATCCACCCCACCAACACTGTTCTGTTCCAGACACAAACCCTCCACGTTTCTAAAGCTGTTTGCAATACTTTAAATTATTGTTCATCGATATTATTATACTCAGTATTGTCCACCCTACACCAAAACACATTTTCCCAAGGGATGGGAGGCATTTGTTTGAGCTACAGGGTTTGTTCAGTTTGCAGTTCAGATACTCACTCTCCTCCCCCTTCCACCCTACTTTCCCAGGTCTGACATCTGCAAAGCCAACAATATTTTGGGGAAACTTTATCTGCCCTGCGTGATTCAGCACACAGGAAGAGCAGGACAATGCTGCCTGCAAGGGCAGGACTGCTCGTTTGCCTCCCCATGAAAAAAAAGTGCCGCAAGTTCCCATCGTTGTCAAGGACAAAGTGATAAGCACGCTTGGGAAATTGGAGACTTTCCTCTGCCAACACTGACCAGACCCTCCTTGAAAAACATCCTGGTGAACAAGCTGTAGCTAAATGAGAACAAATGCGAGCAGGAAAATTTTCTGTCATCATTTCAAAGCCCAAGGCACTGCAACTGGGATTCTGTGTAGAGCCTCTCCTTTCCCATCCCCCTGCCAGGAGTCACTTCTGAACCAAAGGGCTGCCCTGGACATCCTGGAAGGAGCATTTCTCCACATATAGATACAGAAACATGTTTTGTGACACAGTCAGGTCCCAGGGGAGCAGGGCCCTTCACCCCACACACAGCCCAGAGCTCAGCAAGCACCCAGCCCTTTGGTGTCACAGCTGAGAGCTGGAGAATTCTGGAGTGCTCACGGCAGGACCTGGAGCTGTGAGCAGCAGGAATGCGGAGGAAGCACAGGGAGGTTGTTGCCCACTCCCAGTTGAACCAGAAGTCCAGCCCAGCAGGTTCCCCAGGCCAGGGGGCCCTTGTAACCAGAAACACCCAGCAGAGAAACATCCACCCACCCATCCATCCATCCATCCCTCCATCCATCCTCTGCACCCACCAACCCCCTGGTGTGGTGACACCCAAGCACAGGGCAGTGCTCACCCTCCCTGTAAATGAAAACATTCTCCCCACTCCAAAGCAAAGGAAATTGAGGGAAATACGTGTTGGATAAGGCAGAGTTGAAAATTAGCACTGGATTAGGAAGGCCTCAGAGCACTGACACTCCACAGGTTCCCACCTTTCCTGACCCACCTGCAACCCCCTGTGCCCTTCAAGCTGGCAGTTCCATGTTCTAACACCTCCCATTTAGCTGGCTATGCAAGGAACAGGCTAAAAAGAGACGGAGAGAGACCTGAAAAGAGGGAAGGAGCCAGGTCCCCCCGTCGGGAGGGAGCAGACGGGGAAGGCAGGCTGGCTGCTGGTGACCTTCCAAAGGACATTGCTGTAACACGGCACTGCAAACCACAACTCAGCCAGGAACACAAATTTAGCCAAGGTCTCCTTTCAGGGAAGCAGGATCTTGAAGCAGAAGATAAAAACCCAGTGCCCAACCCCAGCACTGAACTCGGAGTGACTTCAGCGCGGCTGAAGCGGGAGAAGTTTGAAGGTCAGTGCTGGAGGTGAGCTCGGCCAGGAGCTGCTCCAACAGCAGTGTCACAGCTGTCCCCACCCCTGCACACGTGTCCCTGTGCTGCAGTGCCAGCCACCAGCCAGGCAGGAGGCTTTGGAGCTGACCAGGAGCTGAGGCAGGCCCAACATTCCTCATGGGAAGCGGCCGGTCCCCTCAGGAAGGCAGAGGCACTTCCAGGTCTCCTTACCTCATTCCTGCCACCTGTCCCTACAAATCTGGGTGCTTTTCCTGGGGATCCAAACTACAAAATCTGGGATGGAGCCCTCAGCAAGGGCAGGATTTCTTCAGGTGTGTGTCAGGCAGCAAAACAACGGTGGGATCTGAGGTCAACACAGACATACCTGAAACCAGGACAAAAGTCACGTCAGGTCTTCATCCTGGGGACAGGAGTGTGGCTGCAGTGTTGCCCTGGCTCCTGCAGCCACGGAGAGGGCAGGGGCAGCCCCTCGGGGATCAATTCCACACGTGGGATTTACAAGGAAAACACGCAAGGAGGGAGCAGCGAAGCCAGCACATGACAGGAAAAATGTAGGTTGATATATTCTGAAATATTTGACTTTTGTCTTGGTTCAGAATCGCACAGCAGCAGTTTTTGATCTCAGGCAATGTGTTTTGGACAGTGCAGAGCAGGCTAAACGTGGGCCCAGGTCAGAAGAAGCATCCCTGAGGAAGAGGTGGGAGAGGCTGGAAGTGCAGCCCTCTCCCATTCCAACATAACTCTGCCTCCCCGGAAGGGGAGAGGTGTTTACTCAGTGAGCAAAACCTCCTATTTTTATTTTTTTTCCCCAAAACCAAGCACCAAATAAATTTTGGTTTTGTTTAATAATTTGCATTAAACAAATTTTTTTGCCCATATAGACGAATACAAAAATCACTTGACCAGGTTGGATGGGGCTTGGAGCACCCTGGGATAGTGGAAGGTGTCCCTGCCCATGGCAGGGGGGTGGGAATGAGATGAAATTTACGGTCCCTCCCAACCCAAACCACTCTGGGATTCTGTGAAAGGCTGAGGAAGATGACCTTTAATATCTCTGAATTAAACAGTTGCATTACGAGTCACAGAGGTATCACATCTTGCTGTTCCCAGTCTCTGGGGTCCATCCATGTGTGTGTTTGTGTGTGTGGTTTCACAAGGACTGTGCTAAAAGTCACTCCCAGAATGCAAAATCCCTCCCTGGAATTGCAGGGAACAACCACCCCGGCAGCAGCGGTAAGGGGGGATTTATACACATCCCTGAAACCACATGTGCTAAGAGCTAAAAAAAATAAAGATTTATGCAAAGGACACCAAGGGAAGACAGACGATAAAAAATTGAGCAGAAGAAATTGTATGGGATCCTAGGAATTTCTCAGGAAAAAAAGCTCATTCCTCATTTCCTTTTTTTTCAGAGACTTTGCCGCTGCCATGAAAATCAGAAATGTTGTGTTTTAATTCCTGAAATCACCGGTACCTCCTGTAAAAAGCTGGTTCTGCTTCTCTCCAGCCACGGCGTGGATAATCTCCGTGCCTCCCCCGGGCCGAGAGCCCCCCGGGCCGGAGCTGTAACTCACGCCCGCAGGAAGGGAAGGCCAAGCCCGGCTGAGCCGAGCCGGGGGCCGGGGCCCAGGGCAGCCTGCGCTGTCCAAATGGATCCTTTTGCTCTTCTGCTCTGCTTCCCCTCAGAGGGCCACGAGCTCCGGCCCTGGGTTTGCCCACAGCCCCGTGAGGCAGCCCAGCACAGGCACGGCTCCTCCAGCAGCACTCCCAGCTGCCTTTCCCACATTCCCAACGCCTCTGCTGCCGTTCCCAACAACCCTTCCACCGCCCTGGGACCGGACACCTCCGGCAGCCCCATCTTCCCTGTCACCCCAGCCATCGAGTCTTTCTACAGCCGGCCAGAAGTGTTCCAAGGGAAAACGTTCCAGTTTCCCCTGAAAGCCGTTTGGCAGATGGCAAAGCCAGCCCATCCCAGAGCGCTCCGCAGGCCGGGCCCGCCAGCGTTTCACCTCCTCCAGGGTGCCCTTTGTGCTGGAACTCCTCCCTGCCCAGCCTGAAGTGAGCAACCACATGAAATTCTGTTTCGCCAAGAAAACGAGGAGCCCAAACTTTTCCAGGAGCCCCTACTCCAGCTCTTCCAGCCACTCCATCTTTGCTCCCTTTCCAGCCCCAGAGCCAAGGCCCCGCCATGCCCGGCCCAGCCCCGCTGTGCTCCCGAGGGCAGAGGAGCAAACCGACTGTGAGGGCAGGAGATCCCACCACAAATTCATATCCCGCCATCCTCTGCAGGGCCCCAACAGCAGCAAGGACGCCGAGGTACAGCACAGGGGTCAAGGCGCACGTTCCAGCCAAAACAGCGTCCCTTCGGAGAGGACAGGCCCAGCGTGAGGGGCAGCACAGGGATGCAGAGCGGAGGAGCCCGTCCCTCTCAGCGCCACAGGCCCTCCGTCATGTTTCTCCTGTTAAGGAGCTCCTTCATGAGAGAATAAACACCTCATTCTGCAGAAATGAGCAGTTCCTTATGGGAGAGAAAGCCAGGCAGAGGCAGAGGCAGAGGCAGAGAGCATGAGGGACTTTATGTTTCATTTTGCAGGAAACCACGTGGGGTTTCCCTACTCTTTCCTCACTCAAGAGCAGGAAAATGACCTGGTTCCTTTCCATCCCGTGACTCCCTGTCTCTCCCCATGTCCCACACAGCTGCACCACCCTTCTGAGGGCACATGAGTTGTTGTTTTTTGTTTTAAATCCCTCTCCTTAACTCATGGAATTCCTTGGGAAGGATGACCATCTCTTCCCATGAAGTGGAACAGGTTTTAGAGTTCTGCTTGCATACATGACTTAACAGTAATTGATTTGTTTGTTTGTTTTCTTTAAAATGCATAAAAAGCCACATTTGGTTTTGGCAATTCCATCTTTGACCGGCACCCATTCTGTCTGTGCAGTGACAAACCCCAAAGCCAAGCTGAGGCGGCCACGTGGAAGTCAGCACTGGAAGAGAGAAACAAACGTGGGGTTTGATCCGTTTAGCAGAGTGCTGCTGCTGACCAAACATTTCCTTAGAACTGTTTGGATTTTCCGTGGATTGAAATTTATGGATCACTCAATAGCATTTATCGATGAGTAATGCACCTCCATGGCCTACCCCACTGAGTCATGGAAGACTCCAGTCAGCCTTAAGAAAACATACAGAGAACTAAAATCCCGACACAAAACCAATTACAGCAAGGCTGGAATTCAGCGGAGAAGCCAAGCAGGCTTTCCCTCCCTCCTTCAGGTCTCTGGTGCCTCAGGAGAAGAGCTGGATACCAAAGACATGAATCATATAGGGAATGCCAACCTCTATATGTCCAAACCCCATAATTACATGTTAATAGGAAAGCAAAGCATTGTTCCAAGTGCCAGGGCTATGAAATGAAGATTGCAAATAATGGAAGTGCATCGGAAACCTGAAGAACCTCAGCACGACGTGCCAGCTGTAATGTCAAGGCAGAGTGAAAAGAGAAAAAACACGGTAAAAAATACAAAGCCAGCCATCCTAATTTCTCTCCCTGGCTGCAGCCGTGCCTGGTTTTTGCAGCCCCTCCGAGGTGTGCAGCTCCCTGTGCCAAAGGCAACACAGGAGTGCACTCCTGGGCTTCTCCTCCTCCAGCTCCACCTCGAATCCCGCCGTGCTCACTGCTCCGCACTCGGTGCTGCCCAGGACGCCGGGACACCAACACTCCGTGCTGTGACGAGTTCTGCCTTTCAAGCAAAGACCAGGGTTCCTCCCTCCACCGTCCCAAATTTAACCGAGGACATTTAATCTCTTCTTTGGCAGAACTTCCTGTAAGCATTAAAAACCCCAAAAACACAAACTTGTCCAAGGGGTCAAACCAACTTGTTCCTCCATGTTCCAGCTGTCTCACTCTTGAGCTCTTTTAATTAACAGGGATCCTGCCGGCCCTTGGAGACAGGAGGGTTCAGAAGTTCTCTCCTGGGCTCCTGCTGGGAACGTGTCAGGATGTGAACTGGAGGCAACTTTTTATAATCCCTACGTGAATATTTTTGTTACAGAGGTGAACAGAGCTGCGGGGAGGCCAGGGGGGACCTCATCCCGCAGTGCCTCCCCTGCAGCTCCATGGGGTCCAGGTGGCACTGGGGCATTGCTCACCCTTCCCTGTCCCGGCCCTGCTGGAAGGGAAGCACGGCCGGACCGAGGGGGCTCCGGGAGCAGCAGGGCAGGAGCCGTGTCCTGTGTCCCAGAGAGCTGGCAGGGAAGGACAGCTCTTGTCCCCTCCCAGCTGGTGACAGCTCCAGCCCTCGCTCTGTGCCCACATCCCGAGGCACTGGATGCTTTCCTGGCAGAAGGTCCTGCTCCTCCCAACAGGGGCTCCAGGCCACGCCAGCTTCTGCCTCAGGAATTCTTCCAGAGGAACAGCAACTCCTTCAGGACCGGGACTGCTCTTGCTCCCCCGAGTTCTTGACAGCAGTGACAAAGGCACAGACTGGAAAGGACGAGTTGCTCCCGAGCCCTGTGCCCTCTGCCTGCCCGTGGCAATGAGAAACAGCCCCAGCACCCAGCTCAGAATGCCCAGGACCAGCCCACACCCTCCCCCAACCAAACCCTCACCACCCTTGGGGCTACCACGTGCCAAAACAAGAGGAACCTGTTTGTTCTGCCACAGAAAACCTCGACACCTGCTCCAAGGACACGTCCAGGACCACTGCTTCCACCACACACCACCTTCCACGCTGCCTTCATCCATCCTAAAATAGCTGGCTGTATCTGGGTCAAACTTGGATACCCCCAAGCAACACAGAACACTCCATCCTCTCCCAGGCAGGTCCGGGAGCAGCAGATGGTGATTGGGGAACGCGTGGAGGTGACACAGAACCATCCAAGGATATCGGCTGTGGAAGGCCTCCCCAGCTCATCCACAGCTACAGAGCAACACTGGGAAAACAAACACTGCTATCAATTCCAGCTCACACAGTTATTAGTTAAGAGTTGTTATTTTAAAAGCACACACTGAGAAGTTTTCCCTTCTCCAGCTGCTTATTTTGTTTGATTCGAACAAAACCCATGGACATTAATTTTAGCTGTACTTAATTGAATAATTTCTCCGGGGAATGGTTCAGGGACAGTTTTAAGGCAGGCTGTTTCCAAGAGCCATTACTAATTGGCATCTACCACAGCCCCAGTGTGCCAACCAAAATAGTACTTTTGAATGTTACTGGAACTGCTCTCAGCCCAGATGTGTTGAGAACTCGCAGTGATACAAGGCAGGCAAGAACTATATTCGCATGATATGGCATTTGGAGTTTCCTTTCCCAGTTAGCTGCGAGGAGATAAAAGTCTCCTTCCCTGGAAGTATCTGAGTGTAAAGTCATTTGTTCCTCCCCTTTGCTCCCAACAGGTGACCCTTCCTTTTGCTCACCGTGTTTAAGGCACACCGGCACAGTCACCTGAGATCCAAACAGACCTTTGCAACAAAAATATTCTTGTAGGAATTATAAAAAGTTGCCTCCAGTTTCCAGCAGTGGCTGAAGTCCCCGGTGCCACACACCCAGGGCACTGTTCTGGGCACTCACAGCACTCACCGGGCTCTTTGCGCTTGTAATTAATATTTATTTTTATTCAAATCCCAAATCCAAGTGTCCCAGCAACACAAACGGAGATTTTGGGTCCAGACTACCAAAAATTCCAGCAAAATCTTCAAGTTATAGGGACAATGCCATCAAATTATTTTCCTACAGGCGTGACTCTGGGAAAAAGCAAGGAAATCCTGCTAATAGATAAAATACCCATAAAATCTGCATGTCTAGGAAAGCCTGGAGCACTGGGAGGCTGGAAGGCCACTTACATGGCTCTAACAAATCCCTGCCAAGCAAAACACTTCTCCTGCTACAATGTGCTTGTGCTCTGCAAACTCACAGCAGAAAATGAAAGGACAGAAGCTATTTCAGACTCCCCATTTGGTTGCATTCCCTTTATTTTGTTGTATTCCCTTTTTCCCTTTATTATCTAAGCAGGATTTTTTAAAATGCTGCCTTCAGAAATTGTTGGTAACACTCACCCCTGCTTTCTTTTAGCAACTCTCACTTTTCCCAAGGTTTTACACCATTGCAACCCTTTTCCATAGATATCAACAGCTTTCATTACAAACACACATCAGCTGCCACAGTTTCCTAAGGTGGTTTAGCAAATCCCCGTAAAACACTGTTGGGCTGCTAAACACCTCAAGTTGAGGTTTCCAGTCCATTTTGCAAAGAAAGAAACCAAAAAAAAAAACCCCACAAAAATACCAAAAATACCTACAACCAAAACAACCAACACCAAAACAAAAGCACCAAAAAGCAAGTCCAAAAGAGCTACGTTATACCCCACCAAACACTATTTGGCTACTGAACACCCTTAGTCGAGGTTTCCAGTCCATTTCGCAAAGCAAAGAAAACCAAAAACCCCCCAAAAATACCAAAACCAAACCAACCAACACCAAAACAAAAACATTTTTAAAAAAAAATTTAAACCCCTGTGTTACACTCCATGCAGCTGTTGCCACTTTTAAGATCTCCTTGGCAATTCCTGCTCCTGCACTTCATAAAAGGTGGGCCCACCCCAGGAACGTGACCCAGTCCCTGTGGGTACCAACAAACCAGGCCTCAGTCCACGGAGAAAAACATGAAATGAAACAGTGAGAGGCAGAGCATCCCATCCACTCTGGTCACAGCCACCTCAGCCCAGCTCTGCACCTTCCTGCCAGCAGATAAAAACCAATTCTCATCTATTTTTGCCAAAGCACCCACAGTTGATGCCTCTAGGAGAGGATGCCCTCGACAGCCCCGTTGCCTGCTCAGGGTTTACTCCCAAGAAGTGCTGCCAAAAACCCTCCTTGCAGGAACCCCATCCATCCATCCATCCATCCCTCCATCCATCCATCCATCCACCCATCCACCCATCCATCCATCCATCCATCCATCCATCCATCCATCCATCCATCCATCCATCCCTCCATCCATCCATTGTGCCTAAACCCTGGGCACGGGGTCCTGAGCACCCCCGTGACGCCCTGGAGCACATGGGATCCATCCCTGATGGATCACTGCTCCCTCCAGGACAAAGGAGCCCCGGCAGGAGTTTCCCAAGCACCTCTGAAGGAAATGAACCTCATTTCTCAAAAGGTGCCCACGAGACAGCCCCAGCTCCAGGGTGATTAAAGGGATGGTTATAAATGACTGATGTCATTTTGTCCCCAGGAGAAAAATCACCGGATTGTTCGGCTTGGCTGGGAAGAATCGCCCGGCTCCGTGGCCAACACCTTCAAAGAAAGGAAGACTGAAATTCCTGGGATGTCTAGAGCAGGCTGTATAAACTCATTCCTACTCAAACGAAAGAAAACTCAATCCAAGAAGCAGGACCACACCATGCCCCGAGTGTTAACTGCAAGGCCACTTCTGACCCACGAGAACGCCCCACATTCTTCCCATGAAGGAGCTCCAAACCAGTGAACGCTTCATTGCTGCCACAGCCCCTACCATGGAGAATTATTCAACAACTGCAGATTAAGTGCTCTTGGTTTCAGGGCAGATTAAAGAAGATTGGAAAGAATGACCAGCGGTGCTCCTGCACAGCTGGAGACCAAAACAGGGACTGCAGCTTGAGGAGCAGGACAGGGCTGGCTGCTGACCCCAGGGACTCTGACTGAAGGGGGTGCCTTCCTCTCCTTCCTTTCACTCATTTTCAGAGCAGGCAGTGCCCCTCTCCCCTGGCACAGACACAAGGACCAGCAGCCACCACATGCGGGAGGGTTTCTTGAGGTGACCAGCCCAGGACAGAGCTCATGCCCTACCACCCTCACCCTTTAAAGGAAGGTGGGGCTTGGTGTTTCTTTTCCCTTTTCTTAAATGAAAATGCACTTTAGAAACCCAACGAGCCCCTTCCCCCAGGCAGAGCAGCCTGACCCTACTCGCTGTGTCCGAAACAGTGACTCGAACATGGTGAGCTCCCCATCAATACCCTCTGCAGAACCCCAACATCAGGCAGCAGCAGATGCAACATTTAGGGTAAAAAAAATTCCACTGGCCAAGTCCTGGCTCTTAATCGTGGGAAGGCTGCCATCAGCCTCCAGAACTCAGAATTCACACGGCTTTTTGAATCCTGGGAGTCCACACAACCTTCTGAACGACCTTAATGTACAGAGCCAGGGGAGATGCCACCCTGCAGCCCATTGCCATGCGATGACAATCAGTGACAAACACAGCAGAAGGGGCCACGAGGCCAGCAGGACAGATCTTCCTCACCAGCCCACCCCTCACACCCACGGGAGCTGAGAACTCCAGGAAAGTTCCCCAAAACCACACTCAAATCTACCAAACACCTCTGCCAAGTGCTGCAAGCTGACTGCCACAGGTTCTCTGGTCTGTTCATCCACTCTGCACACCCACAGTCCAACCTCTCCTAAAACACCTCAGCCTCACCTGAGCATCAAGGGCCTTGTTTCACTCTGCCCAAGGTATCCAGAGCAGAGGAAGGGGCAGAGCTGTGTGTCAGTGGGATGTCAGGCCTGCAGAACACAACTGCCTTTTTAATAAACATTCGGGCTGGGAAGGAGCCAGCAGAGCATCAGAGTGTTCACCACAAGAGCATCATGCTGTGGACAGCTGCAGGGCATTATCCTCTTGGATCACAAACGAGGAGGAAAGCCACTTCAGAACTGGGCTATCAATCATGGGAGGAACCAGAGAACTTGCAAGTGCTTCATGGTTACAGTATTGAAAGCAGCTGATAAAGCTAAGGTCAACCCAGGCATCTGGGACTAATCTCCAGCTGACATCCTTCATCAAGCTCTACTGGAATCAGTGATAAATTGAGTAAATTAGCAAGAGGAATACATCACCCAACACCATGTTCAGAGCTGGGCAGAGAGCAGGAATTAGATGCCCTGCAGTGATGGCACTCCTTGGATCTCGCTGGCATGGCAGTGTCCTGCCTGCCCAGCCACCTGCCCAGGAGCCTGACAGGCCAAAAGCAGAGAAACACGTCTCCAGAGCTGATGGCTCAAAAATATTCCGTTCCCAGTCTGCAGGCGTGGAAAAAGTTCTGATTGCTCACAGAAGTGGTTAAAACAACAGAAAGGGTGGAAGAAGAACTTCCACAGATAAGACGACCTCGAGTCTACGCATCCCCGTCAGCCTTAGCTAATGATTTTCTTCCTTCCCACTTCCTTCCACCCAGAGCTGTGCCAACTTTCCACATGCCCTCCCATGGATTTTCTGCAGATGTGGCCGAACACTTGGTGTTTGGGGTGGCTCCGTGCCCGCGGATTTCTGCCGAGCGAGGGGAGGCTGTTACCCAGAGGGAGCCCTTCCACGGCTGCTCCGCTCCTCTGTGGGTTTCTCCTCTCCACAGCCCACTTGCTGGAAGGACCCAAAGTGATTCACTGGCACGAGCTGCACGAAGCTGAGGGGTTGGGGACACCGGGCTGGGAACACTCGTGTGGCTGAACCCTGGTCTGATCCCCACACACGAGTCCTGAACTGCAGGGTGACGAACGCCAGCGCAGGAAGGAAACCTCGAGCCTCCGCTTTATCGAGCTGCACAAACAGAGGGTTTATCAAACTGCTGAGACTGCTGGGGCTCCTTGTGCTTCGCCTGCAGCTGCGTGCAGGGCTGCTCTGATGGCTCTCGGTGCATGGGAACAAGTGAGCACAGGGCCTGGCTGCAGCAGCCAGAGTTCAACACCAAACAACACCTTATTAGCCAAAATACATGGTTTCCAAAGAGAGGTTAATTTAAAAAAGTGAATATATACAGGGCAAAACATTAACTTCTAGTTCTGTGTGAGTATCCTCAAAATCATTATTTCTAATCAGTCAGCTTAGGACATGCCACTTTAAAAAAAGATACACTGATACTTCATAAGGCAGGTTTAGCCCAGGGTTTTTCATTTCTTCCTGATTTTCACCTAGGAAAAACAGAAGCCATTTCTGTCATTCGTTGAACCTGGTTTTTAGCACACTTGTACTCACCTGTTGTTCCACAACCTGGAATAAAGGCAGAGACCTTTCTGAACAAAACGAATATCAAATATCTGAGTGGACAGAACGTGCCTCTTCTGCAGCAAAGTCGCTGCTCTGCAGAGGCTTCCTGAGCCTGACCAGAGCAGAACACCAAGAGGATTATTAGTCCCAAATAAAGAGCCACAAGCTTTTTACAACTCCAGGTTTAATAAATCCCAATAAATCCCATTAGATTTCCCAAGGCAACTTGAGAATGACCTGCCCTGCAAGGTCTGCCCTTTCTACCTTTGAAGCTACGAGCTCAATTTTAAGACATCTGGTAGTACAGACTCCTCATGTTTGCTCTTCCCATACGGGCTGGGAGAAAGTTCTGGATGTTTCCATCATTTCTCTGAGAGGACAATGAACTCTCGCTGCATTGTTTCCAACCCAAATAATTCTGAAACCCAAATGGGCATTCATGGGTAGATGCATTGTACAAATCTTCACGAGCACAAAAGGATCCCATTCAACGGCTTGGCTGAGGCCATTGTGTTTCTCTCTTTAAAAAGATGGTTTGGACTTGAAACACCACTACTAAACCCTTTTCCAGTTCAGTCCCGACCCTGCACCCTGCTCAGACCTGTCCCCCTGCAATGGGGATGCTGGGGATACCTGCACCACCTGGGCCTTCCTCCACACCCCCTGGAAACGGGGATAATTCCATGGTCGGGAAAATTGCCAGTTCGTCACACCAGACAACCTGAGCTGCTGTCTTTAGCTATGGAAACCAGGGAAACGTGGTCATTTCCAGGTGAGCTGTCCCCACACCACCCAGGTTTAACAGGAGCAGAACCCGAACCACTCTTTAACCCCCACCGATGGCACGAAGATGCAGAATTCGATTACTTGACATTTTGTAAAACCTTCGGAAGCCCCAGGACAGGCAGTGCCAGGTGCTCCAAAAGCCACAGGGAATTCACAGCCTGGCCACGCTTCCAAGCGTCCGGATTCTGAAGTTTCACATTCCCAGCAGTATTTCAAGGCTTCAGATGTTGGGTTCGGGGCCTCAGCCTTAAATTATTTTTTTCAAACCCTCTTAAAACGCATTTAATCCTTTGTTTTCTTTCCGAGGAGAAAGGTTTCACATCTGGACTGTCAACCTGCATTCCACAGCATTAGCCTGGCAAAGCGAAGCAGCTGAGCTGTAAATCTCCGAGAAGAGAACTTGTCATGGAAATCGAAACTCAGCATTAACTGCGGGCCCAGTTCAGCAAGAAAGCCAACAGAAAAAGCCAAAACAATGCAGGCAGCCCCAAGACAACTTTGGAAATGAATCCTGCTGTCTGAGAGAGCAAACCAACCTCATCTAACACCTCAGACTGAAGCAGAATCACTTCCCTGGGCTTGATCCCAGACAGACACCTAGGAGCCCACCGAGAGCAACTTACACCGTTGAATTGTGCACCATTTTCTACCTCCAGCACCTCAATTTCAGGAGCAAACTGCAGTTTCCAAACATGCCCTGTGAGAGCTGAGTGCTCAGTCCCTGTGAGCTCCAGCTCCCTGTTCCCTTGGGCTCCCACCCTGCTGCTTCCCAGCATGGGGACACAAGCAAGGGGACAGAAAGCAACAAGTTCAGCTCCAAAGATTTCAATTCCTCCAGCTAGACTTCAAGAGAAATCCAAACGCCAGCACTGCAATATGCAAAACTGATTCAGCGACACAAGGCTGTAGAACAGTAAAAATAATAAAAATCAAAATATCAAAATTGCCCCAGGACAACAGCACATTACCAAGTGTCTCAGCTAAGGCCATAAAAAAGTGCAAATGTAACATTTTTTGATCATTGCAGCATATACTTGTTAGGTTTTCAGATTTAAAAGTCAGCTGCTAAGAAGAAATCAATTTCTGCCAATAATTTGTTTCCTTTAGAGGGAAAGCAGTTTTGGAAAAAGACAAACTTGAGGTTAATTCAGCTCTGGACCAAGCTGGAAGAAGGGCCTGGCTGAAGCACAGAAGATACTGAGCACCAGGGGTGTGCTTGGTTCACTCCTCTGTCAGCACTCACCTCCCAAATACCCAGCAGCCCAACCCCAGTATTCCTTATACTTTGTACCAGAGCACTTTATTAAATCTCTCTTCCTCCCGAGCACACAATGCAGAGCTTTGTGTGCTGGGCTCCGAGGATTATTTTACTCCTTCAGCTCTCACTCCCTGTGTCTCCACTGCTCTAAGCCCACCAGGAACGAGTCCATCACTGCCGAACACCAGAGCTGAGTCCTCTTTTTTCCAAAATTGGCCAAACACTCTGCACAAGCAGCTCCCTCCAGTCCTTCTGCTGGATGAACAGCGTTATCACAACGCTCTGCTGCTGCAGGGAGGCTGCCAGGAAATCCCCTCACCCTGTAAGAACCCCACCTGTGACCCAGCCAGCCTGCTGACACACACGGTCACTAAATCCACACCGAGTCTCTCCTGGCTGCTTGGGGAAAACACAGCAAGCTTTTCTCCAAACTCTGACACAAGTGCTGTGATTTCTGTACCTGGACACCCCAAACACTGTGTGGGAGCACCTTGTTATCCCCCTCTACTCTGCTATCAGCATCCTGAGCCACCTCAGCATCTTCCTCTGCTATTTCTTTGCTATCACCCACCAGCTTTTCACACTCCTTGCTCCAAGTCTCCTTCACTGCCTTGGCCACGGGAGGATGATGAGAGCAGAGCAGAGCACAGCCTGAGTCAGCAGCCCAGGTAGCCATCGGAGCAACCATTCCAGGCATCTCCTCCTGGACTGACAGCACTGTCATAATTCTGGAGCAAATGAGCCCCCAAATGGGTGCTCGTTTGCTGCTGGTTATTGGCTGAGGTAATGGCTCTGAGCTTTCACAGGGCACAGCACACTGGCTATAATGCAACCTTTTGAAGTCCAGCAAGGGAAAGAAAAAAAAATAAAGAGGGTTTTGTTGGGTTTGTGTGGGGTTTTTTACCCCCTTTTCTTTTTTTTCTGAACAATGTGATACAAACCAGCTTGATACACAAATTAGAGGTGATCTCATCAGTCCATTAGGACTAAAGCAAGACCATCACTTGGGAGGGGATGTGCTGGCCAGATACCACTGATTGGCCTGTGAGCAGCATTACTGCAGGGCTACAAATGCAGCCTTCATTACACAGGCAAGGCATGGCTCCCAGCTTTCAATCCAGCCCTGCAAACTGTTGGGCTGCATTGAAAAGTGGGATTTGGGAGCAGCGTCCCACACCCACCGCTCCCGTCGTCAGGCACCGAGCGCGGCCAGCCCTGCCACCTCCGTGGATAGAAGGAAATGACCTGCAGACATCACTGATTCACACCAAACACATGCCTGGGACACAGTGTCAGTGCCTGAAAGCAGCGCAGGAAAGGCACTTGAAAATTCCCTGAGAATGGTAAAATGTGGTTTAGAAGCTTTCGCCTTTCATTTCTCATAAACTGGAACTCCATCACATCTTTCCACCAAGCTTCTTTGGATTTCTTTGTTGTCAAGCTAACAATGCTTGAAAGCGAAGAAAGTCTCATTTCTGAGATGTTTCTGTTTTCAATCGAGCAGCAGAACTATTTATTTTCCTAGCGGTGATGGAATTAAACAATTTGTCTTTGAAAACTCTATAAGCCTTCACCGTGACATCCCCCCATCTGCTTTTGAGATTAAGGTACTTTGATTTTTACCAGCTAAAGGTTTATGAACTGCTATATAAACCCAATTACTCTCATAGTAAATTATGTAAAGCTTACATGTTATTTTTTAAATTTTCCCCCATGGAGTACTCTGGAGATTCAGAACAGGAAAGGCTCACTGAGGCATTCTGAATTAAAAACGTGTAACGGGGGAAACCACAGAGCTTCCAGAAACGTGGAATAAAAAAGAAAAAAACCCTCGACATCATTAAGTGAGGATGAGAGACACCCCAGGAGAGGCTTTTCAGGGGAGGACTGTTAAAAAACAAGGAAAAAAAAACCTCTATTTCAGTGGGAGGGAGTTCTTTAAAAACAGATTAAGTTTCATCTGAGGTAGTATTTATTCCTCAGCTGCTCTCTGCCTCGCTTCCTGATTGAAACCAGGGATGGGAGAGATCCTGGTGTGCTCACTGTGGATGTCAGCAGCAGAAAACACAGGGTGGGCAGTTTGATTTGAAGGAGATTTAAAGGAGAGCCACCCTTCGTGCTCACCGTGCCTGAGCTGTGCCCACCCACGGACGGAGCATCCCCGGAGCACCGGGGCAGGCTGAGCCCCGATACCGTGTGGGGCCAGGGACTGAGCCCACCACTGCTCCTCCAGCCTGGGACTGACCCGGGAGGTAAAAACCACCAGTGCCAGGCAATAATCACAAGGTAAAGCTGGCAGGAGCTGAGTGACCTTCTGGGCACCAGTTCTGGGACACCTCGCACTGCCCACACAAAGGGGCAGGGCAGGTGGCAACTCTGGAGCACAAATCCTCCGCTCCCTGGAGCGACTCTGGGGCACAGAAATCAGCCCCAAATGCCACTGCAGTCATGGGGCCCTGGTGAGAGGCTGCAGGGATGGTGTTTGCTGGCTGTGCTGTGACACTGCATTATTTGGGGAACACCAAAATGCACCTTCACCTTCTGCTGCTCGTCAGAGGCTGAGGAAATGGGCAGTTACTCCATTCTTGGTTTTAGGACAGTGAGTAAATTCCCACACGTTAATCTTTGTCCCATGCACGCTGTTACAGAAAACACAGCCCTGGGCAGGCTCCCCAGAGCAGCCAGGAGCTTGCAGGAGTGTTGGGGACACCAAGGGCAGGCAGGGGAGCACCCCACGTGTGAGGAGCCGCATTCACAGCCATTTGTTCTGCACAGTTCCCTCCCTGCCACGTTTGGTCAGTCCTGCACTGGACACAAAAAGAAGTGTGTCCGAGCAGCACCACAGCACCACGGAGCGATGCACTCGAGATCCCTGCTCTGCCTGGGCCTGTGGTGCCAGTGATGGGCTGGTGTAAGCACTGTCCCAGGCTCCAGTGGCCCAGTGTCCCTTCTGCCACCAGTACAGCGCAGCTCAGCAGCAGCCAGGTGAAATGATGTAGTAATTTAGTTAATTACCCCAGAATTACAGAACGGTTTGAGTTGGAAGGGACCTCAAAGCCCATCCAGTGCCACCCCTGCCATGGGCAGGGACACCTTCCACTGTCCCAGGCTGCTCCCAGCCCCGTCCAGCCTGGCCTTGGGCACTGCCAGGGATCCAGGAGCAGCCCCAGCTGCTCTGGGCACCCTGTGCCAGGGCCTGGCACCCTCACAGGGAACAATTCCTGCCCAATATCCCATCCAAGCCTGCCCTCTGTCACTGTGCAGCCGTTCCCCCTTGTCCTGTCACTCCATCCCTCAGAAACAGTCACTGCCCATCTTTCCCGTTGGCTCCCTCCAGGCACCGGAAAACTGCAATCAGCTCACCCCAGAGCTTCTCTTCTCCAAGGGGAACAATTAATTAGGGAAGAGCCCCAAGAGCCCTGACTCCCACAGGCAGAACACAGCCCATCGAAGTGCTGCTCTCCTTCAGGGCTGGGGGTTTCCCTGGAGCTCAGCAGCCTCCCGAGGATCCGTGCCGTGCTCCCAGCGGTGTTGGAGGAATGCCGGGGGAAGCACGCCCTGGGACAGCCCTGGGAGCAGCCCTCACCCCCGGGATGATGAACAGCTCCTGCAGAGCTCCTTGTCGGGGTCTGGAGCTGTCAGAGCAGCGCTGACAGATTTCAGCTGGGGGTCACTGTCCACCCCGAGGCCCCCGGACGAGGAAGGCCAGGGCTCTGCGTCCGACAGCTGCAGCCCATCCCGGGGAAGGCAGCGCTGCCTCGGGGCCCTGCGGAGCTGCCTCGGAGGATCGGGACCTCTGCCCCCAGAGATGCATCCCCAGGGGCCTCTGCCAGGCAGAACAAGGAGGAATTTCACGTTGTGGGGTTTGTAAGGCCAAGGGCTCACAGCCAGGTGTGAGCGCAGGTAGGGGGAGGTGCCGGTGAGAGGGAGGGCAGAGCAGCAGCGAGGACACTGAGGAGTTCCAAACCCCCTCCGTGGCACTGGGGTGGCACCAGAGGCAGGCAGCTGCCACCCCTCTACAGCTCCCCACCAGAAAGGCTGAGAGGAAAAGAGCAGGGCTCACTTTGCAGCTTCTCTTTTTGGCAACCACCTCCCAAACCGAGCCGTGCTGTGCAGCACCCTGCACTTCCAGGCGGTGTCTGGAGAGCGAGGAAAAAACAGGAGAGCAGTTTAGAAGCCCTTGAGAAGGCACAGAACCCGTGAGAGCACACACAGAGGGTGCTGCCCTATGGCTGACAGTGCCCAGCCACGGCTTCTCCCTGCTCTGGGTCCCTCCTGTTCCCTGCAGACACACCAAACCCCAGCTCAGCTCCTGTGAGGACACAGCAACAGCCACTCTTACAATCCACACCCTGATACATCTCTGTTTCCTCTCTTCACAAGCCTTTTTATTTTTAAAAAATTGAGTATTTTGGTTTACTCAGTGCACTTCTCCTTCCACTCACCTTCACCTACCAGATCTCCCAGTGCCAGCAGGAGTCAGGCCCCATGAATTTCAGACACTAACAGGATTTAGCACTTTCTAGACCGGGAAAGGAGCTGATGGCACTCGATCCTGTGACCCCAGCACAGATCCACTCTGAATTAAATCAGTTTTCCTGCCTGGGTTCCTTGTGACCCCGAGTCTCCCTGCAGCCAAGGACACTGGTGCTGGCCTGTGACAATGGGTCACGTCCTTGCAGGACTGATGCAGCCGTGTCAGAAAATCTTCAAACCTTGTGCAGAACACTGTGCATGCTTATCACACTTTTAACCCAAACCCTGATGTCATGTTCCCCAGAGCAGTTCCCTCCTGCCAGAGCACCCCTGCCCTGCCTGTGCTCGTGCCATTAATGTTTTAATTATTTGCAGCAGCTCGCAGTTCACAAGAGATCAGATCCCAGCTCCTCCCCAGCTCGGACTCCCAGCGAGCCCTGGTCACCCAGAGCAAAGAGCAGCCAGGCTCTGCAGGGCAGGGAGCTGTGCCAGCAGCACCCAGAGCTCCCCAGGCTGGGCACAGCCACCACTTGCCCTCTTGCACCCAGGACTGCTCTGCCCTCAACACTTCAGAGCTCTGTTTTCACTTCAGGATCCCCTGCTAAAGCTCCCACCTTCTTCAAGGCTCCTCCCACCCCGCATCCCCAGTGTTCTCTCCCCTCTCCCGTTAAGATTCCTCTCTCCTGGACTGCAGTTTGCTACGGGACAAACCAAGTCCTCAAAAGTATATTTTGCAACACTGTGTTTAGATGAATCGAGCATCTCTGTTACACAAGCGTCGTGATCCTGGTGCCAAACACGCCTCCCTCAGCTCCAGCATCCGCAGCGATCCCTCAGCCCAGCCTCCTCTCAAATCCCAATTCGTTCCGGGAGGTCCTGCCCATGCCTCCCTTTTGTCTGCTCTGCTCACAGGGGTGTTGGAGGAAGCTTTAACAAATCCCTGCCATGGCAGTGTCAAGCTGTCAACATGACCACAAGCCCACTCTGCTTGTGAAAGGGCTGTGCTGTACAACAGGCTCTGCACCCAGGCACCGCCCAGGAGCTTGCCAGGAGCCCCAAAGCCCAGCAGTTCCTGGGCACAAACCCATTGGTCAGCACCAAGTACTCAAAAAACCTCATACAGACTGTAAGGAAGAAAGAACACTCCAAAGATTGCTGAAAAAGAAAATAAAAAGCTTCTGAGCTCGAACCACAGAGAGATTTGAGGACTGGAATGTCTACAAAGCCTGGTTTAGCTACTTAAACCTAAGAAAACGTTTGAAATAAGCTCTGTTTTACCTGGGAAGGGAATCCCACCTCAGGGAACATTCAGCTGTTGGGGCTGAAGGAGTTTTACAAAGAAGCCAGCTCTGGTGTGATGCTGCTCAGAGCAGCCAGGCAGTGACAGCACCTCCAGAGCTCCTGCAGGGGCCAGGCAGGGACACGGAGCAGGACACACGGA
>VZTA01011763.1:871-15700 GCA_013398855.1 Mohoua ochrocephala
AAAAAAATTTTTGTTTGGGTATAAAAAAAAAACCAAAAAAAAAAAAAAAAAAAAAAAAAAAGAAAAGAGAAAAAGAAGAATCAGAAAAGCCACCATTCTGAGGTTTGTTTCCATTTTCAGGTGCTCCGTGGTGGAAAATTCAATTTTCAGTGGGGTGATGGGGCAGCTCCAACCACGTTCCAATGCTCTCTGTTGACTGTTCTGTCTCCAGAGGTGATTCCCAATCCAGGGAGGTTCCCAGCTCAGAAGGGAGCGGTGTCACCTCTTGGGTTCTGCCCCTTGGACATGGGAGAAGTTGTGCCAGGGCTCCATGGATCTGCTGCCTCCTTCTCCCCTCTGAGGGTGGGGAGGGGCTGGGATGGAATTCCCAGAGAAGCTGTGGCTGCCCCTGGATCCTTGGAAGTGTCCAGGGTTAAATTGGAGCAGCCTGGGATAGTGGGAGGTGTCCCTGCCCATGGCAGGGGTGGGATGGGATGATCCTTAAGGTCGCTTCCAACCAAAATGATTCCATGCTAAGTTTCAAATTTAAATCAAGTATTTGACTACGAAAATATTCCAAAGTCAGGGGGATGAATCCTCTCGCTCAGGAGATTGCCTTTGGAAGTTGTTTGATTTAAATAATTTTATTTCAATATTAAGCCTGAGTTAAATAAAATCCCAGGACTGTTCTCATCCACCTTCTGAATTTGAGTTTTCCCCTATTTCTGTCACACTTCCAAACCTGGACATTCCCTCTGCTGCTGTGAGAAGCAGGAACAAATAATCCTGGAGTTATTTTTGCTGCTTTCAGTAGGGAGAGAAGGAAATAGGATCCCATCCATTCCCACAGATCTGCATCCTCAGAACCATCCTGGATCTGCTCATAATTTGTCTGCTCCCGGCCACACGAATCCTCTGCCAGCTCCACACACACAACACTGCAAGTGTTGAAGGATTGAAGTCCAGCTCTGATTTGGATGCTGGATTCTCCCAAAAACCTGCTGGATCCCGTTTTCCCTGCCCCCAGCACAAGACACCTTTGCCAGAGGGTGTTTAGAGCTCCTTTCCCATGAAAGCAGTGGGAAAAGAGATCCCAAAAACAACCTGGAGAGCAGGGATTGAGCAGGGCAGGGCTGGAAGCTTCAGAGCTGCTGGGAGTGCTGTGGATGGATGAGAGGAGCAGCCTCACAAGGAGAAAATGAGCTTTTCCAGTTGGGATAAATCCTTCCCACTTATCCCATTATTCCGAGGGGTTTGTCCAGGCCATCCCCATCTCCTTTTGCTGGCGGAGTGCTGGGATTTCAGTGCCATAAACACCATTGGAGTGCTGGGAACAGCCCTTGGAGTTGGATTTTTGGGTGGATTATGCAGGAAAAGTGAGGGATGACCATGGGAATTGAGTAGCCTTCCTTTCAAATGGCAAATTTCCCTTTGGCAGGATATAAGCAAATATTCCGTGTTTTTCCCTGATATTTCAGTGGACATTGTATTTTTCCTCTAGAATCTCCATGAATACATGGAGATAGATATAAATATATCTATTTATATGTATGATTTCCTATTTCTCTGAAGCTCAAAGCTCACAAATCCCTTACCCACAGCCTGCTCTCAATTTCTGAATTAACTCTGATTTATGTGAAAGCTCTTTAATAACCAGCTCCCCTCTGCCCTGGACTCAGAAACTCCAACTGCACTTCCAAACTTTGGAATGAGACTCTGAGATAATAAAATTTGCAATATTGCAGCAAATTATTATTATTATTATTATAATTATTATTACTGCAATTTCTAATGGCAAAAAAGCAAATATTTCTACGAAAAAGGGAGTTAATTGATTTATATTTAATACTGCAATGAAAACAAGTTTAGACCCAAAAGTTAGACTTAACACCAACAGAAAGAAGTTTTAAGGGATGAAATATTTTGTGTTAAAATACAGGGAATGCTCGCTTCGAGTTTTTTTGAAAGGAATTCGTTCATTTCATTTTATTATGGAATTTTTGCCGCGCAGCACTGCGAGGAACTCACAATCTCACAGCTGGGGAGATCCACGGGGCTTCCCTTGGGTTGGACACCTGTCAGTCAAATAAATTCCTGAGACAACCCTCGCGTCAAGGCCGGGAGGAGAAATGCAAGCTGACAACTCCAACCTCGGGAAATCTCCTTCCACAACAACACAGCTCCGACTGCCGGGGCTGCCTGAGGGTCCTGGAGGGGTTCGGACGTCCCTGGAGTGTCTCACATTCAACTCTTATTTTAAAACAGTTTTATTTCCCCAAGGGTGGTGCGTGAGGAGCATCCCAGCCCTCGTCTCGGCGTGGATGTGGCACCTCAACCCATCCCCTTCCCACCTGGGTCTACCTGACTGCTGAGTGCATTCCATGAGCATTTTAAAATCTATTTACAGGTGGTTTTCAGTTCGTTCCCCTCCGTTTTCCGTGAATAGGACAGGGTTTTTAAGAAATAATGTTCCTGGGAGCGGGGAGCCTTGGTTTGCCAGCCTGGCTCAGGTTCCTGTGACAACAGGGCCATGGTTTGGTGGGACTCGGCCGTGTTTGGTTTATGGTTGCACTCGGTGACCTTTAAAGGTCTTTTCCAACCCAAATTATGCTCTGATCCCATGGATTGCTGCAGGTTTTGCTGCCTGTGCCAGAGCCCTGTGGAACCTGATCGGCCACCAGGCATTCGGGCTTTGGGCTGTTTCCTTTTGGAGACACAAGTAGTTTAATTTGCTAAGCTCATAATGAGAGTTCTCCTTTTACCCAGGAGAGCCCCCTGATTTCAAAGATAAACCCTGGAAACCCAAGCTCTGGTGCTGGGCAATGTCAGAACTCCTTGGATTTGGCAATCAGGGAATTCCAAAGGCTCCCTCTGGCTGAGGACGTGGAATGGTCGCACGCTGGAGTTGTTTATCTGCTAAAGTTACCCCTGTCCCCGGTTCCAGGTCTTCAGCAGTGACAGGATGAGAAGAAACAGCCTCAAGGTGTGCCAGGGGAGGTTTAGGTTGGAAATCAGGGAAAATTCCTTCGTGGAAAGGATGTCAAGCATGGAAAAGGCTGCCCAGGGCGGTATGGAGTCACCATCCCTGGAAGCGTTCAAAAAATGGGTGAAGGTGGCACTCAGGGACAGGGTTCAGTGGTGAACGTGGTGGTGGTGATGGGTTGGTTTTTGGACTCGATCGTCTTAGAGATCTTTTCCAACCCAAACCATCCTGGGATTCAATAATTCACCTTTCCCTGCCCCTTTTCCTCCTGCATTCCAGAAGGAGCTGTAAATCCTCTGTAGAAATGTCCATATTTTCATCCCCTGCTCTGGCCAAGCTACATTTTCTTTTATCATATTTACAAAATTCCCAATAAACCCTGGGGTTTCCAGCTCTTCCACGATCCTGAAAATAAAAATTCTTGTTCAAAAACCAAGAAACCGGCAAGAAAAGTTTCGGCCTTTAAAGGAACAAAGGACTCAGCACTGAGGAGAACATGGAATTCCTCACACGTTTTTTTCCCATCCCATGTGCTACCCATCCCACGGGGAGGGGATGGTGTTCCTGTAGATTAGCAGGAACTGCCATCAGAGGCGTTTTTAATGAAATATTAATGGCCCTGCTTTAATAGGAATTTCAGCACGACCTAAATGAAGTCATTGGGAGGGAGATATTGTCCCATTAAGCCCAGTAAAACCTTAAGCTCCTGTCTGGAGGAGAAGCTGTGGGCAGTTAAAAGTGACCATCAATTTCAGCAGCTGATGTTCTTTACAAGTCTCTGAAGTGTGAAGTCCCAGCCTGGCTGATGTATTTCACTTTAATTTCCTTTTGGAAAACAGAGCTGTGGTTAGCGGGGAACCTCCTGCGCGCTCTCACGCGGGCAAGGAGAGCCCGAGGAGCGCAGGGAAGGAGGAAATTATTTAACCCTTTCCAAAAGCTATACAATTTCTTTAGTTAAGTAAAGAAAAATAAGCGGAGATGGTTTCCCCTTTAGTTCCTGCGTAAAAATAAACAAAAGTTGTGCATAGCTAATAACCAGGTTAGGGCCCCTTGCTAATATCTCCTCCAGCTCCTGAAAACTCGCTGCAAAATCTCTTTTTTCCCCATTTCCCCCGCACTTCAAGCAAGTTCTAAGTCAGCAGCTCGTGCCCTCTGTAGGGGAAGAAGATAAGAATCGTGTAATTCCATCTGATTTGCCATTTCCAAGCTGTTCCTCTGCCCCCAGACCACACAGGTACACGGAGTCTCCTTATCAGATGGAGCCCACTGCGGGTTTCGGGTCAAACCTGAGGTTTTCGAGATGGTTCTGCTGCCAAAACGGGCTGAGAAGAGCCAAGGTGATCAAACAGAGTCAAAATAACACAAGGAAAGACGTAATGATGAGAATATCCACCTAAATAATGTTTGAAAGAGGAAAAGTGTTCTCTGCTTTAACTGTACCGTGGATATATTGATATATTTTATGTATATAGATACTGATTATTGCAGAGAGATTGAGGAACAACAGCAGCAATGAAAACACCCGGGAGATTTTCCCCTGTGTTCATAGAAATCAAAAATTTAGGAATTAATTCATATCATCAGGAGCACCCCACTTGCCCAAAAAACAGCAAAGACGAATTATTTATGACTCTCTAAGAGAGGGACCTGCAAATAAATCAACAGAATTCGGGGTTGGAAGTGGACTGGATGCATTTATCATTAATTGCAGTGCTCTGAGTTATTATTTTTAATAAAAAGACAGCAAACTGGCCTCTTACAAGGTGCTCTAAAGCCATTCACATCACTGCTCTTGAGATTAAATACTAGAAATAAAAATTTCTGGGATTGTGATAGGGATTAAAATTTGGGAGCTCATTTATCAGACATTTTCCTGCATCTCTGGTCACTACAAGAATTTTATCTACTTTAAACCAGCATTAGTGGTGTTTTTAAAATATCAGTACACGTGCTATCACCAGTCGAATCCTCAGGAGGCTCAAAGAAAGATTCCCTTTATTTTAAGGCTGCTTTTCCTGTGTTTATTATTGAGGGGGAAAAAAAAAAGTTTATGTGTCTGCCAGTTAAAAATTCAATAGGAATTAAATAGAATGTCAAACAATGCCACAAGCAAGTCCCAGAATATCCAACTCCGAGGCCAAACCAGCACGTGCTGGGATTGATCCCAGCTGGGGTTGGTTCAGGTCCAGGTGAGCATCCAGGTGGGAGGAATTGTGCTCCAAAGGGAATCCCCCATAAAACCCTGCTCAGGGAGGGGGGGTCTGGCTCTCATTCCTTGGGAACTGCTCCTGGTGAAGTCTTTACTCAGCACTGAGGTCAACTTAAGGCTGGCCTGGCTGAGCCTGAGGGGAGTTTGTCCCTGGCGGTTGTTGGCACTCGAGTGGGAAGGGGAGATTTCGGTTAAATTCTGGATTAAAATCCCTATGGAAACACCCAGATTTTCAGTGGCCTTGGTGGTGAGGAGGTTTCCTGTTGAAGAGCCCAAAGCCATGAGTGCAGTTTGGATGTCTAAAGCTTGGAAAGCTTTTAAACCAAGAGTGAGGTAAAGAAGCAGCAAGAGAAGGAACAGAAAACCAAAAGGAGTCAAGAGAAGTTAATTTCCTGTGGTGTTGTATGAAGAGTTTTAGAATCCTGCCCTGTTTTCTGTCTGAAATACTCTTTCTAGAGGGGAAAAAAAATCACCTCAGTCTATCTAGAAATGCTCGTTCTTGCTGTTCTCCTGCAATTCCATCCTTAAAGCCCTCAGAACTGGTGGAACTCTGTCAGTCCATGTTTTTTAATTGACCCTGGAGTGATGCTGCTGGAATATTTCCTGTACTTTGTCTCTTGTGGGGCTGTTTGTGAGCCTGGAGAACGATGTGGGTGGAGGAAAGTTAAAAAAAAAAATGATAAAGATTGAACAACTTTCCAAAAAGTTTGTCTGAGTCGCTTCTTTCTTTACTCAATTTGCCCGTCCAGGGAGATGAGATGTGCATCCCATGGGATCCCAGCTCCGGGCAGCAGTGACATCCTCCATCCTGATAGTGAAATCTGGGGGAGCATCCTGTCCCTGGAAGTGGAAAAAAAAAATCAACCCCCCCAAAAGGTGTTAAAGCTTCCTAAACACGGCCGAAGTGGGGAGCAGAGCGGTGGGCAGGAAGTCAGGAGCCTGGAGAAGCCTATTAAGATGGAAAAAGTGAAGTAATCCAGCACAGTGGGCTATTCAGGGCTGCGAAAAGTGGGAAAAGCCAAAAAGGGAGATTGAAATTCAGCTGGAACTCGGGGGGTCTCGGGGCAGCAGCAGCTGTAGATCATGTCTGGCAAAGCAAGTGTTTATTTGGACAATAATAGCCTTGAAGCCTCCTGATAAAACCATCTCCTTGCACTTCCATCCATAATACTGCCAGAGGTTTTCCTGAAGTGTTCCCTTCTACCGGGATGTAAAGCAATCCCTGCTCCCGGCCTTCTCGGCGGAAGTGGGGGATGAAAATGATTTTCCTTGCAGTGGGCAGGCAGGGAGATAGAGAAAAAAAAAATGGTTAAAAACCAAAAAAAAAAAACGGAAGGGTCAGTCTTTTGTTCAGGTTGTTGGGGTTTGTTTTTTTTTTATCCACATCTTTAATTATTTCCTTGGAAAAACAAACTTGGCGATGGATCCCGGGCTCCTGAGGAAACACCGGAGGAAGGCGGCTGTTTTCCGAAGCCCCCTCGCCATGTGGCTGCTGCTGGGTGCCTTTTGTCTCCCTGGTTTCCTGAACATGGATGGAAAGCGTGGCCCTTTCATAATCCAGCCCCTCTCCCCTCCCCTCCGCCTTTGTACAGTCGATAGGAGAAAGGAACCAGCTGCAAAAAAAAAAAAAAANNNGCCTTTTCATGTCTCCCGTGCTCCCTGACCCCCCTTCAACACCTTGGGGTGCCCGCCGGGATTTCCAGGATTTCTTAGGTTACATTATGGCAATCTCCTCCTCCTTGAACTTGATGGCGGCTTGGGCTCACAGGAACAGCTGCCTCCAGGATTTTAGCGCGGATTTTTGGGAGGAAAAAACAAAAAAAAAACGGAATTCTGAGCTGTTTTCTTCTCTTCTAAGAGATGCAACTCGGCCTTCCCCAAAATAAGAGAATGTGGAAATGGGTGTTGACTGTAAGACGTGAATGAATTAAAACAAGTCTGGCTTTAAAATCTGGGATTAAACTCAAATATGGGAATTCATCAAACGTGTGGGTGAATATTGAGGGCAAATTCCACACTGCGCTTGACTGCCTTGTAAAGCACTCACTGCCTTCAGTGCCTTGAAGAGGTTGTGAAAAACCCAATGTAATCCCAAATCCAGGATCCTCATCCCATGGGGAAGGGGGGAAAGATGAAGGAAATCAAGGTATTGGATGCCAGGGAAGTGATTCTGGTCTGTTCTTCACCTTTAAGCTGTGATGCCCCTGGAAAAGGCCAGAAAATGCCATTTTCAGGAGAAATTGGAAAGAGCAAAGTTACAGGTTTTCCTATGGCTGCCAACATCCTTCAGGCTTTATTGGAATTTAGGGTTTTTTAATTTCCAACAGGAATATTTATGGGAAAAAAAAGAAGAAATTTCTTCTTCTCAGTGCAATCCCATGGAAAGGCTGCTCCTTTTTAATGAAACCACCCAGTCGGTGTCACTTTCTTGATAGATGAACATAAAATCTATTTAGACGTATTTATAGATAGATTTAAACCTAGAAGGTGGTGCTTGGTGGTGTAGTTTGACATCAAGAAGATTAAAATCCACTCTGTAACCTCTTAGAGAGAGAAATAATCTCTATTTAGCTGAAACAGCTGCTCTTGACTTGAAGGCAACCAGGCCACGAGAACTTTCTGCTACCTTAAAAATTTGTTCATCTCCCTGATCTTTCCCTTAAAAATTTGTTCATCTCCCTGATCTTTCCCTCCTGGATTTGGGCTCATTTGGGAACTGCTGCTCTCCTTTTGTGTGGTATTTTGGTGATATTTTTGTGCTCCTTCAGCCCTCTCTGACAACCCAAAACAGGTCCCTCTCCAAGGCTCTTTCTCAGGGTCTCCAGATTTTTTTTTTTTTGCACCTTTTTCCTGCAGCTTTTTTTTTTTTTCCCCCCACACATCTGTTTTCCAATCTGGAGCCCAGAATGGGATCAATCTGCCCAACACTCACCAGGAATGTACATCGTAAAAAAGACAGAGGCCACATTGCAGGCGAGCCGTCAGCACGGCGCAGTGACCGATGTATAAAATATCGACCCGAGCCGCGGAGAGCCGAGCTCCGTTCGGGGTCTTTTATGAGCTGTTGCTCTGGAAATGGACCCCCCCCAAAATAAAAGCTGTGGTCAGTGATGGTCCACGCTCAGAGAATATCGGGAAGGTGTTGTGAATAGGCACTTAAACACAAATTTGAGGATAAAAATCTTTCCGGGGCAGGGATTTAGACTTGGATCAGCTCGGAATATTCTGGGATTCTGTGAAAAATGGTGAAAGTAGGAAGCCTTTGGGAGGATATCATTAAACATCATTTCTTTGTATTTATAAGCTGCTTCATCCTATTTTTGATTAATGAGGGACTCAAAATTCATTTTTTGAATTCTTTTGGGGAGATCTTTTGGGACAGTGACTTTTGTGCAGGTTTGGCTTTGTTCATATTTTGCAGTTTGCGTTTGGCCGCTCTGCTGGGTCTGTTGGCCTTTTCCACGTGTTTTATTCCTGAGTTTTGGCAAGGATTGGGCCAGCCTGGAGCTGGGCAGTGCTGTGGGGTTGTGTTTAGTCTGTTGGGGTAGGACTGGGATCCGTCTTTCCTCCCCTTCCCGTTCTGCTGCGCTGGCGGAACCGTAAACGAGGGTTCCAAATGATGCCGCCGCTTCCTCGGACACCCAGGGAGTTGTGGGCTGAGCAGGGCAGGAGGTTTCTGGCTTCTTGCAAACATTTCTGGCCCTTTGGAAATTTATTCCGTAGGTAAAGCACAAATATGCTCAGAGAGCCACTGCCCCATCGAGCAAAGACTTAAAATTCACTTCATGCTTCTCCCACCACAGGATTTCCCTGGTTTTGCTACCGATGAAAATATTTCGTGTAAAAGCAGGAGAATGTCCTTCCCTTGTCTAATCAGCTGCTGCTTTATATCCAATTCGCGATTAAACCTAACACCAGGGGAATAATTGGCCATTTTTCAGGTTGAGGTGGTGTCATTCGTCCTGCAAATGTCAGGTTTTTGACTCTGAGTGGCCCAATATTTGAGTTACTTGAATATCCGTCTATTCAACACTTCCGAAACTCATTTTGATACCAATCTCATGGAAATAAAAGATCCAATCAGCTGCTGAATACAATCAATACAAGAAAACACAATTTCAATGGAAAGATTCAGTTCTGTCAGGCCTGAATTTCCCAGGGTTAAACCAGACAGAAAATTGACATTACTCCTGTCCAGGAACTGGCCAAAACCAGAAGGATTCAAAAAGTCCTGCACTTTTCTTAGCAACCCAAACCGAACCAGCCACAACTAATCTGCAACTTTCACCTTCACATCATCTGTGGAGGGTGGGTTTGGCCTTTCCAAATTGCAGCAAAGCTTTGAGAGCGCCCATGGAATAATTCAGCGAAGAAATTGGGCCCGACCATCATCGGAGCAGTGAGAAAACAAACACGAGTGGATTAACATAATTGCTTAATCAACAGCATTCACTGAAGGGCCTGCGAGTGTGTGGAATTAATCATCTCATTGTGAGGAGCGTTCTGAGTAATGAACGTAATGAGAACTTTGCACAGCTGGCAACTATTTCAATCCATTAACCAGCAAAATAAATAGGTCTCGAAAAACAACATTTCCTATTATTTTTTTACTCCATAACCAGGCTTGATAGCGAATATTGGGGTTAATTAGAGGAATTAAAGGGAGAATCATCTTCCAAACCTTCTTCCTGCCCAGCTATGAATGACAACTCCCTCCACAGGAATATTTCCCTCCCTCATAATAAATAGATTCTACTTTTCCTTGCTCATTGTGTTCTTGTGGTGAAATCAGTAGGATTTTACTGGGAATGCTGGGGAAAATTCCTCTGGATGTTGACAGTCTGCAGCCAAATCCTTGAATTAGGCGTGAGGATGATGGTGCAGACCAGTGCCAAGGGTTGAGGATCCCCTTTTCTTCCCAGGTATGAACTTGGTGGTCTCTACCTTGACCCTCCTGAAAAGCTGAAGGTGAACCTGGAATGTTTCAGGCACTGAGGAACAGTTCATGGGGATAAGGAAATCCTGGGGGAAAAATAAACCAGAATTCCAAATGAATATTTGAAAATGAATCTGATACACTTTGCTTTTATCTCCGAGTTTTGGGGTCAGTTTGGGTGCCACAAACCCTCCTTTCAGCCCAGCTGGGCCTGGGGAGGTTCTGCTTGATTTGACCGGAATTTATTGTGCTGTTTTCCAAAGGCTGACGTCTTCCAAGGAAATATTTCTCCGCAGCCATCGCTGACCTGTGATGGCTCCGTCAATCGCAGGCTGGCAGGAAAAACCAACTTACACCCAGGGATTTGGGAGACAAAGTGCTCCCTCCTGGCTCCAGCCAATCCATCTCTGCTCCAGTGCAAGGGTCACTCTTGGAACACTGGACAACAGCAACGTCCCTCTCCCAGCTGGCCAACGTTTCCCCAGATTCCTTAGGAATAGCAAATATAGGGATGTGTAAAGAATCTATAACGCCACCTTTGCATTTTTTTCAAGCGGGATTTTCTCCTTTAAGAGGGTGAAAACGAAGAGAAGATGTTAAATAAAGCAAATAATCCTCAGCGTGTTCTGAGGTTTGGCAAAGAGAGCCGAGGGAAGCTCCTTATCTGCGGCCATCCTCCTCCAAATCCAGGCTGTCTCCTCCGAGCACCGTGTTAAACACTGCAAAAATCCTCTCGAAACTGATAAGCGAAATGGCAGTGGGATTTTTTTTCCCTCCCCCCACCCCTTCCTGAAGTGGGATGTTCAGACAGGGATGTGATCCAGCCTGGAAGTGCTTGAGGGAAAGTACTTAATGCACGAGCTTTGAAAGAAAACAGAATTACAGCGTGATCGCCGCAGATTTCTTGTTTGGCTGCTGGAATCAGGAAGGAGGACAGGAGTTTTCTTATTGGGGAACAGTTGGCAAAAATAATAGAAAATAAATAACCAGATAACCAAAATAACCAGAAGGCTAAAAATTGTTCTCAGTAACAAACATTAAGTCTTAATAAAAATAATCGTTTTCGAGAATCTTTCCACTATTTCTCCTGTTGGAGACAGGATAAGAGGGGGATATTTTCTCAGGACACATTTATGGCTATTATGATTAATCTTCATAAAGATTTGGATAAGAAAATCGCCTGGAGAATAAGTTTGAGCTTAGAAGCTTAATATTATTACTTTAAAATTGTCTACAAATGGGCTTCTGTGTTTTAAAACCATAAAATGAAGGAATAAAGAAAGCTGGCAGAATTACAGAATCCTTCAGGTTGGAAAAGCCCTCTGACTGGGAAGGCAAGGCCAAATTTTTTTCCCTCACGAAGATTTTAATTCAGACTTTAATTAAGATTTAATTACCATGATGTCTTCCCTAAATATTTAGAATTGCAAGCCGGACTATTTTGGTAAGAGGCCATCACGTAAATGATGAAATGAGATCACCGGGGACATGAAAAGAGCAGTTATTGGGCAGGTGAAAGATTTTTGGTCGGGGTTAGAGGTTTTTCTGGTGTTCCTAAAAATCTGAGGCAAAAATACCTGCAGTTTGTGGAAGAGCTTGACTGCTGATGGCAAGGATATGAAATATTTCATTTTGAAAGCAGTGAAGGTGCCTTGTTTGATCCCCATGGTTTATCCTGTTCGAGGAAAAGGAAAATTCCAGGGGGATAAATTACAAACCTGGCGTTTGTTGTCTCCTTTTTCCCTTTCCAAAGGACTGCACCCTTGTACAGGAGCGTTATTCCGGCGTTGTTTATCATGGGGAATAAGGCCTAAAAACTGAACTCAGGTCTTTTAATTTCAACTGTTTGGTTTCCCACTTTCTCCAAGCCCCAGCTGCCATCTCCACAGCCACCAGGATACTCAGTGCAAGCTGTGCCAGAGAACCAAGTCCGATCCCAGAGGAGCTGGGAAAGCCCTGGCTCAGAAAATCTCTGATTTTACTCCTTTTCTGAAAGAGAAGGCCCCAAAACTGCTTTCCTTCAGCTGGGCCAAGAAATGGAACAGCCCATGGATGCCTCTGGAGGCTGCAGGACCAGGCTCAAACTCATTTGGTTTCTGTAAATTCCGAGTGTTCCTTCCCAGGACACTTTCCCAGACCCAGTTAAGTGGGATCAGGACATCCACAACAGGAAATCACTGCCAAGACCGGGATATTTTCTTCAGATGTTCCTGCAAGGCTGAGGTTTGTTCAGGATCTGGTTGTGCTCTGATGACCAGGAAGGGGCTGAGCTGCTTCCAGCTCCTCCTGTGATCCAGACTTGATCTCTGTTCCCACCCAAAATCCTTGTGTTCTGCTTTAGTCCTGTTTAACACCAGTAATTCGGTTTTGGACATTCCTAAAGGCATTTAGGGATTCACTACAGGGGAACTGGCCCTGTATCCCCAGAGCCATCCTCAGGACGTGTTTTGGAGGCAGAAGATCCCTGGGAGTTGTTGTTGGAGTAACTTGAGAGAAAATGGTGCTTTTTCTCCAGTTTTCTCTTGAGAAAAAGCCCAAATTTCAAGATTTTCTCAGATCCCTGAGCTGAGCTGATTCTGGGGTGGATCCCAAAGGAAACTTTCCCCCACGGCACATCCCAAAGGTATCCCTGAGCCCTCAGGAGCCTCTGGCAGATGTGTTTATCCAAGCCCAGCCATGCAGAGCTTCCCTCCCGCTGCCCTCCGCGGATTCCTCGCACGGAGCTTTCTGCACGGCTGCCCTTCCTCGTAAACCTTGGGAATAAAAAGCCTCCCCAGCATTTTTTACCCCCATCCCTTTTGGTTTTTTCCCCTTCCTCCACCAGGCTTTTGGGGCTTTATCTCAGCGCTGGGGCTGTGCCTGCTGAGGCCTCTCAGAAGGCTCTTTCTGGCCCACGTTCCCGTTGGTTCGAGCACGTCCCTGCCGAGCCTTTGAGCCGAAGACGGAGATGAAGTCAACAAGTCAAATATGAAAATAAATAAACCTCCAGTTCAAACAAACCACTTGCCTCAGTAAATAGCTCCTGGCCCCTTTTCAGGGCTGGCCAGCAAATCATCTGGGCTATCTTGTTTTCCAACAGCTCGAAGGCCTTCAAAGCTTACCTTGTTTTGGAGCACTTCACTCGGCTCGCGGAGAAGTGCCTCAGATATTGTTGTGTATCGATGATTCATGATGGCTCTGCTGCAAAATGAAAGCTAAGGGGTCCAATCAATAAAATCATTGAGTCGCTTTGAACTGGTTCCAGGTCAATTTTTCTTGGCAATTTTTGCACTTCCTGAATTATACCGGCCCAAACCATGAATAATGATCTAAAATTACACAATACAGAAACCAGCTGTTAGATAGACACAGGCAGGGTGATGTCATTGGGCTACTTCTAATCTGGAGCCCTGGATGTTGCCAGTGATGATGTCACAGGCTTGGCAACCCACGGGTCGAGTTGGTTAAGCACGAGCAGCAATGTGATTTTCCCCTTGGTTTTTATGGAAAGAATTGACTCGTGCTCATTATCTCCAGCAGAAATGGACGGGCTGTGGGCTTGCATAATTTATCTTACCTGGAATGGGGTGGAAATGGAACCAGAATCCACTGAGAGCCAGCTCATCAACAACCCAGAGCCAAAATGTCTTGGACTTGCCCGATGTTCTCTCTCCCAGATCCCATCTTGAACATCCAGGCCCTCGAACCAGGTGGATTTAACTGGCCAGCCTGGAGAGGTGTTTCAGACCAGCCAGATGTGGCCAGGAGCAGCTGCCAGTTCCAGATGGGCCCTGCCAGTTCCAGATGCTCTGGTTTAATTCCAGCGAAAGCTCCATCAGGCCTCATGCGCTGGATCAAGTCCAGCCCTGCTGAGGATCACAGCAAAATTCCATCTATTTGGAATGCCGTGAGCATTCTGGGTTGGAATTCTTTCCCCATCCCAGTGATAAAACGGGGTGAGCTGGAGCAAAGTTTATCTGCCAGGAGCTTTGGCTATCAATATCCATCGGTATTTGTTTCAAGGAAGGATCAGGGACATTCACAAGGTGCAGAATCCTGGAATAACTTATCCATGGAGCAGCTTAGCCCGGTCTCTATTAAGGACCGAAGGCTGAAGTTTTCTGTCCCTTCCAACTGTTGGTTGTTACCACCTTGACCTACTTTATTTATGTGTTTATTCCAAACGTTCTTCCTTCCTGAAGGTCAGGGATGGTGTCTCCCATCACACACCTGGGCTTGGTCAAACAACAATGAATAAAAGTTCAGTATTTTTGTCTCATCTTTACTGTGATTAAATAGAAACCCAACTTCTCTGTGACTTCTAGGAGAGAACACTTTAATTTTCAGAACACAAAGAACCATTAGTGGGTGATGTTTCACAAAGTCTCCCAAGCCAGGCTTGAAAAGATCCGAGTTTCATTTCAACTTTGTATAAAATTTCACTTAATTCCTGCTTGTTTATCAGGATGTGTAATTTAATTGCTCTAAGTGACTGAAAATGTATTTCCAGTTGGATGGAAATCTGTAAACAATCTGGACGTTTCTTATTTTAACATCATTTTCATTCTGCCTTCGGGGCTTCGTAAGATAATCGAATGTTAGTTTTTCTTTCCAAATGCAGTAGTCCCGTGCACATCGCTTGAAAGGGAAATTCAGCCACGAAATTCCAAAGTTCAGCTCTTAAACCTGAAGCAGCCACTTCTGACTTGCAAGGACAGCTTCACATCAGCTCGAACACAATAA